>JANQBM010000005.1:17256489-17267481 GCA_025594535.1 Erythroxylum domingense | reverse complement strand
CAAAACCCTAAGATGCTTCAAACCGTAAATCCAAATTCAAAGCAATCTAAAGAAAGCTTTATTGTAACCGCTCTACATAAACGAGAACTAGAAAAGCACAAAGCAATAACTGACCTTCGATCAAACAGAAGGATGGGTGATGGAATCAGTGAAAATTGGGGTGGTAGTGGTATGAAGAAGAGGAAGGAGCGTAGAACTTGTTATAGACTTGTTCGCTGACGAGATAGATATTGAAGGTGACGAGAGCAATGCTGAGAATTAGAGTGGCGTGGCGAAACTGATTCGTCAGCATCGGATGCTTCCTCCACTCATCCCTAGTCCTGAAGAACTCTCTAGTGTTACACTCGCTCTCTCTCTCGCTTACCTCACTCGGAAATTCAAAAAATGCCAATTTGGGATCGGGATTTAAATATGTGTTTTAGTTTTTGGGCTTTTTCTTGGGCTATATAGATACATTCATATTCTCCAAAACTGAGTGTTAATCATTTAGCTATTAGACCACAAATCAAAGACTTACCGTACAAATCTATATATTGATGAAAATAAAAGGCAAATTGTTTCTTTTTCCAAAATCATCATATGTTTGCCTTGAGTTTATCTTGAGTTTACATTTCTCAATTCACTTGAATTATGATATATTTATTGAGTCTTTTTCATAAGCTTTTAAGTAAGCAAGACAATTTTTAGAAATTTTAGACTCTTTTTAAATATGTTTTTTAGACAAATTTAACTGTCTTAAATAAATGTCTAAAAACTCCATCAATTCTTAAATTATTTAAGACAATTATTAGATGCGTCTAGGCATAAATGTCTAAAATCTCCTTATTTTGGTGTTGTGTATTAATGATAATGGTGATGATGGGATTAACGAGATGTTAGACAATTATGGGAATTAGATGGAGACTATGAATGAAACAAGTATGCCTAACATAATTTGTAGTATTATAGAAGACAATTTTGAGAAGTAATTAAAAGTTGCTCAAAAAGAATTATATCCAAGGTGATCAAATTTCTTATAACCATCTTTATCAAGTTGTTGCATTTGAAGGTCTATAATAACTGGAGTACAAGTCTTTTGACATGTTAATTGACTTACTGAACGATGCATTACCTGTTGGACACAAATTGGCAAAATCTTACTATGATGAAAAGAAATTGTTAAGGGACCTTAGATTAGGATATATTTCAATTCATTCTTGTAAGTATGATTGTGTTCTATTTTGGAAGGAAAGTAAATATGTTTAGGAGTGTCTAATTTATGGTACATCAAGGTGGTGAGTGAACGATGGGAGAGGGAAAAAGATACTGAATAAAATCCTTTGATACTTTCCTATTAAACCACGACTACAAAGACTTTTTATGTCAAAAAAATAGCCATGGATATAAGGTTGCATAAAGAAAAACGCATTGATGTAACATTATGCGTCATCCAGCAGACTCAATGGCATAGAAAAAATTTGATAGAAAGTTTCCATGGTTTGTACAGGATTTTCGTAATGTTCAACTTGAGTTGACCTCAGATCGATTTAATCCTTTCGGTAATATGAGTACTTTATACAACATGTGGCTGGTCATTCTAGTGCCATACAATTTACTTCCATGGAAGTGTATGAAGGAGTCTTTTATGTTATTGTCTTTGCTTATTCCAAGATCTACTACTCTTGGTAAGGATATTGATGTCTACATGCAACCATTAATTGATGACTTAAATGATCTATGGGAATTTGGATTACAAACTTTTGATGTTGTTCAAAACATATATAATGCATTACGCTGTTTTGTGGACTATAAATGATTTCTTAATTTATGAGAATTTGTCCAGGTAGAGCACTAAAGGGTATATGACTTTCCTGTGCGTAACCATCAAACTTATTCAATGAGGCTGTGAAGTAAAATAGGTTATACGAGTCATCGTTCTTATTTGGAACATGGGCATAGATGGAAAAGAAGTAAATTGTTTAATGGAAAAGTAGAATAAGATTCGTTGTAGTTGTTTGGTGATGATGTTGTTTACCAGCTATCACATTTGGGTGACATTACACCTGGCAAATACCCAAGTAATAGAAAGCATAAAAGAAATGATGTTAAACTCAATTGGGCTTAAAAAAAGCTTTTTTTTAATTTATCATATTGGAAGAAATTATTATTAAGGATAATTTGGATATGATGCATATTGAGAAAAATATTTGTGAGAATATTTTAGGCAGAATTGATAAGAAATCGAAAGATACAATTAAGGCTAGACTTGACTTAAAAGACATAAATATTAGAAAAGACTTGCATTTGAAAAGAAGAGATGATAGTTCACATTATTCCCCCTGCTTATTACAACATGTCAAAAAGGGAGAAGCAATCTTGCTATCAGTTTCTTCAATTAGTGAAGTTTCCTAATGGGTATACATCAAATATAGGTCGTTGTGTGAATGTTAAAGAGGGAAAAGTATTAGGGTTGAAAAGCCATGATTGTTATGTACTTTTGCAATCATTACTTCTTGTTGGAATACGTGGCTATTTGCTAAAGGATGTGTTTGTAACTTTGGGTCAATTGGGAGAGTTTTTTAAGTAATTATGTTGCAAGACACTTAAAGTTGAAAAGCTTGACAAAATAGAAAAGACATAGTTTTAATTCGATATGAGCTTGAACTAGTATTCCCCCCCATCATTTTTTGATGTTATGGTTCATTTGGCAATTCACTTACCATATGAAGCAAAACTCTATGGACTGGTTTAATTTCAATGGATGTTCCCAATTAAAAGGTAATTCGTATTAACTTTTACTTTTTTAAAAGTCAACTATTAGTTGAAATTCCTAATATTTTATATATTGTTCAGGTTTTTATGCTCTTTGAAGCGTTATGTACTTAATAAAACTCGACCTGAAGGGTCTATTGCAAAGGCTTATATAGAAAATGAATGCTTGACATTTTGTTCAATATATTTAAATGATATGGAGACGAGATTTAATAGACCAGAACGTAATTTTGATTTTGATGAAGAGGGCAAGTGTAACATCCCATTACCCACGTTGAGGCTAGAACAGTATATATATGAGAGATTATTAAGAGATTAGAAAATGCATTTCATGCTTATGCATTATATGATATGCACATACACGTGACTATTGAACTTTTGCACATTAAAATGATTCTACATACATTCATTGACATTCTGGGTATAATTGATTTGTAAATGTGATTATATTGAGAATTGTGTGGTTTTTATATGTTGAAAATTGATCTGAAGAGTATTTAGTGATTTATAAATTTTGGTGAATTTTAGAACATTTTTGAAATTTTGAGTAATTTTGGACTAAAAAAATGTCAAGTGACAAGACAAATGGTAAATGGCAGTAAAATTAACTGTCAAATGGAAATGGAAATTATGATAAATGACTTTGGGAGTTATTTACAAGTTAATTAGATTAGAAATTGGAGACAAATAGACTAGTTAAATGAAAGAACCTAGTTTAAAGTTATAAGAATTGGATATGTGGCAAGTGACAAGTGTCACTTACCAAGCCATGTCTTAAGATCACTATTCTTTTAATTGAAAAACCACCCTTGTCTTATTTCTCCTGATTCTCTTGTGCTTTCTTCATCTTGTTCATGGCTTGCTTTCTTCTTCTCCTCCATTTTCATTTTCTCCATTCAGTCTCACCTCCACCAATGTTGAACCAACTCTCTCATCTTTCAATTACTACATCCTTCATGTTATCTTCTTTATTACCACTAGAAAACCTAAATCTTCCAACCTCCATGATGTTGTACATTTAATGCTTGGGAGCTAGGCTAAGTATTATTTTTGAAGATTTGGAGCTAAATCAAGTAAGTAACTTGTTAATCTTCATGGGTAATGTTAAATGAAGCTTTTATGATAATAGTTAGAGGTTAAGTGGCATAAAATGGTGTTTTATGTATGATAAACGTGAGTGATGAATAGTTGACATAAATGTCTTGCTTTTGTATATGTATGATGAGTAATAATTCATAAATTGTTTTAGAGATGTTTTAGAGGTAGAATGATCATCATAATGGTGTTAGGATGAGTGCAGAAAATTGATAATGAATGGTATATGCACATGTTTTGCTTTGAGTTAATGATCAAATATAAATCATGAATTGGTTTATGAATGATATTGAGTTGAAATGGAGTTTAGAATGAAGAGTAATGAAGTAGGAAAAGTGATCTTTGTACAAGTTGTATTAGATGTAAAATCTGGAAAATTGGAAGATGAGTGCTGAAAAATGGCAGTAACATGTTCATTGATTATACTTCTGTGTTTTACCAATAACTTGATCTGTAGTTATCCAAATGAGATGATTTTTAATCTGGATTACACTAGAGACATAAGGATACATTTTTTATGAAGACATCAAATTTAAATTCTATCCTTAAGAGTCTCAAAATTTAATATAAAATTGAGAATTAGGTGCATCAAATTGGTGGATAAATGTATATGTTTGTGTTCTGTTTTGAGAGTACGAGAATATGTTCTATTTTGAGTATTTTTAGAGATGTTTTAAAATGGTTTTAGAGTTAAGGAAGAGGTGTAAGATGATGTTCTAATATGGGAAAGTGATTTAAAATGAAAGTTTGAGAAGAAAAATGAAGAATGTGAGGGGAATAAATATGAGGAAAAATGAAAATGCAGAAAACGTGAAGAACATGCGTGAATTTTTCTGTTTTAATGTTTGAGTTTTAATTTGAGATTTTGGCTTTGTTTGTGGATGATTTTAGTTAACTAGCAGTCAAAAATGGGGAATGTAAAAAAAATTAAAGTACAGAAAAATGACAGATGAAAATGTAGAAATGAAGAAGATGCATGAATATGTGATGTTTTTGATATTTGGTGTTAATTATGGTTTTTAATTTGTTTAAAAATGTGTTGAGCTGAATGGGATTTAAACCAACAGATTCAAAACACGTTGTTCTACATCTCCACCAAAAATTATAACCATCTGAAATCATTTGGAGGAGATTGATTGATGAATTTGGGATGAAATTGATGAGGAGTTATGGAATTTCATAACTGGAGTATTTTCACTAAACATGCTTCAGTATTTTAGACATAACTTATTCTGTAGTTATCCAAATAGAATGATTCTTAATTTGGAGTAAACTAGAGACATAGGCTATAAAGTTTTTGAAGAAACGGATTTTAATTCAGTCTCTAAGAGTTTCAATTTCTGGATGGAAGTTGAGTACAGGGCACTACTTTAGTATAAAAACAGTCCAAAAATATTTGGAGTGTAACTTTCAGAGTACTGAACCAAATGAATGATCTTGATGTCATTAGAAACTTAAGAGATAGGAGAACAATTGTCTAGAAGAAAGTATTGGAAAATTACTTCATGTTCATTATCAGATTGATCATGTACAGTAGACTTGAAGGTATGTTTCAGGAAAAAATCTAAATTGACGAAATGAGATATGAATTTTGATTTTAATGGTTTTATTGAGGTATAACCCATAAGTATAAATGATACTTATGTGAGTTTGGAAATATGAATGTTTTCATGATGAGAATAATATAACGATACCTGGGATTGTCATGAACATACATTGTACATATTTCATATACATGCATGTGCATTAACAAACACTTATAGTGTGATATATGTATATTGATTGATATGGAGGAGCAATTGGAACGTCAACATCAAGACGTTGTTGAAACTTCGAGGCAATAGCTTTGGGAGCAATCGGTGAGTAACCTAGACAGTTTCATGTAATTAATTGTTTGCTTTAAAATATGTTTTGAATGATGATATGAATGTGATTTGATTATGTTGATGTCGGAAAATGAAGGATTAAGACTTGATGCATGAATGTGATATTGAAATGCTACTTGTATGTGAATGTGACGAACTAAATGCTTCTTGACATGATTGATTGATTATGAGAGATGCATTCTATACATGAAAAAATGATCAGATAATGAGAGTTGTGACCTGAGTAGCCACCGAAAACGAGCTTAAAGCTCCAAATATGATTAAGAGCCAAAGGCTCACTATGTAAAATGAGCCCTGTATCCCCAATGGATAAGGGATAGTATAAATGAGTCCGGTATCCACAATAAATATGGCACAGTTTAGGCACTCGGTCACAATAACGTAATAATTGGAAAAGGATCTCATGAGCATTTCATATACATTTTAATAAGTATGTTTGATTGTTTGAAATGCAAAATTGTCTTACCCTTAAGTGAGAATATGATATGTGATAATTTATGCAAAATGCAAAGATATGAATTATATGTTATATGTGTGATGTGTTGCATAAATAGAGTGAACTATGAATGATGGTTACCTTATTAAATTCGCAAAACTCACCAAAATTGTAACCTTGATTTTTCAGGATCAAGAGACAACTTTAGCTACTAAGAGACGCTACAAGGAGTAAAGTCTTGTACTTTTGGAGAAAAAAAGAAATGGCTCAAAGGCCGGTCAACTAAGATTGGAAGATTAGATAGATCTTTTTGTGTATTTCCTCTTTCATATAGTGTATTTTGTATTAGGATATGATGATGTTCATATTCGGACGATATTGAAAATTGTCAATGTAAATATTTGGTTTTATGAAATGAAAGGAGAAATTTGGGTTTTAAAATATGGTGTTTTTCATTATGATGTCTTATAAGAAAATAAAGAATGATGATGCCATATTAAGTGAATGTTGTGATTGAACGTAGCGCACCATTATCATAGGTTATGTACTGGAGTGTCCTCAGGATGTTCCGATATGTACCCCATGATAATGGGGCACTACAGTGGGTTGTTAATTTTCTCCCAAAAAGTAAGGCTTCTTGGTGTGGGTAAATATATGGAGTTAGACGAATTCCAAATTTCCCATTGATATATTTTGAACAATTGCGATAAAGTCTATATATATATGGAGTATGTATATTACTTTTGATTCAAACAATATTAGAATTTTATCATTGAATCTCATTTCCTAACCATCATTTACTTTTTTAAATAGAGACCATAAAGAGTCCATTCGCAGCAAAGGGATTATTAATGTTGAAGAAAGACATAAGCTGAAGTTTGTGTTAAAGTTTAGAAATCGAGTAAGTTACTTATTGATTATATATCATGAACATATGAAAAATTCTATATCAGAATAACTTCTAATTTCATTTTGTCATACAGATGATACGGTTACATAACTATAACGTGCAAAGAGCGATAACAACATTATATACTTTAGCATGTGGGCCTCATATTTATAAGAAAAAATATACAGGTTGCATTGTTAAAGGGTGAGATTTCACATACAAGATCGAGATAGTTGACTTATAAGCCAAAATTGTGGGGTTATTATTAAGGGATGTCATGACGATGATTTTGTTGACTTTTACAGTGTCATCTCTAAAATAGTAGAGTTGCACTACATCAAGGATAAGAATGTCGTTCTATTTAAGTGCAAATGGTTTAATCTTACTGACATAAAAGTGAACGGGAATATTACTAGCATCAATGTTAGTAAGACATGGTATGATAATGATCCTTTTATCCTTGCAAGTCAAGTGAAGCAAGTTTTCTACATCAACAATACTGTATTAGGTAGCAATTGGAAGATTGTTCAAAAGTTTCAACACTGAAATGTCTTTGATTTTTTTGAAAAAGATAATGGTCAATTGAATGAGGATGCAGATGAAGTATATCAAGACATTGGATTGGAGTTCAATAATGAAGCTATTCGAATAGAAGATGTAGATATATCACTATTCCATAGGAGAGATATTGATCCCAACATAGTACAACTGGATGAAGTCTAAGCCAATCTTATCGTACAAATAGATAAAGACTATACTCAGGTTGAATTAAATGAAAATGATGATACTTTGGTCGAATATATTAGTGATGAAGAATTCAATGATAATGTAATTAATGATGATGATTTTCAAAATCTTGATAATGATGATTGAATGTAAATAAATTGTTTATATTGTTTGAAATGTTATGTTTATATTTAAGTTACATTATTGATTTTTACTTATGTTTATTCAAGATGAATTAATGCGTATTGTTGATGTTTTTAATTATGTTTATGCATAATGTTGGTATTTGATTTATGTTTATGTCAAATGTTTAATTTTGACTTGTGTTTGACTTATATTCATATGGAATGTTGATGTTTAAGTAAAGATTATGCATTATGTTGATATTTCATTTATAGATATTTAATATAATGGGACCTGGTAGAGATAAGAGAAAGTGGGTGGCAACTACCGAAGATGTTCCTCACCCTCAACAACCAAATCAATCAGACCGATTAAGGAACTCAACAACAACCTATATCTACCTCAACTAGTGCTGAGGGAACTTCAGGTCCGTTATTGTTAACCACCTATATTTACAGCTATGCTCAAATATATATTTACATGTTTAATGTGTTTTTTCTTATCATTATTCTTTTGTTGTCAGGTTCCAATACCAATATAAGAAACAAAGGTAGAGGTATTACTAAAGGATTCGCGTTGCAACGTATGAATGTTACAATGAATAGCAAGTTGTCTATGCATATTGACCCCACACAACGTCATCTTGTTTACAAGATCCAATCAGCAAAATTAACCAGTAAGTTGGAGTCATTGTTAGGAATGAATTGCCTTGCCTTCAGTATGCCAGGTAGGTAAAGGAAGACAACGTACTACATAATGCTTTGGATAAAGTTTTGGTAATTTTTTAATTCATTATATATATGCAATATGGTTTTACTTATTTAAAGAGTAAGTTAACTTATATGTGTTGTTCATAGATGAAGCTCAATATCATCGATATCGAGAACTCTGAAGTTTCAAGCTGTGTTAGTTCACTATTGAAATAAAAATGAATTCAAGGACATAGTCGAAGAAATTCTGCCAGACAATTAGAATGGTTTGTGGATTCCGAACAGCGACAACAGCTAAACCTAAAAAGTCAAAATTTCTAATATATCTCTCCCTTTTATTTTTAATTTGCTATATTTTTTTGTACACAAATTCTTATCTTGCTAATGATCTAGGTATAACTATAAAAGAGGAAGAAGTCGAGCTAAAAGAAAAATTCTCACTGCTACTATAGTAGCAGTATGTATCAAAGTTGAAATAGTAGGCCCTTCTATGGCATCCGGTAGCTATACATGAAGAGGGAATTGGGCGCAATTGCAAAGGATCACCATTATCAACTTTATAAATACTACAACTCTTTTCCTTTGGATGAGGAGGTAAGGAGACATGTTCCAAAACAAGTAACTCCAAAAAATTGGAGTTAAATGTGTGATTATTAAGCCTTTGCAAAGATTAAGGTTTGTCTTCCTTCTCTTCACATTTCCTTCCATTAATTTTGTTTTGGCATTTAATGAATATTTCTTCTTTTTATTTAGAAAAAGTGTGAGAAATCAAGGTTAATATAAAAAAATGAAAACTCCTCGCAACTCGGGCTCCAAATCATTTACTGTCGTACCACAAGAATTTGTAAGTGTAATGTTTAGAAGTTATTATTCTATTAGTTAATACGATATATTCTATTGTGTTTCAACTTTTTTTAATTCATATAACATAGTCAATCTCAACTGCATGGACAAGAGTGTGATAGGATCAAACTCTACAAATTAACACACTACAAGGAATGTGAAAGTTGAACGTCTGAAGAGGCGTAAAATAATTATGTAAATGTAAAAATTTTAATTATACAGTTTATTTATTTATGTAATATTAAATAATAATATTTGAATTACATCTCAATTTTGTGTTTTAAATTGTAGGACAAGATGTAGGAGTTGTTGCAGAGATCATTGTCTAACAGAAATGAACTCAATGTAGATGACATTTGCAACAATATCCTTAGCACAAGATCAGGGTATATCAAAGATCTTTGGCATGACCCTAAACCAATTATTTCATCATCGTCACAAATAGCATATGTAACGACACTTCAAGAGAAGCACCAATCACTTAAGGCTTAGTTACAATGTAATGAAGAAAAGTTAGATCGCACTCAAGAAAAATTACAACGTTATGAGCAAAAACTAGACCGTACTGAAACAAATACTTGGTCATAGTATCTCAATAGTAGTGACGATTAGTTTTTCCATAAAATTTTTTCTTCAGTTTTGTGATTAACATTTAATTACATGTTTTTGTATAAAATGCACGGCATTTTTAATTAGGAAATATTTTTATTTTATTTTATTTTATTATTATTTAAACAATGTCACCAATAATAATTTCAAAATGTGACTAAATTATAATGCAAACCATGTTAAAAACAATAACGTGAATTAAATTGTTAATAATTATAATTAAATATTAAATTCATAATAGGGAAGTAAAACTAAAAATAAATATTCGTCATTAAAAGTCTTTAGCTACAAATATAAAATCATCACCAAATATTTTTACTTATGCTTTCCAGAATGACTCTAATAACATTTAGCTATGCTTTAAAAAATGTAGCTAAACATATTCTGCTACAAAAATAAATTATCACTAGACATTATTACCTACGCCTACATTAATAAAGTTATTTACCTTTACCCACCAAAATTAAATGTGGCAATAAGTGATCTGTAACTATTTCTCCTCTCCTTGCCTATTCCTATTAGCAACGAAGGGATGATCGTAGCAAAAACTTTTGGGTGATAATTCCTTTAAAATGTCACAAATAATTTTTTGCTACCGTGCTTTTGCGACTATTGGTTTGACGATTTTTTTCCATCCCTAAATAGTTTTTGTGACAATTTGGTTTCTTTTAGCACAATATATTTTATCGCCAAAACCCTTCTTTGTTGTATTGTGAATTTAGACATCTCAATTTTATGAATGAAAAAGTTTGGTGACAATTAGTAAACATCACTATTATAAATAATGGAAAATAAGGCGTGTGAGAGGTTTAAACTTAGCTCCTTAATGTTAATTAGTAAAAAAATATATAAATTAAACTAAAATGTTTCTTATTAGCAAGCCTAAACATAAATACAGATTAATCATACACCAATTGAATCTTT
>JANQBM010000005.1:17137810-17157736 GCA_025594535.1 Erythroxylum domingense | reverse complement strand
GGTGGGATAAGAAAACTCTTCAAGATTGATTTTGGAACTCTTATTCACCTTATACGGATTGCTAGGAATAGCATAATATGCAAAAAGATACCATTCCTCCAGAAGAAGCACTATGCAGATTTTCCCTCAAAGTTCACCAAGCTGCTTGGCAAGTGAGCTGCATGACAAGCTGTCTCATCCTGTGCAACTTAGGTTGGCAATACAATGATAGGAAATCTTGCACTGGAAGTAGTAAGCTAAGCTGAATAGGGTCATTTGTTTAGCATACAAGAGGATACTTTCTTTCACAATGTAAATGCGAATTATTTACCTTAAAAAACAATGAAAAATATGTAGACTAGTCCAAACACATATTAATAACTCAAAAGTGTAATCATTCATATGATTTAATCAAGTAATTTATTATTAGAATTTTAAAATAAATTAAGTTTGCATATGTACTTATTTTTTAATATTAAGATTTAATTTACAAAATTTAAGAATAGAACGAATAAAATATTAAATTAAAAGTCCTTTTTTTATAACAACAATAACAATATTTAATAAAAATTTCATTAAAATGTAAAATTTAGACTTTATCAATTTTATTTAACCGTAACAATTGTAATATTGGTTAAAGATGATAATTTGATTAGTTGAACACTCTCGATGCAATGCTAATTTTAGGAAGGTTGCGTCACCTTCTCTCTCTCTCACTTGCTCCTCTGCTCTTCCCTTTCTAATAATTTTCAAACATGGCGATTAGAGCTGCATTCCAAAATTAGGGCACACCAATCCCTCTCTCTTTCTGTATATCCCTGTACGCTACGAAGAAGATGTAATTTCCAAGGGGTGATGGAGCGTTTTCTGCGATTTGAGTGGAATTAGATAGATAGAGAGTCTTTGTGTTTGTTTCCGTTTTGGGGATTTCGTGGTTCTAGGGTTTTAGTTTGGATTTTCTTTCTTTCTTCGCTTTAGGTTTTTGAGGATAATGAAAGGTCACTCTGATAAGACCAAGGTGGTGGTTCGGCACTTGCCGCCGATGATTTCTCAGGCGATGCTTATGGACCAAATTAACGTCGCCTTCGCCGGCCGCTATAACTGGTTCTCCTTCCTTTCGGGCAAGAGCAGGTAAGGACCGGCCATTTTTTTCATGAATGTAAAAGCTTCTGTTTATTTGGTCCATCGATTTTGGACATAATTGTTTCTTTTATATGTTATTTCTATTTGTCGTTGTTATTTTTGGAAGTAGTTTTCTGTTGATTTCTTTTGGGTTTTTGGTCCAATTGAACGGCCCTGGGTTATTATCTATAAATGTATGTTCTATGCTTTTTTCTTTCCTGAACTTGTTCAACGAATGGTGCGGTTTCTCTCTGTTTGAATGCTGAAGCTGAAGCTATCTGAAGTATTCTGGGTCCTTATTGGATTTGGGTGTGGAATAGACTGGAGATCTACAATCTGTGTGATGCTTGAATACTAGCATTTTAGGCATCGCATTTGATACTCTCTTGAGCTGCGTAGTGCTCAAGATTCTGTGTGTTTGAATGATAGTTGATAGAGGATTCGTTGCTGAAATTTTTGACAGAAACAGAAGAACAAGTATCATGCTTTTTGTTTAGTTGTTGGGATGAGGAACTGGTTTGGATTATTAAATAAAATTTGATTTGAATAAGAGATATTGGTAACTTAGATGTCAAAGTTGAGTGATGTGAGATCCTTTATTTTTGGATGATTTTTTTTTTGGTATGACCCTCTGCATATGCTATTCAACAGAAAGGGAGGAAACCAGGGGGGTCTTTTAGGGCACAGCATATAGGAGTAATGTGGCTGATCATGTACCTCTTTCTTTGGTCTTTATTGGATAAAAAGTATGCAATAATCAAGTGCTGCCCTTGCTCAAGCATTGCCTAAATCTCACGTAGTCAGAAGACTTTTGATACTTATAACTGAAACTTTATTTTTGTTACTTATGTTGTTCCCTTCTTTGACTTACACATTTGGCAGTTGTCCTGTTTCCTCTTTTTAAGTGTCATTCACATTTGAGTTGTCGCAGCATTATGCGTGTTCTATCTTTATGTATCACTATTAATATTTCTTTTTTCTCAAAGAAGCCAATGGCATTATGGGAATTGTCTGTGATTGTACTTTTTTGAATGTATGCTTCTTTGCATGTGGAATGCATTTGGCTACAATAGATTATTTGCTCCTTAAATTACTTGCTCAAATTTAAGATAAAAAATGCATGTAGGTCCTAAAGCTCTTGCATCTGCACTTGATAATGAACTGTGTGGTTCAAAGCTCTCTTACGATTGTTTCTGAAAATGAATTGCAGCCAGAAGCATCAATCTTATGCTAGAGCCTACATTGAATTCAGACGTCCTGAGGATGTTATCGAGTTTGCTGAGTTTTTTAATGGGCATCTTTTTGTTAATGAGAAGGGTAATTCTTGGGCATAACATCCAAACACATCTATTTATGTTTATTCATGGTTGGTTACTATGAATCTTGTTGCCTCTGAGCAATAAAAGTTCATTCATAAGATATGTCAGCTGTTGGCTGACATTTCAGAACACTTCATTGGCTTTTATGCTTTTTTCATATTGGATTAAGAACTCTGTAGGGGCTAACATGAATTTCTGAAACGCTTAACGTACTTTTTTGTTTAGGAACTCAGTTTAAAGCTGTTGTTGAGTATGCACCTTCACAACGAGTCCCAAAGAAGTCATCTAAGAAAGATGGTCGTGAAGGCACTATATACAAAGGTACCAGTTGCTTTGGTTCACATAGGAAGATGATAAATGTTTGATCCATATGAACAAATGCTGATGGTTTCTTTTGATAAATATATATTTCCTTGTTGAAATTCAGATCCTGAGTATCTGGAGTTCCTTGAAGTTATTGCAAAGCCTGCTGAGAATCTTCCGAGTGCAGAAATACAATTGGAGAGAAGAGAAGTGGAAAGAGCTGGTCAGTGTAGACATATGTAGTATCTTGAAGCAATATAATTAGAAGGAAAAAGATGTAGATTTCACTGAATTTTGCATGGCTTTTGTTTTATTCGATTTACAAAATTGATGTGTTCTCCTGATGCGCACAGGTGCTGCAAAAGATGCTCCTGTTGTTACGCCTTTGATGGACTTTGTCCGTCAGAAAAGAGCTGCTAAGAGTGGATCACGGGTATTGCTTCTGTTACTATAATTTATGGCTGAAGTTTATTGTAGGATTGCATAAACTTTATATGTTGTACTTTTTTTTGTAGGGTTTCTAGTTGTTTTACCATGGTTTTGAAAGTTACGTATGTAGATTTCTTGTTGTTAACACGTTTACTAGTTTATTTTTTTCCCCCAATCAAGCACTTTCAAGTTCGATGAATCTGAGCAATGAGATTGAGTACATTTGCATTAGAGGAAATTGTTTGGGTTTCAGGGAAGAATTTAATCTTCCCACTCCAACATTGGCCATATCAATGTGAGACACTGGAAATCTAATGCAAAATTTTGCTCTTTCATAAGGAAAAGCTGGATTGGTTTCTGATAATATTTTTAAAGGTTTGTGTTGGTGATTATGCCGATACTGCTGCTTGCGATGAAGAGACATCATTTTGCGTTGATAAAAATCTACTTTTATTCTTGGTGTTTCTTTTTCCTATTGATACAGAAATTTAGTATGGGTTCTGAAATATAGTTTTGGTGTTGATTGTTTCCTGAATAGTGAGAAGGTATATGATTGAAATAAATCCCTGAATTCGGTAAAGGTGTCTTCCTCCAATCTGAATTGTTGCACCTAACTTAAATTGTGTTTTCATGTTCAGTTTGGGTTAGGTTTCTCAATTTTAGTTTGTTCTTTCATTAGATTTTTTTCTAATTCTATTGGCCTTATAATGACAATCCGTGACAATGCTAAAACTAATTTGGTAGCAGAGGATATTGTCCAATGGCAAAATCAGCCGAAGATTGGGTGGAAGTGGGAGTCCTGGCTCATCTTCCTCCAAACGAGGTTCTCAAAAGAAGAGGGCATCAACTAGAATGGTATTAATGGTTTCGTACATTCGTGCATGCAAATGTTTGGGTTAGATATATTTAAATGCTACTTACTCTATTTATTTGTTTCTGTTGGTGATTTGGTGTTCATTAAAGGTTTTGTCTTTGGCTTTCATATGATAACCTTTTATTTGTGGCTACAACATATTTGGATCTATGTTATTTACATAGCAATTATGATTACGAGGTTAATTTGTCATGAATATTTGGCTTTTAATTTTCATTCTTAACCTCTGTTTGATCTTCTAGTTAGCCAAATTTTAGTCTGGAATATGTGTTTGGAAAATTTGTCACATGTTCTCCTGTCTGGTGACAGTGTATGTTAAGGGAATCTGCCAAAAATACTGGCGGAAAAGAGAAATCGGCTTATATCCGGCTTTCCTGGCGAGATGATCAACAACTTGTTGATAGAACTGTTACTTTAACTTCTGTGTCTGGATCTGAAGCTTTGGAAGAAGAAACAGGTACTTTTGTAATCATTATGCTTAATAGCTAAGCCACTTCTCTGTTCCCCTTCCACTTTTCCTTGTATATGCATGTAGTTTGACTTTTTTTAACTATTACCAGACAGACAGACGCTATGCTTTTCCTTCAAATGGGTCTTATGTTGTGTGCTAATGTTTGGAACCTTGAAAAGATTCTTCTTTTGATCCGATCACTTTTTCTTTTGTGCATGTTGTTTCTTTAAAATAAATTTCTTTGGAGGGGAAGAGCTCATTACTTATTGAAATTATCTTAGAAAGAGGGGTCATGGTTTTCTAAGGATCTAATCTTCGTTTCTGGTGATAATCTAATGATACTTTATCACAGTTCTTGTAGAGAATTTTAGTGCTCAAAACCTATGTGCATGACATTAAAAAGCTCAAGAAGCATCAAAATCAAAGAAATTAGGATATTGGATCTTAGTCTACCTTTGTTATAATTCTATAAAATACTGCAATGCATCATATTCTCTCAGTAGAGTGGCATGCCATGCTGATTTGCTTTGAGTAGGTTTTGGCTCCATGTTTATTGATATTGGTAACATTTATTGTCCAGATATTTGATATAGACAATTATTATACTCTGGGTTTTAAGGTTTATTAGTCTTGTTTATCTATGTTGCTTGGTCTTTTTCAGTTTCATTTTAGAATAGGTTCCTATTCAGTTAATTTGGTGATTACAAATGTATACTAGTGTCTTAAATGTTATGCTGTAAATTTATCAAGTATGAATGGATGCCACCGGTATAGCACTTTTTAGGCATTAAAATTGTGAGAGTTTTGTGTTTTCTTTCCTAGAAGTGGTTGGTCAATTCTAATAGTCCAAGGCAAGTGGGCATTATTTTAGATGTACTATTCCTTACTTAATTTATAAAAAGTTATCCCAACTGATGCCACTCCTTTCTCTGACATTCTCAATTATTCTTTTTATCTTGTTTATACAGCTTTACTCCATTGTTGTGTCAAATATCTTGTCACCCCAAATATGAGCCAAATGAAATAGAAGTAGATTTCAAACATTGGAATCTTCTTGTTATTCTGCAAAAATTGATTACATTTCATAATTCTTTACTTCATAAATTTGTTATTGAAATTGTCTTATTGAACCATCGTCTGTTTTTTCTTTCTTTTTTTTGGGTATGTTTTAAGGATCTCCTGGAATTAGTGACAGTGGTATAAAGAAGATTCTGCTTCTGAAAGGGAAAGAAAAAGAGATTTTTCCTGTAAGGCTTCTGTCCCTTGCCCTTAATATGCTTTTTGTCAGGCTGTTATTCGTGTCAATGATGGCTTCTTTAATGCTTAGTTGGCGCTCTATATAAAGTGAATGAAAGGTATAGTTTTAGTGGTGTGAATCTTCTGGCCGTTAACTGGTATCTCTTTGCATACATGTTCATCCTTTTCTTTTTATATCCTTCTTTACACACTGAGAATTACAATGGACTCTGTTGAAGTTTTACGTGGCATAGAATGAACCTATGCATCTACCTAGCAACTCTTTACAAATAAACAGAGATTTCAAGATTGTCCTAACAGATGTTGCCTGATTTCATTCGCATATAACTTGAAAAGCATATGAGGAGGGGGTTTTAGTGACTTGAGATTAATTATATGCAACTTATCCAATAAAGATCCTCATATTAATACATTTGTGTCAGGAGTTGTGATTACAGCCTCCCAACAACGAGTCCATGGACAATCTTCTTTATTAATTTCACACTGGTTCATTAAAACTATGGACACAATTAGAGAAGGAATTTCTGAAGATTATCCCCAGAAAATCTGTGTATTTTTCATTTCTGTAATAAAAGTCAGGAAGCCAGACTTATGCCATTTGTGTCTGAGGTATTTAGTTTATTTAATTTCTTTAAGATGCGTCAAGTAACATCTTTTTCCCCTTATTGTTGTTTTTGAACCTTTCATATTTACCTTGTAACTAGTTTCGCAATCTTCCCTTCAAAAGTATTGTTTCCGACTTTTATTGACAGTTTTGTTGCTCTGTGGTCAGCATCAGAGCTCAACATCAGCTAAAAATTCTTCCT
Source organism: Erythroxylum domingense (assembly GCA_025594535.1). Classification (NCBI taxonomy): domain Eukaryota; kingdom Viridiplantae; phylum Streptophyta; class Magnoliopsida; order Malpighiales; family Erythroxylaceae; genus Erythroxylum; species Erythroxylum domingense. Next base: position 17,151,196 of record JANQBM010000005.1, on the reverse strand, counting down.
CCTCAGCTGCTGTCAAGCAGAGCCAGCGACGCAATGCCAGTGGAAGGATGATGAGAAGCATTCTTCTAAATAAGGATTTACGCCAGACTTCTGGTATTCAGTCTGAGCAACAAAGCCAAGCCTTAAATTCAGAAAAGGATAAACGCCCTCCTCGGGCCCCAATTGCGCAATTGATTTTGAAAGATGCAAATGGAGCTCCAGATGATAAATTTATTGGAAATGATATTCATGGTTCTTCAGCTGAGCAGGAAAAGCCAACAAAAAACAAGGATAGATCTGATCGTGTCGTATGGACACATTTTCGTCAATTGGATGGATCATTTGCAAGTGATGAATCCCTCTCCTCATCAACCTCTCAGTCTACACAGTCAGGGTTAGATTCTGCACAAGGTATGCTCTTATTATTCTATTGGAGGTGTTAGTGAAGGGGACATCGTTGTTTTGCTGAATTGCGTTAACCCGTTTGAATGATTGCATATTCCCACTAATTTCCAAAGTCATTATACAACTCAAATTTTGTCCCAGGGCTGGAGGAAGTATATTTAACTTATTTCTTCCAACCTTTGAGTTACCAGGAAATTCTGGAGATAATAATAATTATTCGAGGAGGGAAGTCAAATCCCTGGGAAGTGCAGGAAACCCTCATTCTTCTCTAGATAATGGTTAGTTTTTGGTCGTGTTAGTTAGATGTTTGGTTCTTAACCTGTAGTTTGATGCATTCTGTGCACCCAGATAATTATTTGTATTGTACTGCAACTTTGCTGTTTGATTTTACTCAGGGTGCCATAAACATTTTGGTCGTCGGGGACCCTCACATAATGCAAGGGATGCTGATGCTCCATTAGTTGAGGGGAAATCTTCTAAGAGAGGTGGTACTTCTGGTTATGGTTCCCATGAGGTAATTTGACTTGTTTTCTGGTTGCATAACTTTAACCTAATTTTTTATGACAGTTTAGTTAAATGAAGATTTGTTCTCTGAATTTACAGAAGCAAGTCTGGGTTCAAAAATCAAGCTCAGGTTCTTAGTGTTTGGTAAGCCTTCCTTTTCTTTTTCCCCAAATTGCTTTGTTTTTTTTTTTTTTTGACACTATGCAAGTCATTTTGTCATGTCCTGATCTTTCTGATATTCTTTATTATCTATGCTTTGCATGCACCAAGAAGTAAGCCAATTGGGAAAAGAGACTTGTACATGGAAATATTTCCACTGTTGTATGAGATGGTATTGAGAAGAGGCTATCGTTTAATGCTGTGATTTCACATGGTCTGGTTTAATACTCTGATGCTTATATGTTGGAATTCAAGAATATGTTTTGACATGCATAATAACAAAAAGACTGCCTTACCCCTGATTTTTGATGAAGTTATATTCATTTGCGTGATGGAGTGTTACTGTTATTTGCTCTCACTGATATCTTTGTTAAACGTGCACTTGCTCTTTCTTTCCCTTTCTTTCATTGTGAAGGTTTCTGTTATAATTGTGGAAATTTGTGAATGTTTTACTTAGGCCTTTGTGTTGATTGATATTTCCAATATTTCTGCAGTAAAATGCTTAGTCATGTGGAATTTTTGGAGCTTGCAATTGCTAGATTATGGAGGCTGTCTCCTTTTCCTAAGCAGATGTATCAATTGTGAACAAAGTTTCAGCAGTGGAGTTTCTCTTTTGGGAAAAGCTAGAAGAAATATCAAAACTTATGTCAATGATGCAGTTATTACTCAAATGGATTGAGATCAGGATTTGCAATAGGAGGAAAGAAAAAGAAAAGGAGGATATCTTGATATACAAGACCACAGTTTTTACCATGGAGTCCCAACTTGATGGAGTGGGGGAGGGCATTGATGTCCTGATTCTTGCAACTTGACAGCGGATGCCAAGATGACCCCGATTTATAGGTGGGATCCCTATCTTTGGTTGAACTGTATATAATACAGCCAGAGGAACATCTCTCTTTTTTTTTTTCATTTCTTAAATATACACGTCTCTGTAGCCCCTGGTATTTTGTTAGGGGTATCTACAATTGTGGGTTATCGTTGAATGAAGACGAAAAGAAGTGGGTACTCTTGGCCAGCAGAGCAACAGTATTGGCAGTCATTGGAGGTGATGTTAGATGAGTAGGAACTCTTTTGTTATGGCTGTGTCTTGTTTTATGTCTGCAATGGAGAGTTAACTTGTGCTTTTTTGGCGTTGATTTGTTTGGATCGTCCTTACACCACTCTCTCTCTCTCCCTCGTTCTTTATAAACTTCGAGAGAGAGGGATATTAAATTATATTAATCACAATTATTAATAGTAATTGATATTAAATAAATAGATATTATATATTTAATAACTAGTAAATTTAGAATATGAACAAAAACTAAAAAGAAAGTAAAAAATTACAGTTTTCATAAACTATGAAAATAAGAAGAAATCGAAATTTGAAAATAAAAATAAAACTGTAATAAAACATAATTTTTACTAAATTTGAAAATAAAAAATAAAAAATAGAAATAAGCAATCATTAAAACTAAAAATTAAAAAATAGAAACAATCATTCTACCAAATGCATCATTATATTAACCTATAGTGGAACTCAAAGTTACGAATACTGTACCAAGCTCGGTATCAGATTGAATTCTAGAACGGAACTGTATCGGCACTAGTTGATATTGGATATTATTTTGGGTAATTTTTTAAATTTATGAAATAGTTTCTAAAATTTATAAAATTTGCAAAATAGTCCATATTGATATATTGTACAGTTGTATTGTATACTTTATTAGTTTACTGTTTACATTAACCATGCTTTCAAAAATCTTAATAATAAATAATAATGACAATTAATATGAAATAAAAATAATTTTTAAATATTTTACATATAAATAATAATCACAATTAATATAAATAAAGACAATCATCATCATACAATTATAAAATTAAGAATAATACAAAGTATTTAAAATATTACACTAATACAATTTCATCAATTTAATAAATGATATTACATCAAAAGATTGAAAACATCCAATAAAAAGAACAATAAATATTATAAAAAGAGTTGATGACGAAGAAACAATCAAGTAGAAGTTAAACTTGAAACAAAAATATTATAGTTACATTACATATATAGAATTTAACATAAACATCAAATACAAGTAAAATTAAAAGAAAAGGAAAAATAAAAACCTGGAATTCAATCATGAATGAGAGGATACCCGTTATTTGGTATAAAATCCTCATCGTTGAGAGGAGCTTCATCATCATTATCATTCAAATTTAATGTACCAAATGACATGCCAATACTTTCTCATCTAAGATTATCTTCCAAATCCAAATCATGGACATCAACCAAATTGGGTTCTTCAGAAACCCAATCCACCAAATCATTAATATTATCAATGGCAATTAGAATAGTTGAACTACTTATGTTATTAAGATTCCTAGTAAATAATTAAATTTAATTATTAGAAAATTATAAAAAATTATATCGAAATTAATAATGATAATAATGAAAATAACATACCTTTCCCGAAGCTTTAAATTGTAACGAACAAAAACTAAGTCATTCAACCTCTTATACTCCAATCTATTCCTTTTCTTTGAGTGGATAAATTTAAATATGCTCTAGTTTCATTCACACCCAGTTGCACTCACATATTGACTTAAAATCTGAATCGTAAACCTTTTCAATTCTGGAACATTATTTCCGAATTGATCCCACCAAGAAACTGTAAGGTAGTGTTATAAACAAAATAAAGTGATAATTAATTTTCAACAAATAAAAAATAGGAAATAAGTAATACCTGGAGAAAGTTATCCTTGATTAGAGCCTCCTTAAAACCATTTTTCTCTACTAAATAATTGTTAAAGCGAAATGGATGAAAACATCTTGTGTGTTAAGATGGGGCTATGATTATTGAAAACTGATTTGCTCTTAGGGAACTTTTCCATCCATAACTCATTCACCAAGGCCCTATCTAGTTTTGTCCCAATAAAGTATCTCCCTGTGCATTTCTTATTCCAAGTATAAACATTCTCTCCATTCTCAAGTCTGTGAATTGTATTTCATTACAATAGTCAAATAGCTCCTCAGTGTGGTTTCTCAAATTAACATTTCCTTGAGTTTCCTTCGAGTTTATTATACAAATGAAGTCTCATGTAATGACAAAATCACTGATCCTATGGTTTTCCTTATCTCTTTGATTTTTCTCTATGGATATGATCTTTGAAAATTGTGACTAAAGGCATACACAAATGTAACCATGAATTGTATGTTATGCTTCCTTATTTTGACTTAAGTGTGAATCACTTACTCTTCAATATGTACAACCTTGAATTTCAATTCCTCTAGATCATTAATAACTATTATTCTACCATTATAGTGGGAATATTAATTGGATATGATTATCCAATACCTCTTAATATAACTTATCTATTTGTAATTATTTTCTTTAACTCTTGTTTCCAAAGACCTATTAGAAAAGATCTGGGAAGGCTGTTGAGCCCTATAGTGTTCCATGCTAATATGCTCATTTATGGTTGAGAGTAGTTTTTTTATTCTTCTTTTTAGAACCGTTTCTTGTTATGCTTTAGAAGTTCTTGTTATTCTAATCCTTGGTTGATTCCTTACTAGTTGGTGTGTTTTAGAGTGTTAACTCTTTTGTCTCCTGTGTGCATATTTTCTTGGCACTGAGTATCTTAGGCATTAGGTGTTCATAATGAATCTCTAAGCTTACCTGATTCTCTCCTCTATCATCTAATAGTGTTGGGTTTTGGTTTTGCTTAATGCCTTCATTTAAATTCATCATTTTTATTTTATTCCCTATGTTTTGATTCTCATTGCTATCATTAGGGATCTCTCCTGGTTCCTCTACTTTCATCTCATTGCTTTGGTTGTTGCAATATTCATTGTTAAATGCAGAATCATTGTTTTTCCAATCTTATTACATTATAGTTTTCAATCTTAAATACTTTTCCTGTAGTCCTCCAAACCTGAGCATGATTTACTAGTCTTGGCCTTTAGTTTTATGTAACCATTATGCTATCCTCGAAGAGATTATTAAACTCATCCAACCTCATCAGTGGGATGTAAATTTGGAAGTTAAGCATTGCTATTAGTTAGAATACATACTCTATAATAGCTAACCCTTTTCATCATTACTGTGCCTTCATTAAGGCACACTAGTCTACCTACAAAACTTGTAATATGGATTAAACCATTGGTATTCCAATACTTTATAGGTATATTGTGTAACTCCATCCATATTGGGACCTTATTTTGTCTCAAATCATTAAGCTTTGTGCTAGGTTTCCATGTTTGTTATAGGATTGGGTTTGAGTTAAAGTACCATTGGCCATTCTCTAACACCTTTTAAGCTAGAAGAGAGGATGTGAACTTGAAAAGGAATAGGTTATCATCACTTAATAATACTTCCAACATTAATGAACTTCTTCATAGATGTCCTATATTTTAATCAAATGATATGCAGGTCTGGAGTCGTAGAGAATCCAATGAGGGTAGTTTCCCATTTTGTTACTCGTTCCTTGAGTATGATGGATTTTGGACCTAAAATTGTTTTATACTATAGTGAATCTACCTATAGGTAATACTGAAGCTTGGCTAAGTGGGTTTATCTCCAAGGACCTGTTTTCAGGTTCTCTAAATAAGGGGCTGAGTTTTCGAGGGAGTTATCTTGTCAAGTTGCTACAAAGCCTACTTGTCAATGAGAAAAGGCCTTTTAGAGTAGTTGGTAAGGGAAGGGTGGCCTTATTTAGACTGAACTCCTAAAGGGAGAAAAGATGTAGGGTCTGAGTTTAAAGATTCTAACATTAGGATAAAACTAGAAATGGGATAAAGGGATAAATGGACGGAGCCTTGACAAAAAAAGAACAAAAAGGATAGGAACTCTAAGTATTTGACTAGAGAGGTGGGGGAAAGAGGGGGGTCGAGGTTGACGGGAATGCACAGGAATGGTTTGGAAAAGGAAGAATATAGAAGAGAAGAAGAACAAGGATATGTAAGGGACAAGGATACTGAATGAAAGACTAGGACAATGTAAAGATTAAAAAATAGTTATACACATTGTAAGTAAGTGTACTAAAGGATGAAAGGTTAACTAGAATAGTACTAGAGAGATATGACAAATATAAAGATGTTGAGGAAAACAGATGGAAAAGACTAAACAATGTAATAAAATATGAAAAATAGACTAACAAAACATAAAAATTAATTAACATTGATTCTAAATCTAGTATGTTAATATATTAATAAAAGTTAATAAGCATTTGTATTATATCGGCTGATAAATATGAATTATAATAAATATTACAAATTGATCACATTACTTATTAGTATTATTAGATAATAAATAAAAAATAATGAAATATGCAACTTAATCTTATATAAAACTAATAAATATTTATTAATTATTAATAAGATATGATAAATAATATTCTTTAATTATTATCAAAATTAATTATCATTACATATTAAATAAAATTTATATAATATAATTAATGGTATACAAATATCTTAAATCAATGGTAAGAATATTTATAAATTTATTTTTAAGAAATTAAAAGAATGTCTTGATGTGGAAAAAAATGAGATAGTTATAAAATAGATTATTAGCTATAAGCTTAACACTTGTTTAGAAACCAATTTACAAGGCTAAAAAGATTAATGCAAGGGAGCATTTGATGATATTATAAAACCATCTAAATGAATACGGAGAATAAAGGTGTTGGGTTATAGTTGAAAATAGTGAAGTTTCAAAAGACTGAATGATTTCTCCTTATAAGCCTTTGTTCTAAAGAGAAAATGAAGTAATTTAAGTACCAGAGCAGCAAGCAAAAATGAAAATAAAAATGATTAGTCATTAGTAGGCACTAGTTTAGGATTATGCATTGACTCCATCTGAGTTAAGGTTAATGGACAATTAGCTGCTCTTTGATAGGTTTGATTAACTTTGATAATAGGACTTGCATCTTTATAGATTTATGCTAGGAAATGCTTAAATTCCTTTCTTTCCATAAGCTATAGATTGTGCATCTCAAATATTATATTTTGTAAGAATCAAAATCTACATTGTAAATCCTCTACTTGTGGTATAACCAATGTTTTAGTTCTTGCCAATTTATGGTAGTGAAGGGATATTTAATAAGCTTTGAAATATGCTCCATATGTATGATGAAAATGGATAATTGAAAAAGAAACGATCCACTAATTCCTATTGTTAGTTGTGTAGTACATGTAAATCAGGTAGGTTTAATATATAGTCAGTCTATTTATAATGCTTAGCTTTCCTTTGATTATTAAACAGAAGACAAAGGAAGCTCTTGAACAAGCTTCTTTGAACCACACTAGCTTGTGCCATCTAACCTTTGGCACTTTATCTATTAGAATTTATTTGCAAGTCATTTGGGAACTGGCCCATTGAGTGTCTACCCCTAAGAATATAACCCTAGGTGCTCTATTTTAGTGTGATAATCATGAGGTGATTGATAATAGAAAAGTTTGACATAAGTTCAGTTATACTTGTGGTTTTCCTAAGAGCTTCTTTGATTGATTCCATATTAGGGATAATCCCTCTCAGAGAATTTCCATGAAAAGTCTAATTATTATACCATAAAGAGGTCAAAGCTCTATTTTAAATTTTATGTGGAATTCTAATCTAATTGTTTGTCTATGCTTAAGAAATTAAGCCATAGTCTAAGAGGAATCATATCTTGGCTTAATGGACTTGAAATTAGCTCTTTGTAAGTAATTTACACAGATCCACCTTACTTAAAGAGTCTTCTTTTCTGTTAGTATCCTCCAAAACCTTTTGATCATAAGAAATTTGTTAATGATTGTAATGGATAACTCTCCCAGGCTTCCTTCATCCCTTAGTAAGCATAACTTTTTCCTTTTAATTTTGGATAAGGCATTTCTAATTGAGTTAGCGAACCATAGAAATCTTCTCATGAATTTTAAATAGATTTGATGATGTTTATAAGAAGTACTACATGAGATGACTAATACATATGTTGATTATTCAACACTCTTGCTAGGTTGGGGTTCTTATTACACTAGCTTAAGATTCTTCTTTCAATTTTGTTAATTAATGGAGATTATAATGCCTAAATATAAATAAAATGTAGTTTTATGACTTTTAATCTTATCAAATTTGAGAGTGAGGTAGAAAAATGTTGTATGCCTATAAAAGTAAACAAATGGCTTTTATGCTTATTGATGGAGAGACTAGACAACATTTTGAATGAGTTTATAGTAGTCATGAGAGCATTACCTGAGTTGGTATCAACTTCAGATAATATAAAGAGTTCATTTGCAAAATTTAGGATGAAAATCCCCAATATGTTACATTTTGAATGATATTTGAGGTTCTATTCTTGGTTGATCATAAGCTTGATCAGTTTTGTAAGGACTTTCATACTTAAGGTGAAGAGATAAGGAGAAAAAAGGTATCAATCCTCTAGCTCCCTTGAAGATCTTTGTGGGCTCTATATTAACCAAAATGATATAGAAAACAATTTTTATATATTGTTCAATCTATTTCATATGAAATGCTTTAAGAGTGTTTAAGATTAAGTGAAACAAAAGCATTTTGAAAGTTTATTTTAATGGCTTAGTTCTTTCTAGAATGTTTTTTTATTGTAGTTCTTAAGTAACTCTTATGCAAGTAGGATGTTATCCTCAATATGCCTTCCTTTGATAAAGGCCCCTTGATATGGATCAATATGACTATCAATTATAACCTTAAACCTGTCAATTAGTAACTTGGAAATAATATAATTATATATATATATATATATGTATGTATGTATAAAATATGAATATGAGTTTCTTAAATGAGTTAGCAGAACATACCTAATGGATAAGGTAAATGAAAATTTTATTGATCTCTCATAGTATTCTTTTACGTTGTAAGAATTTAAGGACTACTTATATTATTAATGATTTATTGTGATTCCAATTTTTCTAATAGAAAAAAATCATACCATTAGGTGTAGAAGCTTTTTTGGGGTTGAAAAGAGAGTAGCTTTAACATCATTCTTATTGAAAGGTATTGATAAAAGGTCAGGTTCTTGTGCATTAATCTTGTCATTGATGATAAAGCTTAGCGTCTAAATAGAAGAAAAACATTTTACTGAAGAACTAAGAAAGTTGGAGAAAAAGTTTAGAGGTTTATGTTTGATCTCTTCTGGAGAGCTAATCAAAGAGCCATTCGCCTTCAAAAGAGAATTAATGTTGTTGTAGTTCTTCCTTAACATAACAAATTTCTAAAAGAAATTGGTATCTCTATCACCATCTTTAAGCCACTAATTCTAAAACTTTGATTCAAAATAGAATAATTAATTTTCATCATCTAATTATATCTAATTAAATTAGTCTTTTCTTGTTCTTAAAGATGCTCATAATGTAGAGATTGATAGAGAGAGTTTTACGTCAAATTTAGCTACCCCTTGGCATCAGATATAACCTTAATAGTTATATTTATAATAGATTCCCCTTAACCTTAACTAGGAAATTGTTAAATCTAAATGAAGAACTTCACCTCAATGATATGAAAAATTTTTGTATTAAGATAGAGGTATGATCTAATGTTAGAGGATTGATGATAATAGCCTTACTTTTAGGAAAATTTGATATCCATTGAGCATTAACCACTGCTCTGTTTATCTTCTTTCTTAAGAACCACCTCTCATTTTACTTATTACTCTATATAAAGAAATGCCCCTCTATTTTTAAGTTTGTAACTTGAATATGGCTAGCAAAATCACTAAAATCCTTAGTATAACTCCTGAGTGTAGCATTGCTTTCAACATCTAAAAGATAAAGCATGCTATTAAAATCACCCAAAATAATCTTAAGTGATCTCATATGTGCATTAGTTTCTAAAAATTTATCGAGGTGAATTTCCTTTTAGTGGGAAGCCAAGTTTTAGTTTATAATGCATTGTTTGGTTTCTAAGAATAGTTGACTGTATTCTCATCTTCTTCATAAATTCTCATTAAGGGAATTGATTTAGGTAAGGATTTTTCACTGTTAATAAGGACATATATCCTTGAATAACTAACTTTCTTCATTCCATCTGTGGTCTCATCAAAGTGTCAAGACTTTCAAATATAGCTAGTAAGGTGACTCCGTCCTTTAGTTGTCTAATATTTTAAGGAAATATTTTATATATTAATCCATATGAGGATTTGACTCTACTTAAGATTCTTTAACTATATTCCTCTCTTTAATTTTTGAATAAATAAAAGTTTGTTATTGGGAAGCCTATATCCTACTTTTGTGATTCTTTGTGTTTGCTTAGGTGTGGCAAACTTGAAGAAAAACAAATTATCCCTATTTATAATAACTTTTTTTAGACCTTAATGCTTCTAGTTCTTTTAACCCAAAAGTTAATGATAGGAAAATATGGTCTCTTGTCAAGAAAGAAGCCTATTAGGCTTCCCTCTCATCTTGATATTACTTCATTCAATATGTCTATAGGTAGAGCTACTTTTGGTTTACCATTTACCATAAATGGGGGGCAAAAATGAAGCTTAAATTTTGGAGAGGATTTTCCTACCACTTGAAGCCAAGTTTATACAGTTAGTAGTTTTAGGAGAGGATTCAAATATCAAATGAATTAGAAGTGATAAGGAAGCTGATCCAGGTGCAAGATGGATGATGACAGGTGAAGCTGACAAAGGTTCAGTAGGAGCTAAAGGAGGGAAAGTGTATAAGGACAAAAACACAAAGCTGGACATATTAACAAAAAAGTAACAAAAGGATAATGGTTGATTAAAGATTAAAATGAGAAATGGAAGAAAAACCAAAGTGCAAGAATAGGCGAGAAAGAGCTAACATGAGCATAAATTTGTAGAAAGTCAACAGGAGAAAGACATGGAGAAGGAAAACCAATTGGACGAAAGCTAGGCATAAGAATGGTTTCTAAGTAATATTTAGGGAGGGAATAATTAGCCAAAGATTGCAAGAACTTAAAGAACAAGCAAGACAACAAGACATATAAAATATAGCAAAAGAGGGAGAGTAGGACAAAATAACTAGTGAACTATACAACCAAAAAAGAGAAGGAGCACGTCTAGCCAATATATAAATCATATAATAAGGTACATAGAAGGAAAAGCTTCTCTCCTTAAAGCATCTTTCGCATCAATCCCCAATATTATTTATAATTTATTTATTAATAATGAAAACTTAAACAAATTGTTATTTTTTTGAAAAATAAATAAATTCATTGAAATAACATATGAAGGCTTATAAAGGCAGATTACAAGGCTATAAAGACAAAAGGAGATGTAAATGTATGGTAATACAACCTATCATCAATACAACTACTAATTCAAACTAGATGTACATTACTCCAATCCCTAGTTACATTTCCAAGAGTGTCTTAGATTATCAATGACTTGATGAGCAACTAGAATCTCTTTAATCCAACAACAAGTTCTATACGCAACAACATTTTTCTTAGTATGGATATCCTTAAACACTTTTGATTTCTTTAGTACCAAATTGAGTAGACATAGTAGATTAAACTAAGGTTCAGGTACTTCCTATCTTCCTAATTCTTTCATACTAGTTCTTTGCCCAAATTAAGATATTTTCCCAAACATTTGTAGGAAAAACTAGGTTCATTTTGTTCTACATTCTTACCCACACTTCAGATAAGAATATGCATTTAAAAATAGATGATTTATAGTTTCAAGTAGAGTGTTACATAGGACATATATCTAATCATGCACTTCTTTTAATCTGTCTTTCATTTTCAATCTTCCTCTTGCCATAAACTAGGCAACAAAGAAAGCTTTAGGCATCAAGGATCCTTTCCACACTATGTTGAACCAAGACATACTTGGGTGTTAAGGTCTTATAATTCGAGACTATGTTGAACCAAGGTATGTTTGGGTATTGAGGTCTTATAACTCTGAGGCAAGAAGCATTGAAGTACTCTCCATTGCTGTTAATAGACCAAACATTATTGTCTTTGATGGAGGAATTAGGAAAATAGCTTTAAAAGAAGCCCTGCATCTGTTAGCTACTTTACCTGTGGCCATCCAAGCATTTTGATTGAAAACAAAGGAGACTTTGGTGCTGATAGTCAATTTTCCAATTAGTGTGGATAGTTCTCCTCTATTGACTAGTGGGATTTGATGAGTCTAGTTGTCAAAACATAGCTAAGAGTCTTCCCACCAATCTGAATTTTAATAAGAGGATAAATAATTGGTCTTTGTCTCATCATTTAAATGAATGGACATGAATGCTCCTGTTTCTAACCTAACTATCAAAATTTACTATCTTTCAAGTCGTATTTTATACATTTGCTCCAAAGAGCCTATTTATCTTTAAAAAGTCTCCACATCCTCTTAGATACTATTTTGATTTAAATCAGCTGGATTGAAATAAGTCCCAACCCTCCTTCTTGTTTTCTCCAACAAAGGTGATCCCATTCATCTTGGCACCTTTAGAGACCTTAGCTTTCCTAGACCAAAGGAAGTTCTTCATGCATCTTTCGATTTCTTTATTGATCTTCTTAGGAATAACAAGGTGTGAGATCTAATGATTTTATAGTTTGTTTAAAAGTGATAGAATAAGTTAGAGTCTCCTGTTTGTGAAAGGGATATATTTTGCTAGACATTTTTTTTGATTTTGAATCTTTCCAATAGCTACAGACAATCCTGGAACTTTAACTTCCTAGAAGCTATAGGTAACCCTAGATATTTGAAGGGGAAATTTTGAATGCTCAAACCAAATATATTCTTAAGGTTATAAGAATTAGAGACATTATTAGAAAAGTAGATCTTGCTTTTCAAAGTATTAACTTTCAAACCAAAAACTCTGCAGAATTCCATGAGAGATTTGTGTAAGATTGATATGGTTTTTTAATCTATAGCACAATACATCATTAAGTCATCTATAAAATTGAGGTGAGTGAGTTGTAGTACCTAGCGTTTATAGTGAAAGCAAAAGTCTGGATTTTTAACTATTATTAACTTGATAATTCTGTTGAGAATTTCAATGAGATTGAAAATAGTTAAGGGGATAAAGGATCCCCTTACCTTATCCCATTTAATCCTTTGAAAAGTATGGAGGCACAACCATTAATGAGAATAATGTAAGAAGGAGTTAAGATACATAATAAGAATAATGTAAGAAGGAGTTAAGATACACTCACTAATCTATGAGATAAAATTTGAAGACCAAACCACTCTATAATGTTAAGAATGAAGCTCCAATTGATGCTATCGAATGCTTTAGTGAAATCCACTTTAATTACATAGCATTTGGTAGATTTTTTATACTGTGATCCTTCATCAATTCCTAAACCAACAAAATATTATTAGAGATAGATTTGTCATAGATAAATGCACTTTGTGACTGATGAACTATATACTTGA
>JANQBM010000005.1:17120244-17137710 GCA_025594535.1 Erythroxylum domingense | reverse complement strand
CTAAACCAACAAAATATTATTAGAGATAGATTTGTCATAGATAAATGCACTTTGTGACTGATGAACTATATACTTGAGAGGTTTTTTGAGTTTGTTAAGTATTAATTTCATAATCACCTTGTACGCTATGTTTCAACAAGAACAGGTTTTAATTCATTTAGAGAAATGGCATGGGGGACTTTAGGCATAATGTAAATATGAGTTGCATTCATCTCTTTTAGCTTCTCGCTAGAATGTAAGAATTCCTGCACAATCTCTACCAATAGTTTGCCTATTATATTTTATGTACATTGAAAAAAATATGCATTGTATCCATCAGGACTTGGATTCTCCTAGGAATGAGAAAGAAGAGGATATACTTGATTTCTTGACTAGTTGCTAGTTGTTGGATTAGATCTATGTTTAATTAAAGAGTGGGAGGTCTAATCACATATACCAGATCGTACAAAAAAATGCTTTCCAGATTTGTTTGAAGACTAATAATTCCATATAGAAATTAGTTACCATACTTTCAATCAATGTTTTATCTATCACTAGTTGATTATTTTTGTCAAGCAAGTTCTGTATTTTATTAGAAATCCTTCTAACTAGGACAAAGTGATGAAAAAAAATCTTGAATTAATATCTCCCTCCTTTATCCACATGTTCCTTGCCTTTTGTAATAATATGGAATTATTATTATTTAGAGCCTTATTATAATCCTAAAATTTCTTGGTTTCTTCAAACTATAAATTCTGGTTATGGGGTGAGAGGTAGCAAGCTCTTTAGATTTCACTTAGTTCATCTTTTGCCTTTAATAATCTCATTTCTATTGGGGGACCTCTTGTCATTAATTTTGCTCTTAGAAATTGAAGTTTATGCATAATCTGAAAAGATTTAAAGCCTTGAAAATTACTAGCCCAGGCTTCATTGACTAAATCTATAAAGCCTTCTTTATTGGATGGGATGTTGAAAAATTGAAAGGAGCATTTATCTTCCTTGTGCAGGAAAAATCTTGAACCTCTATATAGTAATGATTTGAGCATAAAGGTAAGCCAATCAACACATGGGAGTTAGGGAAGGACCTCATCCGTATTTGATTAGACGAAAACCTGTCTAGTTTTTCCCTGATTAAAGCTCCACCTTTCTGTTTATTACTCTAGGTGAAAACATTCCCAACATACTTCAAGTCAGTTACCCTCAGCTTGGCAATCACCTTTTTTAGCTATCTGCCCAAATTAGAGTGATTCACCCTATCCCCCTGAGCCTCGAAGAGCCTCGAATGGAAGTAGCCAGCTATAATTAAAGTATTTACCATTGTGTTGCTTATAAAACATTAAGTCTTCCTATAAATTATTTCTTTGAAATTCAAAAGTGGAAGCACAAATGATGGACACCTTAAACAGACATACTAATCTGAGCTACTCTTTAGTGATACATTAACTTTCTTCATGTTATATGCAAATAAAAATTTTCAATTAAAATGATGGGAATGATTGGAACCATATGATTGATTTTTTTAGCTAGTCAATATTGTATTAATCACAAGTGTACGACATAGTTGTAGTTATTATCAGTAAGTATGGGTCGATCCTATGAAGAAGATGAATTCTAGTAATTACCGTTATCTTATTATCTAACCTAATGATTGATTTTCATTTTTAATAAAAGAAAATAAAAATAAAGCAAGTAAAATAAAATAGGCAACGATATTGAACAGAGAACTAAGAATCCCTTTAAAAAATTACCGATATCAAAAAATAGTACTAGGTTTTGAATCCCCCTAAACCCTTAACTGATTGATATTTTATTATGCAATTGGTTTATTGATTTATTGGACCGTAGAGACTCTTATAGTATGCTAATAGCTGACCTTAACCTTATCAATAACTAATCATAAGGTTTTTAACCAAATTACTCAGGTTAAAGTTTATAAGATTTGGTTACCGATATGTGAATCCCTCTATTAAGTTTAACCCTAATCCTGAAGATTTATGATATCATATCCTTAAGGTTGCGATCAACTCCTTCCAATTATGATAGATCTATTCATCAATAGGATTTCTCAATCTCCCTGTATGAAATCAAATTATGATCTGATATTCCCAGGTTTATTAGAACATAAATAAAACGCGTAATCGGATCACAATATAACAATCAAACCAATTGCATTAATAAAAGAATCAAATCATATCAAAGTATTAACATACGGTTTATCTAAGCTAAATACTAATAAGATGTTTATTACATATTATCGAACACGAAATCAAGCATACATTGAAAGGAAAACGAATTGAAAACAATAAGTTCATAAATCTAAATCTCCCTTATTATTTGTGATACAAAGGTTTGATATTGTATTCCAATGGATATTTTGATGAATTCCTCATGTTTTCTGCTTCTCTAGATCAAAATTGCCTCTTGAGAATGATCTCCACGTCTGGAATCGCCTCCTGAAGTCTGGTTTTCTTGTTTGCCTTTATTCACATTCTTTTATATCGAATCTTTGTTTTATGCCTTGTTTTCATCCGAATTCTTCTCTTTTAAGTCCATGAAGGAAATTATACTCTTTCTATATACTTAGAGCAAATTAAGCACAAAATATACAACAAAAGTATAAAATATCAAACAAACCCAAATTTTAACAAGAAACCTTATTGAATTCTAGAGTTTATGACCTTTAATCCTAGTCTTTAATAATCCTACTATGATAGGATTTTTTTTCCAAATGATGTCTTTGATAGCTTGCCTTTTAAAGCATGCATTCATACTCTTTATATTCCAAAAAAATCATCAAAATTAGTGAGCTTTATTCATCCATCCTTTTGGGTTTTCTCCTCTTCCTACCTAATTTCCTTGTGTTATCAAGGGTTGTCTCTAAATGTTCTCTAACTGAATTCCTAGAATTATCAATAGAGAGGGTCTCCACCTCATTTTGTTGTCCATTCTCCTCTCTTAATACATTTTGTTTGGCTTCCTGATCCGAGATATGTTCATGTTCCACTTCTTGAACTTCTTGAATATCTTCTTCAGATTGCTTCTCTTCATTCCCTAAGCTAACCTCATTTGTTGGTAGAGCTGAATCCACTTCAATTCCCAACAACTCAGCATAACTTCCAGTAATAAATTTCCTCCCTGTAGGCTTCCATTCTCTGTTCCCCATCTGTGGTTTCCAACTATAGGATAGATGTATTTCTATTTTGATTAATTCTCCATCCAAATCAAGGTTCATTACATTCAACACCTCTAGAAGTTCCTCCTTTAAATTCACTTCAACACATATCCTAACAAAGAATTTTTTTTTTCATCTTGGCAGTCGTTGAATCAAATATTAACATACCTGCTTTTTCAACTACAACTTACCTAAAGAGGAAATATCAGAACCTCTTCGAAAAATCTTCAATGCCTTTCGGAATCGCCTTCCAATTGTCCTTCAATCTAAACTAAATTATTATTAATTATTTATAAAAATTTATAATTAAAAATAAAATTGATTGTCTTATTATTAATATAATACATAATAGTATAAATTTTTAATTAAAATTAACTTACTACCATATTGAACTAATTAATAGTTAATAAAATTATTTAATATTATTGATTTATTTATATTTTTTATATAAGTAATGAGATATAAAATAATAAAATATATAATATTATTTATTAATAAACATAATCAAAGTGATTATTAATTATTTGTAAATATAGATTATAAATAAAATAATAATTGATCATTTTATTTATTAATACTACTCTAATAATAGATTTAATTTATTGTCATATTAAATTAATTAAGTGAGACTATTGGTATGACGGGAATAGTGTTATGTCCAACTCTCTATTATATTCGATCTACAAAAGGAAGAGTATTGATTGAGTAGATATTTTTTTAATTTATAGATTGTGCAGGTTCTTATGTTTTCAACATTTGCTTTATACTTGGCTTAGCTTTTTCCAGTCAAAATTGAACTGTTTTGTATTCAAAAGTGATTGATTGTAGATATGGGAGAAGAGTGGGCACAACAAAATTGAGTAGCTTAGGTACATTACCGAAGCAGGTTCATGCGAGATTCGATATCAGATGCCTGTCCATCTTTGGTGAACTTTGAACGGAAACCGGGATTAGTAGCCTAATTAAAAAAACTCCAAAAAGCCGCACGCTTTAGTTCTTCAAAACTTTGCCTTTTCTTTTTGTCTTTTCATATTCGTTCTCTAGCTCATGCTTAACGCCAATTTCAAAGAAGAACAGATACAAGAGTTGAACTCGAGAATGGTCTGATTAAGTATTCTTTCACTTCTTGTTAGTGGCAAGAATGCAAGTATGTCATTTGAAGACCTTTTTCCAGAAAAAAGAAGTTTTCTTTTGGACTTTCCTTTCAGTTTAGATTGTTACACAAAATGGGATATAATTAGTACTATAGAGACAATTATACGGAATGAAATTCAAAAAGAGTTAAACTTGGATTTTTCAAAAACCATCTTGTTCACTATGTTTCCTTGGAACAGATGCATTCTTGTAATTCTTCATCTAATTCATAACCAAGATCTGTAGCCTATTCCTATGCGAATATGTTTGTAGTACAAGTAACGGGAGATGGGAAGAGGAAGACGTGTGAATGTCAAACTACAAATCCTATCGTCTTCGTAGATGTGGATAGTTTTACGACCACATGGTTTCTTTAACAGTTACAGCTGAAAATGATAAAATTGAAATGGAACCATAAACACTCATAAAAAATCTCAAAGAAAATAATATTGGATGTGTGTCATGGCCATGGCTTCATCAATATTCCTCCCCTCTCACTCCTTCATTCGCCGTTCATTCTCTGTCAAGTCCTCAGTTTTGGCACGAAGTTCTAACGGTCAAGAACCCTCCGCTCTCCTCCTCAAGGACAAGCCAACTTTTCCAGGTCTCTTTCTCTCATACTCATGCCCACATAATTTGAGAAAATGGAATCACTTTTTGAATCTGATGGGCAGGTAAGGCAGAGGCAGATGTAATTGTTATTGGGAGTGGCATAGGCGGACTGTGCTGTGGAGGGCTTCTAGCCAGATACAATCAAGATGTTGTGGTTTTGGAAAGTCATGATCAACCAGGAGGAGCTGCCCATGCTTTTGAAATCAAAGGATACAAGTTTGATTCTGGTCCTTCCTTGTTCTCAGGTTTTGAGTCAAGAGGTCCTCAAGCTAATCCTCTCGCTCAGGTTCTCTTTTTGCTTTTAGGAGATTTTGAGGAATTTGCGCAGCTATTTATGAATTTAGGGCTGATAAATGCTTCAAGCCCAATTTCCTTTTGCCCCATGATTCAAATAATTTTACCTTTTAGTTCCATAAGTTATTCAAATGTTTACATTTATGAATAACACGGTTGTTATGTTGTCTTGAATAATTTATACCTGTAATGCACTCAATGTTGCCAATTCTCTAGTCGTTTTCAACACAAAAGTCTTCGGTTCTCCTTTCTGCAAATGTCCTTCTCTTACAACTTTAGAAATGTCTTCTATTGTTTTCATTTAGTTGCGGGTGAGCTTTAGAGTAACCACATAAGTTCGAGTCACGAAAACAGTTTCTTTGTAAAAATGCAAAGAGAAGGGTGTGTGCACCGAAGAATGTTGTGGTTTATGGTCCATAGATATCTCTATGGTATTAAATTAAAAATCAATCAAAATCTGTTAGGGCATGATTATACAAAAGTAAACATTATCATACCACTTCCTTACAATCATATCATCTAGAGAAGAAACTGCAAATTTACTGTTGAAGAAGTATATACATTGTTAATTAATTTTGCAAATTGCTTATTTTCAACAAACCACAGATGTCCTTATGCAGTTAACACCACATATACTTCTATTCGCATTAAATTTAATTTTAACCATCTCCAGGTTCTGGATGCATTGGGCGAGTCTCTTCCTTGTGCAAAGTATGACTCTTGGATGGTGTATGTACCTGAGGGAGAATTTTTGTCACGTATTGGCCCTACAGAATTTTTCAAGGTGCGTTGCTGCACTAGTATCAAAATGATTCAGCTACCAGATTCAAGTGCTCTATAGTTTCTTCTCTGGTTTGATATGCGTTTGAATGCTAAGAGTAGAAGATATCTGCGATGTACACCCATTTTTAACCCATTCTGAGACGAGTATAATTAAAATTTCAAACACAGAGACAAATGCAGTGTCCAATAACAAATTGTTGTTTCCACAGCTTATGCCATTTTAAAAAGTGAAAGGGGCTTCGACTTCTATCTCATGCAAGTGTTAAGTTGCTTAAACAGATTGCAATTAGATACTGTTCTAATCCAAATCAGACCTCCTGAGTAGTAGCTATAATGGAAGACTACTGGATTAATCAGTTTTGTGAACTGAAAAACACAAAAGACTCCCACACTTAATTCTATAACATATGGAGTACTTTGAAAAATGCTCCCCCATACCATATATTGGTGCATTTTGCCTATATTGTTATGATATCGTTATGCTTTGATGTCATTAATAGCCAAACATCTAAAGACTTTTGTGGAAGCCAATTGCCTAATGATGTCTTTAACTCATTTTCATTTTTGATTTAAAAAACTTAAAAGCTAGTGGGGAAGAAAAGGCAACTGAATAGCTAGTCATCCATGTATCCATGCAGCTTATAGCATACTCTTTTGCGTTTCATTAAGTGTTTCCTTCCACAAAACTTTTTATACATGAGATATCATTTTCAGTATGTTTTAAGACTCGAATAAAACAATTGTGATTGGTGGGAATTCATATCTTTGTTCAGGACCTTGAGAAGTATGCAGGCCACAATGCTGCTCAAGAATGGAAAAAGCTTCTTGTGAGTAATACGATTCTTTATTTTTCACTGCTTGTGTTCAGGTCAACGAGACAATTACTTTATGGTACTTCTGGTCTCGTGTTGACCAAAATCCAACTCCTTTTGCACCTCTATATGTTGTGAGAATTCAAATTTCGAATTCTGAGTGGATTCTGGTACTTGATCTTTATATCAAATAATCACTAGAGCTAAAAAGGAAACACCGCTATGGGGCCATCATGGAAGTCACTCATCCTGCAGGAACTAAATCAGAAATCTGCTGTGCTAAGGCAGTATGGAGACCAAAATGTCAACCTTTTTTCTGTAGTTAAACTGAAAAATCAAACTAAACAAGATTTTTATTCTTCAAAAGAGAGTCAGATTGCTAGATAATGCGCCCTCAACAAATTCTCATATGGGAGAATTTAATCTGGAAATAACTGATTGGTTCTCTTTCCTTTTTCGTTTGATATTTCATATTTATGAGGCTACAGAATGCAATACTTCCTTTGGCTTCAGCTGCAATGGCTCTACCACCTATATCTATCAGGGGTGATCTTGGTGTTCTATCCACTGCTGCTGTTAGATATGCTCCCTCACTGCTGAAGTCGTTTGTCCAGATGGGACCTCAGGCAGCTTTTGGCGCAACAAAGCTTCTTAGACCTTTCTCTGAGATTGTTGACTCCCTGGAATTGAAGGACCCTTTTGTACGGAACTGGGTGGACCTTTTGGCGTTCCTTCTTGCAGGAGTCAAATCCAATGGTATACTCTCAGCGGAGATGGTAACTACATATATCAATTTTGCTTTAAATTTTAAATTTTTCTATTGAAATTCTGATGCTTTCTCTACAATGCTTACCCAAGATTTCCTATGGGCATAAATTTAGGGTCATTGACAACACAAGCATGAAATTATTTTCTTTTCTCAAAGTTCATGGCAATCAAATCTTTTATTAGAAGAAGAATGACAGTTACGATGAATGTCATATGAATGCCTAGGTTTCTAAGAGGATGATTTTTGGCAGAACTAAAATACCTGAAGAGTTCCTCTTTTGCTGTTCTGTTTGTCCTCTTAAATCCCTAATGAAATCCACAGATGATACTTTTTATTGTACAATTGATGGACAGAATGAATCCAAAAATAAGTCAGATAAAACTTTTTTCCTTGGTCAAGCAAATCTAGATTACTTAAAAGATATAGCTCTAAGAGTTAAAATTTTTATCACTAACTCACTCTGCAGGAGATTTTGGCTGTGAAATTGTTTGTATCTCAATTTTAGTATGTTTATGAAGACCACAACACCATCAGACATATGCATGCATTACAAAATCTCAATGACAATTAGACATATGTATGGAACGTAAATCTCATCACTGCAGATGCCAAAAATTTATAGATTGTAGCTCTAGCATAAAAGTTTAAGCATGGCATATTATCTGGTTGCACTAGGAAGTGTACACATGTCTAGGAGTGCTTTTGATCTCTTGCCTCAGTGTTAACCGAGCATGAGTTTGTTGACGTAATAAAAACTGGTATTCTTATTCATTTTTTATGCTAAGGCTCCATGTACTTCTGTACTTGAGTACCTCCTCTTGGAGACCTCTATCACTTCCTTTCTCTTACTGTTGTTGATATTTATGATTTTAGAGACTTATCCTAAGGAATTGCTCCTGTAAATCTATCATACATATAATTTCCTTCACTTTGATTTTTCTTTGTACAGATTTACATGTTTGCAGAATGGTATAAGCCAGGTTGCTCTCTTGAATACCCTTTTCATGGAAGTGGAGCTGTTGTTGATGCTCTTGTCCGAGGACTGCAGAAGTTTGGTGGAAGGCTCTCTCTAGGAAGCCATGTTGAAACGATTGTCATTGAGAATAATATAGCCATTGGAGTAAAGCTAAGAAGTGGGCAAGTGAGTGGATTTGATTCTCAATTGATGGATAAGAGATAGAAAGTTGAAATTTTTATCATGTATCCTGCAGTTTATACGTGCTAAAAAGGCTGTTGTGAGCAATGCATCCATGTGGGATACACTGAATCTGTTGCCCAAGGAATTGCTTCCAAGACCATACCTGGAAAGGATTACTACTACACCACAGTGTGAATCATTCATGCATCTTCACTTGGGATTTGATGCACAAGTGAGTAAATCAGGGCCGAACTTCTTTTTTTTTTTTTTTCTCAAGAAAGCACTTTTTATCCTATACTTTATTTGGTTAACTTTTATATGAGTGCATAGTTTATGAAAATATTTACTGACTACAGTATCTCTCACCATGCTGCGTGGCCACCATTCTGATTTCATCATGGATTAGTTCTATATTCCTGTCATTGTCGTGTCTATAACAAGTTTTCCTTGCCACATATGTGGGCACAAATTTTTCTGCTCAATAGCAGCATTCATAAAAAATAGTTCCTACTCTAATTTCTCCCAAACACATAATTTTTTTTCTTGTACTCTTTTGCTTGATTGTAATCAGATATGATGAACTTCAATTTTTTTAACATATATACATATATATATATATATAGATTCAATAAGTTAGGTTTTCTGATTCAGACCTTGGATGGTCAATGCTCTATACCCACAAAATTCTGGTCAAACATCGCAGAAGACTGTTTTGCTTTCTTCAGTCCTATGGTTTGCCATACCAGATTAATAATTGGTGTTTAGGAGCAATTGTAGATCTGAATGACCAAAGGGCTTTGCTGGTTTTGAAATTAAATATCAGCGAGATTTTGAGATAATGCTATTCAGTCTCAAATTTGAGGTGTTATTCTTGCTTGTTTATTCTTGCTTTTGTACGGCTAATGCAAGCTAGTTGTAGCATTTGTAACAAAAATATAATCTGTTACTTTTCAAAGAATGCAATTTTCCAGAATGCATTAATGAAAAATGATGAATATGTTTGTGAGAACAAAACTTCTGTTATAAGTCTTTTTAGAGAAAATAAGGGCTTAATGAAATATGTTCGATTTTCACCATGGCCCATTGATGGTTATCCTAGATGACAATTTCCTTTACTCCTATTTTACATGATTTTGTCCTTAATTCCCCTATTCTTCATGGAATTGCTCATATCATGCTTTTGCTTTTGAACTCATTACCTATACTTTCTTGATGATATTCTGCGTACCTTCATATTGTTCTACGAATAGGGTATACGTGAAGACTTGGGAATTCATCATATTGTTGTGAATGATTGGGACAGAGGAGTAGATGCAGATCAAAATGTTGTATTAATATCTGTCCCAAGTGTACTTAGTCCTGATTTGGCACCCCCTGGAAAACATGTTTTACATGCTTATACACCTGGAACTGAGCCATATGAACTTTGGGAAGGACTTGAGCGGAGAAGTGCAGAGTACAAGAAACTCAAAGCTGAACGATCAGAGGTATATAGACTGGTTAATTTTCTCCTTGTTAGCTTTTCCTAAAGTTTTTGTCGAAGTAGAAGCTTCTATTCTTTTAAGAGTCTGCTACTTGGAAAGTCTTTTAGCTATCACATAATGCAGATAAAATTGGGAGAAAATACGAGACACAATATTGTTACAAGCCTTTATGCTAGTTGGAGCATTTGAGAGCTGAGCAGCTTCAAAGCGAGAAACTTTTATACATTTTTTGATTCCTAATCAACTTTAAATGCTAAAATTTGAAAGCAAGTACTTAAAACTATCTAAGAAAGTTAATGCTAGGTGCATGTTTAGATGCAAATGCCCTTTTTGTGTGGAAAAGCGTGAGTTACCTCTAACTGTATAGTCTAGAACTTTGGTTTGAATTGTGTGTTTGCGAAAATACTAAAACTCTTTTTATGTGGTGAACATTAACAAATGTATATCCATTGTTTCTTAAATTAAATTGAAATGATGCTAATAGTCTGCATAACTTCCTTCAGAAAATAGTTCCTGACGAATTCTTTGAAACCCAGGTAATGTGGAAGGCAGTAGAGCGTGTGCTTGGTCCAGGCTTCAGCCGTGAGAAGTGTGAGGTGAAGTTGGTTGGAACTCCATTGACACATCAAAGGTTTCTTCGAAGGAATAGAGGAACTTACGGACCGGCCATAGAGGCAGGAAAGAATTCCTTTCCTGGACATTCAACTCCCATATCACAGCTTTATTGCTGCGGAGACTCTACTTTCCCTGGCATTGGAGTTCCTGCAGTTGCTGCCAGCGGGGCAATCGTCGCTAATTCTCTTGTTTCGGTGTCTCAACACTCCCAGCTTCTTGATGCCATTGGAATTTAAAGTAAATATAGGTGAGTTCTTCATATTATCAACATTGTGCATAGTATTCTTTGAGGAATTAATTTCTATTCTAAACATAATGATGCACACACAGTATTGTATATCAAGTTTATCTGGACACGTGAAATGTATGTGAACAAAACTAACTAAAATTATTCACTGGACTCTTATCTTAACTGGCAGCTGTTTTTACTTTACTCATTTCATCTTCATATTTCTTACTATGGTTACTAGTTCATCTATGTACGCTGTTTTAACATCAAAATTCTTAACTGACTCTAATTACATTCTTCTCCATTTTGATACCTCTGATGTCATCTTTTTCATATCAGTCATCTCATTCTGGATAACTATCCTTGATGAGGGAAATCACCGAGTTTGTGTGGGTATAAACAAGGATGAGATGGCTAGTTTATCTTTCAAGTACTTCAAAGTCCGTCCACAACCGATTTTGGTTTATGCTAATAGGTGAGTCATTCGTGACATTCATTAAGTTACAAGTATTTCTTATCTTATATATAAGTATTTAATTAACTAACTAATAAGATAAAGTTTATAAAATCAATCTCTATTGTAAATGAAACTATGACAAGATTATAATAATGAGATTTATATTATGT
This sequence comes from Erythroxylum domingense, assembly GCA_025594535.1. NCBI lineage: Eukaryota > Viridiplantae > Streptophyta > Magnoliopsida > Malpighiales > Erythroxylaceae > Erythroxylum > Erythroxylum domingense. The sequence continues at coordinate 17,126,062 of JANQBM010000005.1, read as the reverse complement.
TTAAGTATTATTCTTAAATTATTTTTAGTTCGGTGTTTTAACATTGGATATTAACAAAGTTGAAATATTATTATACATGTTTTTCTTTGTGAAAGGGACTTAAAAATGAAAATACTTAAAAAAATATGAGTATTTATTATAAAATAATTTCTAGTTAAACAAAGCCAAAATCTTGTCGCTTATAATCTAGGTGGTGCTATTTTAGTTGTCAAAGAAGTAGAACTTTATTCTATCTTTATGGAAAATTAAAATTGTGAAAATTGTATAAGCAATCATTTAATTTTAAATCCATAAAGAATGAATACATTTTGATACTACTAATCTTTATCATATTAGCTCAAATGAAATCATAGTTGGATTAATATAGAATTTATTATCCTGAAATAAATAGAGAAATATTCTTCTTCTTCTTTTTCTAATAATCATAATCATCACCATGATGATGATGATGATAATGATGATGATGATGATGATGATGATGATGATGATGATGATGATATCATCGTCATCATCATTATTATAAGAAATTATTTGCCAAGGAAAAATGATATTTTAAAAATTAGTTTTCAAAGGTAAAGTTAAGAATTATGTACTATTGGGTGAATAACTAATATAATTAGATTGGAATATAATTAATTCTATATCCATATTTTACCTTTAATTATAATATTTTATTATGAAAGTATTGAATTATATGAAATCATCATACATGAAAATATCTACGATATATTGTTAGATATAAATCTTGATTTATACATATAAATTGTTTAATTAAAAAATTATAATTAAATTAAAATTTTTAATTTATCTAATAAAAATTAATTTACGACTGTAATTTACAGTTACTAATAAGACATTTAAGAACCTAAGAGTCAAATACAAAATGGGAGGGAAAGATAATTTAATTGTAAATTTTGGGATGTCAAATATGAAATATTTTACTAATAGAAAATAACATTAAATTTTAGATTTCATTGGAATCTATTTTTTATGTATTTAAACTTAAGTAAAATCATAATTGATGTTTAATTGAAATTAAGATTATAATTCAATTAAATTATTGGTCCTTGAATGACATATAAGACGGAATGAATTGTGTGGTTATACTTTTTGTTCTATTTGTAAACTAATGAATGAATTACCTATTCTAATGAATGGCTATAGCAAATTCATATAAAACATTCACAACGCATGCACAACAATAATAAAAGAGAATAAAGGCAAAAGAATCAAAAATAATTTTTAGTAGTTCATTCTAAAGGATCGCATACGTTCCAAACAAAAAAAAAAGGTAATCTTATATAGATCTATTGCGTTTATTTTCATACTAAGAATAGGCAAAAATAAATATTTGAAATTTACGAGGATTAATCGGTAATGAATTTTGAAAATACGAAGTCTCTATATACTTCACATCAAAAAATACGTCCTGCTTTTTACACTTGATATGACTATGGAAGATTTTGAAGAACTCTTTCTTCAAAAATGGAGAAAACAAATTTTCTTCTCTTTTGCTTTTTGATTTATGCATACAAAATTTTAGAGTATCTCTAACTCTCTTCTCTTTTGGTAATTAAACATTCAAAAACAGAGAGACCTACTCTATTCTCTTCGTTTATAAAAAAATGTTCAAAAAAATGAGAGAGTCTGTATTCTAACTCTCTTATCAACGTAAGTGTTTTTTCGTTTATTTTTAAAACTTGAAAGACCAAAACATTTCTTAATTTCGTTTTGGTTTTAAACAGTAAAATAAAAAATCAAACCAAGCCAAGGTGACCTTTCACCATAGGATGGTTTTTTTTTCTTTTTTTAAAAAATATTTTTTATAAAAAGAAATAAAAAATTATTTTATTTTATTCATTTATTTTGCACAAGAGAGTTTCCAATATTAATTATATTTTCTGTGCTAGCAAAAAATTAATAATATGTCATATAGATTATTTAATAAATTAAATAATCATAAACAAGAAATATTACACTCGTAAGTGTGTGATCGCACAGGTTCATCATTAAGTCTGTAGTAATTAATCTAATTAATTACTAATCAAGGTTGACGTCTAACAACACTCCTCAACGACCAATAATGTGAAGTAACTTTACAAAGACGGAACTAGGTTAAGAAAAATGTATTATTACTTTCTATTATTACAACTCCGGATTATCCTAAGATATGATTTAACTGTCAAATCCTATTAGATAACTACCTATGTTATATGTCGATCATTAATAATTAGTGAATGACTTAAAAAACTCCTTTCCTCACTCATTTAATCGCCCTGGCTAAGATCTTGAAACAACCATTAAGATCAATGACAACATAGAGCTCAAACTCATTACCTAAAGTCGATGGATCCCATCTTGACTCACTACTAATCAGATAGGTACTTAATTATACCCAATAACCATTTAACTAGCATGTTTACACACTAGGTGTCTGACATCAAAATATAATAAGTGACCTATTGATTACTATGATGATCTCAGGTCAAAGGAAAAATATGCATTGAAATCCTTATAAGAATATCCCACTTGATAGTTCATAGGTAATATTAACCATTAGGAATTCTCAGTTTGGTCAGTTCAATGATCATATCTCCATATGCATCATCCATATATGAGATATACTAATATCCATCTAATAGATATTATTACATATATATTGATCTAACTGGATCATTAAAGCCCTTATTTAATGATCCTATGATCAAGAGCAATTTTAGATTAAACCCTAAATACTTGACTCTCATTATCATAATCTTCATTGTGATGACAAGTGTATAAATTTAATCAAGGATTTATCATATTAAGATAAAAACACTAAACATAATATGATAATATAATCATTTGTCATGTTATTAAACAAAGTTAATAATCATAAAATAAAAGTATTCATTCGGTTACATAACGATTGGGTCATGGGCATAATTCCAACAATCTCCCATTTGACTTAGACCCAATCGGTCATAAACTTCAATCCTATTTTCCACTTGTGCTTATCAAACTCCTTTAATCCAATCGCCTTAGTGAAGGGATCTGCAACATTCTCCTTTCCTTCAACTTTTTGAATTTGAACGTCCTTACGCTCAATAATTTCTTTAATCAGATGAAACTTCCGTAGAACATCTTTGGATTTTTAGTGTGACCTTAGTTCTTTAGCTTATGCAATATCACCGGTATTGTCACACAATAAAGGAACAACTTCCTTTATTGAAGGAACCACACCAAGTTGAATTAAGAACTTTTTCATCCAAACAGCTTTCTTAGCTGCATCGCATGCAGCTATGTATTCTGTTTCAGTAACTGAATCAGCTACAGTAGCTTATTTGGAACCTTTCTAACTCACTGCTCCTTCATTCAAGGTGAAAACATAACCAAAGGTAGATTTACTGTCATCCTTTTCTGATACAAAGCTAGCATCAGTATAACCTATTAGCTTTAATTCGTAGTCTCCGTATATCAGGAATTGGTCCTTAGTTCTTCTTAAGTACTTAAGGATGGTTTTAACCACTTTCCAATGTTCCTTACTTGGATTACCTTGATACTTGCTTGCTATTCCTAGTACGTAGGCTACATCGGGCCCTGCACATATCATGGTATACATGATAGCTCTCACTGTGCTGGCATAAGGGACCCTACTCATGCGCTCCCTTTCTTTTAGGATGGGTTTTAGGATAATCCTCCCTACTAAGAGAAATTCCAGTGCCAATCGGTAGATAACCTTTTCTGGAATTTTGCATGTGATACCTTTTTAAGATAGTATCAATGTACATAGATTGAGAGAGCCCTAGTAGCTTCCTTGATCTATCTCTATGGATCTTGATTCCAAGAATGTAAGCTGCTTCTCCCAAATCCTTCATGGAGAACTATTCATATAGCCAAATCTCTGTCTTTTGCATGGTTGGAACATCATTTCCTATTAGCAATATGTCATCTACATACAGCACTAGGAAAATAACTATGCTCCCACTAACCTTCTTGTACAAACATAGCTCTTCTTCACATCTAACAAAATCGAACTTTGCGATTGTTATATTGAAGCGAATATTCCAACTTCGTGAAGCTTGCTTCAATCCATAAATGGATCTTTGTAGCTTATATACTTTATTAGGAGCAGATGGCAATGAGAAATTTTCAGGTTGAGTCATATAGACATTTTCCTTGAGCTCTTTGTTAAGAAAAGTTGTTTTCACATCCATTTGTGATATCTCATAATCATAATATGCAACTATAACAAGTAGAATCCAAATAGATTTGAGCATTGCCACAGGGAAAAAAGTTTCATCATAATCAATACCTTCTTTTTGATTATATTCCTTAGCAATAAGATGGGCTTTATAGGTTTCAACCTTCCCGTCTGCTTCAATCTTTTTCTTAAATACTCATTTACATCCTATAGGTTTTATATCCTTTGAGGGATAAACCAAAGTCCATACTTTGTTAATTATCATGGATTCTAACTCGGATTCCATGGCCTTAAACCACTTCTTACGATCTGGACTTGCCATAGCCTCTTCGTAAGTCTTAGGGTCATCAACAATATGTGAGATATCATCAATATGATTATCCTCGTCACCTTGCACCATTAAGTTTAATCTATCTGGTGCACGAAAATCCCTAGTAGACCTTCTAAGAGGCTTATGTTCAATAGGTTCTTCGTCTACTTGATCTTGTTGTTGCACTGGTTCTTGGACAGGTTCATTAACCAGTCCATTCTCCTCAACGGTTGAGGTTGGTACCCTTTATGTCAATTTCAAGACATCAAGTAAAGACTGCTCAATATGTATCTGATGCTCTTGAGCTTCTGTTGACTCGTTAGAATCTTGAATTTCATCAAGATCTATTTCTACATCAGGACTTCCTTCATTATGGAACTCCCTTTCTAAAAAGATTGCATTTTTGGCAACAAACACTTTGGGTTCAAAAGGGTGATAGAAATAGTATCATATAGTTTCCTTGGGATAGCCAACAAATCTACACTTATTATACCTTACTTCAAGCTTATCTGGCAGCAGTCTCTTGATATAAGCTGGACAACCTTAAACCTTCAAACGTTTTAGGTTAGACTTACGTCCTTTCCATATCTCATATAGAGTTTTAGTGACTGCTTTAGTGGGAAATTTGTTTAATAAATAGACAGTGGCTTCTAAAGCATATCCCCATAGGAAGATAGGAAGATCAGTGAACCTCATCATGGATCTCACCATATCTAATAAAGTTTGATTTCTCCTTTCAGAAACATCATTGTGTTGCGGTGTTCCTAAAGAAGTCCACTGAGAAAAGATTCCATCTTGTCTTAGATAATCAATAAAATCATCATTAAGATACTCACTGCCACGGTCAAATCTTAATCCCTTTATACTCTTACCAGTTTGTTTTTCTACTTCACTACGAAATCTTTTGAACATTTCAAATGATTCAGACTTGTATTTCATAAGATACATAAATCCATATCTTGACATATCATTAGTGAAGGTGATAAAATAAGAATATCCACCTTTAGCTTGAACTTTTACAAGCCCACATACATCCGTATGTGTGAGTTCTAAAAGTTCACTAGCTCTCTCTCTAGTTCCAGTAAAAGAAGATTTGGTCATTTTGCCTTTGAGACAAGATTCACAAGTTTCATATGATTATCATATTGACCAAGGCATCCTTCCTTGTGCAACTTGGTTACTCTTTTCTCACTAATATGACTAAGTTTACAATGTCAAAGGTAAGTTTGATTTGCTTGATTGCCTCTTTTCCTTTTTTGACCAGAAACATTCATAATTGGATAAACAACTATTTCAGGTAAGACATAAAGACCATATTGTAAATA
>JANQBM010000005.1:17102293-17120144 GCA_025594535.1 Erythroxylum domingense | reverse complement strand
TTTCCTAATTTCACTGATTGACCTCACTTGGACCCGTTTGTATAATTCAACCCGTTATCTGGAGACGGGATGTTACATTATTAGTCACTTAAAGTATAAGCTATTAACTTGATGACACGGTGATAAGAGTACTTCAGAAGTGATCAACTCCAAGGAGGTCCACACATGCACGGCGCCACAATCTGAGATATTTAGATTGAATGGGTCTTGTTTGTTATTATTTTGCTTTTCTTTATTGTTTTGTTTCTTGATTACGTGTGAAAATGAAGATGTGTTATCTTTTGAAAAGTAAGGTTTTGTTATCAAATAACTTTGTATTTAAGCAATAATTCTTCATCAATAAAAGACAGTGAATTGCAAACTTTACCTTATTAGCATTACTTTTCTTAATATATTCTACAACTTGATCGAGACCAATCATTGGTAGAGCTGAACTATCATGGGAACCAACAAAGAGCGCATCGACAACTTGGAAACAAACCTCGATTCTATCCAAGACAATTTGAGCTGCTTGGAAGTCAGAGTTGCTGATAAGTTTTAACAACTAGAAGCGACGTTGAGCAGAATGATGGAAACATTGCAAAAGGAGGGGAACAGTGGTTCGGGAGGATCAAACGAAGGCTCACGGATGATACACGATGATGTTGATAGGCATGGAGATAATCAACAACCAATGTTCGCGTCGAAGACAGCAAAGCTCGAGTTTCCAAGGTTTTTCGAAGTCGACATGACAGAATGGTTGAACAAAGTCCACCAATATTTCAATTATCGGTCCACTTCGATGTCTCAAAGGTTCCTTTGGCTTTTTACCACTTGGATGGTGAAGCAAACTAGTGGTGGTTATCAATCCAACAAACGTGTGAGGAAGAAAGGACTGAGATTAACTGGACCATATTTGAAGAAGAGATAATGGTTCATTTTGGTCCTACAAAGAGTGAAGATTTTGATGAAGCTTTATCATTGTGTCATCAAATTGGGTCTTATCATGAATATCAAACAGAATTTAAGAGATTGCAAAATCATGTTCAGGGATGGTTGCATAAGGCGTTGGTCGAAACATTTATTGGTGAACTCCATCCTTCCATAGGGAATGGAATATGCATGTTTAGACCTAAGACCCTGAAAGAAGCCATAAATCTTGCTCGAATGGAGGATGAGCAGCTTCGTTGACAACAAAAGATGTCGGGAGCAGTCCCTGCAACCCCACGTCTACTGAACTCGTCACCACAGAAAGAGTCGTCAGCTTCACATGCTAAACGCTTATTATAGGACGAAATTAGGAGGAAACGTAACTAAAGGTTATACTTCAGCTGCGACGAGAAGTTTGTTTCGGGATATAAGTGTTGACAACCTCAGTTACTCTTGATGGAAGGCGAATTAGGTTGGGATCTATATGAAGAGACTGTCGAAGAGGAGGCTCCATAGGTTTCTCTTCATGCATTAACAGGATGGAATAGGATAAGCACAATGAGAGTGGTTGCTTATATCAGACGAAATAGCCTCATCACATTGATCAATAGTAGGTCGATATATAATTTCATTAGCAAGAGATTGGCAACTTAGTTGCAGCTTTTTGTCACTCCTTCTTATCCCTTCACAGTACAATTTGCCAGTGGCTCTCTGATGAGGTGCTGAGGGAGGTACAAAAAGATGTCATTGACCTGATTGGATATTGTTTAGGGAATTCAATGGCTTGAACAATTAAGCCCAGTTAAATGTGATTGGAAGCATTTGACCATGGATTTTCAGTGGGAAAATTGACCAAGGAAACTGCAAGGCATGGATAGGCATGTTATTCAATCAACATAGCCTAAAGACGTTGAAAAGGAAGCACAACAAGGCCATTCTTTGTTTGTCTTATATCTACAATAAGAGAACAATAAGATTGACCCCTTATGCTCGAACATAAAATCACTCTTGTCAGACTTTGATGATATATTTCAAAAACCTAAGCAATTGCCACCCCCACGTGAGATTGAGCATCGAATTATTCTCAAAGAAGGAATAAAAACTATCAATGTTCAACCCTACTGATATGCATATTTTCAAAAAGATGAAATTGAGCGACAAGTAAACGATATGCTACAATCTGGTTTAATCCGACCAAGTACGAGCCCTTTTTCTTCGCCGGTTTGTTGGTGAAGAAAAAAGATGGTACTTGGCATTTTTGTACAGATTATTGAGTACTGAACACAGCCACCATTAAAGATCGACTTTTGATCCCGACAGTTGATGATATGATGGATGAGCTTCATGGTGCAGTTTTTTCATTAAGCTTGACTTAACGATGGGTTATCATCAAGTTTGTATCCATCCTCCAGACATTTCCAAGATCGCATTCTGCACTCATAATAGTCATTTACAAATATTTGGTGATGCCCTTGGGCCTTTGCAATGCTCCATCAACTTTTTAAGCACTTATGAACTTGATTTTTCGTTCGTACCTACGTAAGTTCGTGCTTGTATTTTTTGATGATATTTTAATCTATAGTCCGAGTTGGCGGGCGCATATTGATCATGTCCACAAGGTATTTGACATCCTTCAGCTAGAACGACTTTTTGTCAAGTTTAAGAAATGTGCTTTTGGGAGTCAAGAACTTGAGTACCTTGGCCATATAATCTCGACTGAAGGAGTGAAAGTAGACCAGACGAAGATCCACTCTGTACTTAATTGGCCATGTCCCACGATTGTTACGAAGTTAGGCGCCTTCTTGGGTCTCACAAGATATTACCGCAAATTTCTTCGCAATTACAGTATTATCGCTCAACCGCGTACTACTATATTGAAAAAGGGACAATTTGGATAGAATAGTCAAGCGAAACATGCTTTTCAAAGCTTTAAATTGACATTAACAAGTATGTCAATGCTGGCTTTGTTGGATTTCTCGAAGACGTTTGTTATTCACACTAACGTCTCAGCTGATGGAATTGGGCCAGGTCTATCACAAAAGGGAGACCAATCAAATTTATGAGTAGAGCATTGGGAGAATCTAAACGTTCATGGTCGACTTACGCTCAGGAAATGCTTACAATCATAGTTGTGGTGCGTACGTGGAGACCGTATTTATTAGGGCAACACTTCCTAATATAAACAGATCACCAAAGTCTCAAATTTTTTCTGAAACAACGGATTCTAACACCAAAACATTAGAAATGGATGTTGAAGATCATGGGGTTTGACTATGAGATTTTGTATAAATTGGGTAGAGAAAATTCTGTCGTTGACGCTTTATCAAAGGTTGCAGACCACCCAGCATTACATGCTATCTTTGTACAGCACGTGGGGATATGGGATGAACATAAAGAGAAGACAACTCAACATCCATACATGCAACGGGTTGGTAAATTGGCATTCTATTGTCCTGATCAACCATATTTATGGCGAGAAGGATTAATTTATTATAAAAATAGAGTTATAGAGTCATCTGATTCTAAGTTAGTACAACAACTCTTACGAGAGTTTCATGCTATTCCTGTTGGTGGTCATTATGGAGTCTTGCAGACGTTTAAGCGATTGGCATAACACTTTTATTAATCGAGGATGTATAAATCAATACAAAAATATGTGGCAATTTATGATGTGTCAACATGCTAAAGCCAAAATGTTGTGCCTTGTCAGTCTTTTACAACCTTTATAGGTGTCATGTCAAGTTTGGGAAGATATTTCCATGGACTTCGTTGATGAACTACCTTGTTCCAGTGGCAAAGACACGATTATGGTAGTCGTTGATAGTTTAAGTAAATCGGTCCATTTCTTGTTGTTGTCCCATCCTTATATAGCAAGATCTATTGCAGACAAGTTTGTGGAAGGAATAATCAAACTTTATGGGATGCCATGTTTAACAGTAAGTGATCGAGATCCTGTAATTTTTGGAAACAATTCTTTAAGATATCTGGAACGCAGCTGAATACGAGTTTGTCCTACCATCGTCAAAGTGACGGACAAACCGAGGTGGTCAATCATTGTTTAGAACAATACCTATCTACTTTGTTCAACAACAACCACGTAGTTAGTGTCGTCTTATACTTTGGGTGGAGTTTTGGTACAACACCACGTATCATTCGTCAGCCAGCATGACACCATTTCAAGCTCTTTATGGCAAATCTCAGCCTACACTCATCAATGGTTAATGAGGTTGACGTACAACTTTCTTCTCGGCATGAACTACTTAAGTAGTTGAAGAAAAATCTACATGCAACATAGAATCGTATGAAATAGTTTGCGGATACTAAGAGACGCGATGTTTAGTTTAACGAGGGTGATTGGGTCTTTCTGAAGCTACATACTTACTGGCAATAGACAGTCTTCCGAAGAGCCACGCAAAAGCTCACAAACAAATTCTATGGCCCTTTTTAAATTGCAGAACTCATCAGCCAAGTTCCTTGTCATCTTATGCTGCCATCTGGTTCTCTTGTCCATCCGATTTTTCATGTTTCCTTACTAAAGAAGAAAATTGGAGAAACATTGACAACCATGGAGTAATTGCCAATGTTAAACGATGATGGAGAGTTGCTTTTAATTTCGAAGACAATTCTGGATGAAAGGTGGGTCAAAAAAGGATTGAAGTTCGTGTCCACGTGTTTTGATCAATGGAAAGGATTACCACTAGAAGACGCGACATAGGAGAACACCGACCAACTGCACCATAGTTTTCCTCAACTGAACCTTAAGGACAAGGTTTGTCTTGGCCGGGGAAGTAATGATAAGAGTACTTCAGAAGTGGTCAACTCACCAATAGGGAGGTCCACACGTGCACGACGCCACAATCCAATATATTTGGATTGAATAGGTCTTGTTCGTTATTATTTTTCTTTTCTTTATTGTTTTGTTTCCTGATTATGTGCGAAAGTGGAGATGTGTTATCTCTTGAAAAGTAGGGTTTTGTTATCAAATAACTTCGTATTTAAGCAATAATTCCATATCAATAAAAGACAATGAATGATCTTGCAAACTTTACCTTATTAGCGTTACTTTTCTTAATCTATTTTACGACTTGATTGGGGCCAAACATATGGGAGAAAGGAAGGGTTTCTAAGGAGTGTAATGTAGCAAAGAGAAGAAGCAAAGTTAGAAAATGAGAAGACAATGAGAAGAGTGTTTAAGTAAGGGACACTTCTTTCTTCTCACCATAATAATAACTTTTCAAAAAAAAAACTTTAGGCACCATGAATTAAAACTTGAATGCCAACTTTTGGAAATTCATTATTTGTTCAAAAGACCAAGGATCTATGACACAACTAGAAGGACTATCTTGTTTACTTAAATAACTCATAAGTTGATCTAAATTTATTATTGTCAATTTGCGAACAACTTATAATCTTCAATTTAGCTTGTTTAAATATGTTAATTTTACAACACTAGCTACAGCATTGCAATGCAACAAATGCTAATTTTTGCAATGCAAATACTGTAATTACAATTTTTCTTATGATTGGCATTTGCTATTTCAATTTTTGAGAGATTAAGTGATATAATTGTTTGAGGAGTTTCAGTAACATGAATAGAAAAAAGATATAGAAACATGTTTAGAGAAAAAAAGCTCTAAAGAGTCCAAAATGATTAATCGATATAGCTGTGTGAGAATTAGTGGTTGAATATGTTTAACTATAATTGATATAAAAGAAAAACGTACAAGAAAGAGAAGTATTTAAGAGGTGTGTTAAAAATAAAATTAAATAAAGTTTTAAATTTATAATAAATAAGGATGATAATATAAATAAAGATTAACTCTTGTTACAATATTTTTTGTAATTATTCATTTTAAGTAATAATTTTTGAAGGTCTTAATGCCACTACTCATCCTAAAAAGTCTTATCACAAAATATGTTTTTGCTAACAATGTCCTTACAAATTTAACATTAATTTATCACATGGAGTTGATTTTTTTAATTTAAAAAATGCATTAACTTGACAAAAAACAATATACAAGCTTGGCAACTGATCACAACATCAAAGTCTCTTGCTTAAGAAACGACAAGCTAAGAGTCAAAGGTATCCGCGTTACTACTTTAATAAAAGAGCAGAGAGCTCATTTGTTCCCTTGTTGTAATTCATTATGAGGAATAGTTTTCCCTTGATAGAAGAAATTGATTTTTATTATTAACATAAATAAAATTATTTTTTTTTGATTAAAAATTGTTAATAAATGTATTTATATTCATAAAATCAGTATAATAATTTATTTTTAAAATATTATTATTTAATTTAACTTAACAAAAATTAAGACAAAAATAATAAACATCTAAACATAAATAGTTAAAATTAGTGGGTCATCTATAATTATCGCGCAAATGTTAAAATACATAATTATTTTTACCAATTGATTCTAATTAATATAGACTAATCAATTGACTTGCGGAAGACAAAGCAGACTCTCTGAGTCTAAACTCTTTAAATTTTAATGCTATAACAAAGGTAACATTTAAGATTAGCAACATTGATAGAAGGAATATTAATCATAAGCAAGGCCTTCCATTATAAAAGACCCATAGACCTATTGTCCACCTTAATCTAGTTAGGTAATGGTCGCAAGGGCCAGGGCCAGGGCCTTTTGTAGTTATGCCTCGTAACTAACTGATATTTACTACGAGATATGACCGTTGGAAAGAGAGGGAAAAAGAGGACAGGCAACGGCGGAATGTGAGACTCGACGCGTTTTCTTTTTTTCTGCTTCCACCCATCAGTGTGAGAGTGAGAATCAGAGAGGGAGTCGGACAGCGATTTCCATCGTCCGTAATATTTCCGATACTCTGTGGGACTAGGACTACGGTCCTTTATCCGTAACATATCCGATACTCCGAGGGAGTCGGACTACGATTTCCATCGTCCGCAATATTTCCGATACTCTTTCTCTCAACTTTTCCTTCTTGCAATCGGATTCATATTCGAACTCATTTCTGATTTTATATTAATGCCTGCAAGAAGGCTTTGACCAACTTCTTTGGCTGAACAACAAGGGTTTAAAGTTTCTTCCTGCGGTGTCTCTGCCTTCCTTCCTCAGTATCAAAAGAAACTAAGAAACATGAAATATCCACCTGGGTTTACCTTCGATCCCTCTGAGAAAGTGTTAATTTGTTATTATCTCTTCAAAAGATTGAGTGGAGAGTTGACAGCAGATGAGAAGGCTGTTGTGAGAGACTACAATTTGTACGGCCATGAAGAGCCCTGGGAGATTTGGCGGAGGTTTGCTGGTTCTGGCTCTGTTTCCACCAGAGATCTTTTCTTTTTCACGCCATTGAGAAAGAAAACTGTGAATGGCTCCAACGTTATTCGCACGGTTGGTTCAAGTGGGGGTACCTGGCATGGCGTCGATTCTAGCACCCCTATTCATGATGAGGGGGAAACCAACTACCTTCTTGGATTTAGAAGGAAATTCAGCTACAAGAATCCTAGCTCTAGTCAGAATGGTTGCTGGATAATGCACGAGTATAGCTTGAACCTGGTTGGAAGATCCAACAACCTAGTCCTCTGTAGATTGAGGAATAATCATCTAACTGCTAGGGGTGGAAGAAAGAACAAGAAGAATGAAGAATGTATTGAGGGAGTGTGTAAGAAGAGGGAGGTGCAAGTTATTGAAGGTGAAACCACCAATTTAGCTGAACCTTTGTTGGCCTTGGCCCCTGCTGCTGTTGAACCTTTCGTATTGAGACGGCCTGCTTGTGTTGAACCTGTTGTATTGAGGCCTGCTGCTGTTTCCACTCCTGACTCTACGAATCAAAGTGTCGCAAATACTGATGAAGCCTATCCTGAAGAGAATCAGAGCAATTGTGAAGATGCTGATTGGTTTGACTCATGGCTCCTGTCATAGTCGCAGGGTGTTGTAACCAATTTCTGTGCGGGTTCTGTCACCAATTTCTTTTGTATACCACTACTTTAAATGTACTTTGTACACGAGTATAAGCTTCAACATATAGCGCGTTCAATTTCTTCATTCAGATTCATACAATATATGGTGTTACCAACTGCACAACTCAAAAATAACATCAAACACTACTGATGGTAACTTTAAGCAATTATTGGCAAAACATAAAAACAGCTTATTGATTTTACTGTTGCATAATTTTAAACCACAGTGTGAATCATTCATACATCTTTATTTCGGATTTGATGCACAAGTGAGTAAATCAGGTCCTAACTTCACCTTTTTTTTTTCAAGAAAGCACTTTTTATCTTATACTTCTTTGGTTTACTCTTATAAGAGTGCATAGTTTATGAAAATATTTACTGACTACACTCTCTCTCACTCTGCTGCGTGGCCACAATTCTGTTGTCATCGTGGATTAGTTCTGTATTCTTGTCATTGTAATGTCTATTTGAACCAAGTTTTCCTTGCGATTTCTGACATCTTTATCAAGTTTTTGTTGTGTTATATCTACGTCGTCAACTATATGCCTCTTCTTTATGGCCGAAAATTCATCATGAACAGGATTGATGTGACTGGCTGATGACCATTGGATGCTAAGGCTTCTGAAGTCAAGCCGTACCAAGACAATGAACATATCATTGTACACTACGTTTCTTTGGAACAGATGCATTCTTGTAATTCTTCATCTAATTCTTAACCAAGTATTGCTTGAACTAGAAGTCATGGGAGACGATCAGAAGAAGACATGTGAAGGTCAATTTTATAGTATAGTCTTCGTAGACTTGGATAGTCTTACGATTGATAAAATTGAAATGGAACCATAAACGCTCATCAAAAATCTCAAAGAAAACAATACTGGATGTGTGTCATGGCCAAGGCTTCATCAATATTCCTCCCCCCTTCCTCCATTCGCCATTCATTCTCTGTCAAGTCCTCAGTTTTGGCGCGAAGTTCCAACGGTCAAGAACCCTCCACTCTCCTCCTCAAGGACAAGCCAACTTTTCCAGGTCTCTTTCTCTCACACTCATGCCCACATAATTTGAGAAAATGGAATCACTTTTTGAACTTGATGGGCAGGTAAGGCAGAGGCAGATGTAATTGTTATTGGGAGTGGCATAGGTGGACTGTGCTGTGGAGGGCTTCTAGCCAGATACAATCAAGATGTTGTGGTTTTGGAAAGTCATGATCAACCAGGAGGAGCTGCCCATGCTTTTGAAATAAAAGGATACAAGTTCGATTCTGGTCCTTCCTTGTTCTCTGGTTTTGAGTCAAGAGGTCCTCAAGCTAATCCTCTCGCTCAGGTTCTCTCATTCTTTTTTGCTTTTAGGTGATTTCGAGGTATTTGCGCAGTTATTTATAAACTTACGGCTGATGAATGCTTGAAGCCCAATTTCCTTTTGCCCCACGATTCAAATAATTTTACCTTTTAGTTCAATAAGTTATTCAAATGATTACAATATTTGATACTAGTAACACGGTTGCTATGTAGTCTTGTATAATATATGCCTGTAATGCACTTAATGTTGCCAATTCTATGGTTGTTTTCAACACAAAAGTCTTCAGTTCTCCTTTCTGCAAATGTCCTTCTCTTACAACTTTAAAAACTTCTTCTATTGTTTTCATTTAGGGAGTACATAGTTGCTGGGTAAGGGTTTGGGAAGGATAAGATGGGTGTGGAATGAAAAAGAGGTGGTTGGTTATATATTATTATTATAGGGATAGTATTATGATATCTAATTTTTAGGTACTGCTTCATGCCCCTTAAGTATGAGAAAGTGACACACTCTACATCTTTTTTTAAAATCTTTTTATAATAAATATAATTAATTAAATACAATTAACTAATTAAAATACAATTAATTAATATTATTATAATTAATTAATTAAAATAATATTACAATAAAATTATTTGATTAAAATAATATTACAATATAATTAATTAAAATAATATTAATTAATTACAATATAGTTAATTAAAATAATATTACAATATAATTAATTAAAATAACAATACAATATAATTTATTAATTAGTTACAATATAATTAATTAAAATAATATAATTAATTATATATTTTTCTCTTCTTAGCAATTAAATATAACAAATTAAAATATATTAAAATTTGATATAAAAAAATTAACAAGCTTTTATTTCTTAATATTTTTAATAAGTTCTTTCCTTATAACTAACCATCATAATTATAATAATTATATTTATTCCCATTTTTTACTATATTTATTCTCATTCTTATTACTACTACCCAATTTAATGTCCTTATGCAGTTAACACCACATATACCTCTATTCGCATTAAATTTAAATTTTACCATCTCTAGGTCCTGGATGCATTGGGCGAGTCTCTTCCTTGTGCAAAGTATGACTCTGGGATGGTGTATGTACCTGAAGGAGAATTTTTGTCACGTATTGGCCCTACAGAATTTTACAAGGTGCTTTGCTGCACTAGTATCAAAATGATTCAGCTATCAGATTCAAGTGCTCTATAGTTTCTTCTCTGCTTTAATACGCTTTTGAATGCTAAGAGTAGAAGACATTTGTGATGTTCACACATTTTTAACCCATTTTGATATCATTTCAAAGACAGAGACAAATGCAGTGTCCAATAACAAATTGTTGTATTTCCATAGCTTATGTCATTTTAAAAAGTGAAAGCGGCTTTGACTTCTATCTCATGGAGGTGTTAAGTTGCTTAAACAGGTCCAAATCAGATCTCCTGAGTGGTAGCTATAACGCAACACGATTTGATGGATCCGTTTTCTGAACTGAAAAATCACAAAAGACCCCCGGGCTTAATTCTAAACATACGGAGTACTTTGAAAAATGCTCCCCAGTACCATATATTGGTGCATTTTTCCTATATTGTTATGATATCGTTATGCTTTGATGTCATTCATAGCCAAACATGTAAAGACTTTTGTGGAACCCAATTGCCTAATGATGTCTTAATACACTCTTTTACCAGTGAACTCATTGTCATTTTTGATTTAAAAAACTTAAAAGTTTAATTTAGTGGGGACTGGGGAAGCAAAGGCAACCGTACGTATAGCTAGTCAACCATGTATCCATGCAGCTTATAGCATACTCTTTTGCGTTTCATTAAGTGTTTACCTCCACAAACTCTTTATACATGAGGTAACATTTTCAGTATATTTTAAGACTCGAGTAAAACAATGGTGATTGGTGGGAATTCATATCTTTGTTCAGGACATTGAGAAGTATGCAGGCCACAATGCTGCTCAAGAGTGGAAAAAGCTTCTTGTGAGTAATACAATTCTTTATTTTTCACTACTTGTGTTCAGGTCAACGAGACAATGACCAAAATCCAACTCCTTTTGCACCTCTATATATATGTTGTGAGAGTTCAAATTTCCAATTCTGAGTGGATTCTGGTACTTGATCTTTATATAAAACAATCAGTAGAACTAAAAAGGAAACACCTCCGTGGGGCCACACTGGAAGTCAGTCATCCTCCAGGAACTAAATCAGAAATCTGCTGTACTATGATAGTATGGAGACCAACATACTTCAAAAGAGAATTTTTTATTCTTCAAAAGAGAATAAGATTGTTAGCTAATGCAGTCTGTTAACTTTATTACAACTACCCATAAAATCTGAAAATCTACAGTGGAAGTTGCGCCACTCAACAAATTCTCATATGGGAGAATTCAATAACTGATTGGTTCTCTTTCCTTTTTCATTTGACATTTCATATTTCTGAGGGTACAGGATGCAATACTTCCTTTGGCTTCAGCTGCAAAGGCTCTACCGCCTATATCTATCAGGGGTGATCTTGGTGTTCTCTCTACTGCTGCTGTTAGATATGCTCCCTCACTGCTGAAGTCGTTTGTCCAGATGGGACCTCAGGCAGCTTTTGGCATAACAAAGCTTCTTCGACCTTTCTCTGAGATTGTTGACTCCTTGGAGTTGAAGGACCCTTTTGTACGGAACTGGGTGGACCTTTTGGCGTTCCTTCTTGCAGGAGTCAAATCTAATGGTATACTCTCAGCGGAGATGGTAAATACATATATCATTATTGTTTTAAATTTTAAATTTTTCTAATGAAATTCTCATGCTTTCTCCGCAATGCTTACCCAAGATTTCCTATGGGCATAAATTGAGGATCATTGACAAAATACAAGCATGAAATTATTTTCTCTTCTCAAAGTTCGTGGCAATCAAATATTTTACTAGAAGAATAATGACAGTTACGATGAATGTTATGTGAATGCCTAGGTTTCTAAGAGGGTGATTTTTAAAATACCTGAAGAGTTCCTCTTTTGCTGTTCTCTTTTTCCTCTTAAATCCCTAATGAAATCCAAATATGATACTTTTTATTGTACAAGTGATGGACAAAATGAATCCAAAAATAATTCAGATAACTTTGTTTCCTTGGTCAAGCAAATCTAGATTACTTAAAAGATATAGCTCTAAGAGTTAAAAAATTTATCAGTAACTCACTCTGTACCAGATGTTGGCTGTTAAATTGTTTATATCTCAATTTTAGTATGTTTATGAGGACAACAACACCATCAGACATATGCATGCATTACAAAATCTCAATGACAATTAGACATAAGCATGGAACGTAAATCTCATCACTGCAGATGCCAAAAATTTATAGATTGTAGCTCTTGTCAAATATGGTAGGCACCATTCGGTGCCTACAATCAAAAATAAGAGAGAAGTGATGTGAGAGAGATAAACAAGAGAGAGAGAGAAAAAAAATATTGTGTGTATTTTGTGAGTGTAATTTTCTTCTTGTAATTCTCTAATTTTTCTCAGTAGAAAAATTCTTCTATTCTTGCCTGTAGTTTTTACCCTAATTTAGGAGTTTTTTACGTAAAATCTGTGTTCATTACTATTCCTTTCAGTTCTATTTAGCTACGAACCTGCTCTAATCCAGTCAATTTTACAACAAGTGGTATCACAACCAAGGTGTGTTTTTCTTGAAAATTCGGAGTATGCTCTGTGGTCGCAGTTTTGACTGATCTTTCATATCAGAAAATATTTTCCAGTGGAGCTTTGATGTGGCAGTATGGAAGTGCATGTCTAGTAAAGTTCTGACTAAGGAAAGACTTGGTACTTAAGCGTGTCGGTTTAAGACCCACCTCTCTTTCCTGGGAACTTACCTAGTGTACTATTCACGCATACGATACTATTCACATATACGGGGTACTATTCACATATACGGGGGTACTATTCATGTGAAATAGTGTGAGCTAAATTCTGTTCGTGATAGAAGCAATGACAGCAAAATTTGAGATTGAAAAGTTTAATTAGAGTAATTTCTCATTGTGGAAGCTCAAGATGAAAGTTATCTTGAGAAAAGATAATTGTCTGGCAACCATTAATGAACTGTCAGCTGGAGTCACAGATAAAAAGTGAAATAAGATGGATGGGAATGCTATTGCAAATCTTCATCTGGCACTAGTAGATGGAGTGTTTTCAAGCATAGAGGAGAAGAAGACACACTTCACAAAATTGTACGAGGCCAAATCACTCCACAACAAAATTTTTCTGAAGAGGAAACTATACACTTTACGTATGGTGGAATCCACTTCGGTGACAGAGCACTTAAATACGTTAAATACTCTATTTTCTAACTCATATCATTGGGGCACACAATAGAGATAAGTGAACGTGCGGAACTTCTACTCCAAAGTTTACCAGATTCGTATGATCAACTAATCATCAATTTAATAAACAATATAGACACTCTAGTCTTCGACAATATTGCAGCTGCTATTCTGGAAGAAGAGAGTCGGCACAAAAGTAAGGAAGAAAGGCTGGCAGAGCGGATGAATAGAACTCTGTTAGAAAGGACAAGAGCGATGTGGATAACTGCAAACTTAGATAAGAAATTCTGGACAGAAGCAGTCAATACCGCCTGTTATGTGGTAAATCGAGCTCCATCAACTGCAATTGAGTTGAAGACATCGATGGAGATTGGGACTGGTAAACCAGTGGATTATTCCAACTTCTATATATTTGGAAGTCTTGCCTATATGATGTTCAATGCCTAATAAACGACAAAGTTGGATCTAAAATCCAGAAGATGTATTTTCTTGGGATATGCTAAAGGAGTAAAGGGGTATCGTCTGTGGGATCCCACTGCCCACAAGATTATTATCAGCAGGGATGTTATCTTCATGTAAGATAAGGATCAAGAATAAATAGAAAATATTGGCACAGTATAAGAGAATCCAGAGACTACAACAGTACAAGTGGAAAGAGAATTTGAACAAAATGATTCTTCCGAAGCTGAACCAGAGCACGAGGAGCAAAAACAGTCGAATATGATGTTTTAGATACTCGGAGAATAACTCGCACAAGAAGAGCACAAAGCTGGCACTCAGATTATATTATGGAGAGCAATATTGCTTACTGTTTTTTAATTGAGGATAGAAAGCCATCAACTCTTTAAGAAGCAATGAATAGTTCAGATGCATCTCAGTGGATGACAGCAATGCAGGAAGAAATTGAAGCTCTACATAAGAATAAGACATGGGAGCTAGTATCACTACCACAAGGAAGAAAGCCTATTAAAAATAAATGGGTTTAGAAGATCAAGCGGAATGGTGACGATCAAGTAGAGCGGTATCGTGTTAGACTGGTGGTAAAAGGATATGCTTAAAAAGAAGGTATTGATTTTAACGAAATATTTTCTCCTGTGGTTTGACTCACTACAGTTCGAGTAGTCCTGGCGATGTATGCTACATTTGACTTGCATCTTGAGCAGTTAGATGTAAAAACTGCATTTCTTCATGGAGATCTTGAAGAAGAAATTTATATGCTCCAGCTACAAGGTTTTGAAGAAAAAGGAAAAGAGAACTTGGTTTGCAGGTTAACAAATCTCTGTATGGTTTAAAACAGGCACTGAGGTGTTGGTATAAGAGATTTGATTCCTTCATCATAAGCCTTTGATACAACAGATTGAATGCAGACCCTTGTGCATATTTCAAAAGGTTTGAGAAAGATGATTTTATAGTCGTGTTGTTGTATGTAGACAACATATTGGTAGCAGGCCCCAACAATAATAGTATCAAAGAATTGAAGGCACAGTTGGCTAGGGAATTTGAAATGAAAGACTTGGGACTAGCAAACAAGATTTTAGGGATGCAAATTTATCGAGACAGAAATAATAGGAAGATTTGGCTTTCTCAAAAGAATTATTTGAAGAAGATCTTGGAGCGATTCAACATGCAAGATTGTAAGTCAATTTATACCCCTCTTCCTGTTAATTTCAAGTTATCCTCAAGAATGAGTCCTAGCAATGAAAAAGAGAGGATGGAGATATCTCGAGTACCATATGCATCAGCAGTGAGAAGCTTAATGTTCGCTATGATTTGTACAAGATCAGACATTGCATATGTAGTGGGAGTGGTTAGTCGATACATGGCGAATCCTGATCGAGAGCATTAGAGTACAGTTAAGAGGATTCTTAGATATATCAAAGGAACCTCAAATGTTGCATTATGTTATGGAGGATCAGATTTTATTGTCAGAGGATATGTTGATGTTGATTATGCAGGTGATCTTGATAAAAGTAAATCCACTACATGATATGTGTTTACACTAGCTAGAGGAGCTGTGTGTTAGATTTCAAAACTACAGTCAGTTGTGGCTACGTCAACAACAGAAGCAGAATATGTAGCAGCTACACAAGCCAGTAAAGAAGCAGTGCGGTTGAAAATGTTGTTGGAAGAACTTGAGTATAAACAGGAGAATATTACTCTGTTTTGTGATAACCAAAGTGCTTTGCATCTTATAAGAAATTCAGCATTTCATTCAAAGACAAAACACATTCGAGTTCAGTATCACTTCGTTCGTGAGAAAGTGGAAGAAGGAACGATGAATATGCAGAAAATTCATACAATGGATAACTTGGCAGATTTTATGACAAAAGCAATCAACGCTAACAAATTTATGTGGTGTCGATCCTCGTGTGGCCTGACAGAGACGTAAGCAACATGAAGCGACAAGGTAGAAAAAATTGTGAAAATTTGATTGACTCTCAATCAAATCTTCAAGTGGGAGAATTGTCAAATATGGGTGCCTAACAAAAATGAAAATCAAACATGGTAGGCATTTCAGTGCCTACCATGCTTGGCCATATTTTCATCCTCCTGCCTATAAATAGGCAGGAGATGAACAAATAGACTAGCATATGGGCAGTGCAAAAATAAGAGAGAAGTGAGGTGAGAGAGATAAATAAGAGAGAGAGAGAGAAAAAAATATTGTGTGTATTTTGTGAGTGTAGTTTTCTTCTTGTAATTCTCCAATTTTTTTCAGTAGTAAAATTCTTTTATCCTTGCCTATAATTTTTACTCTAATTTAGGAGTTTTTCACATAAAATCTGTGTTCATTACTATTCCTTTCAATCCTATTTAACTGCGAATCTGCTCTAATCTAGTCAATTTTTACTATAGCTCTGGCATAAAAGTTTAAGCATGACATATTATCTGGTTGCACTAGGAAGTGTATACATGTCTAGGAGTGCTTTTGATCTCTTGCCTCAGTGTTAACCGAGCATGAGTTTGTTGACATGATAAAAACTAGTATTCTTATTCAGTTTTTATGCTAAGGCTCCATATACTTCTATACATGAGTAACTCCTCTTGGAGACCTTGATCACTTCCTTTCTCTTACTGTTGCTGATATTTATGATTTTAAAGATTTATCCTAAGGAATTGTTCCTATAAATCCATCATATATATAATTCCTTCACTTTGGTTTTTCTTTCTACAGATTTACATGTTTGCAGAATGGTATAAGCCGGGTTGCTTTTTTGAATACCCTCTGCGTGGAAGTGGAGCTGTTGTAGATGCTCTTGTCCGAGGACTGCTGAAGTTTGGCGGAAGGCTCTCTCTAGGAAGCCATGTTGAAGAGATTGCCATTGAGAATAATATAGCCATTGGAGTAAAGCTAAGAAGTGGGCAAGTGAGTGAACTTGATTCTCAATTGATGGATAAGAGATAGAAAGTTGAAATTTTTTTATCATGTATCCTGCAGTTTATACGTGCTAAAAAGGCTGTTGTCAGCAATGCATCTATGTGGGATACAGTGAATCTGTTGTCAAAGGAATTGCTTCCAAAACCATACCTGGATAGGATTACTACTACACCACAGTCTGAATCATTCATGCATCTTCATTTGGGATTTGATTCACAAGTGAGTAAATTAGGTCCGAACTTCATTCTTTTTCCAAGAAAGCACTTTTTATCCTGTTCTTCCTTTGGTTTACTTTTATACGATAATACGAGTGCATAGTTTATGAAAATATTTACCGACTACAGTATCTCTCACTCTGCTGCGTGGCCACCATTCTGATTTCTTCATGGATTAGTTCTGTATTATTGTCATTGTAATGTGTATTTGAACCAAGTTTTTCTTGCTAATTCTGCGGTCACAAATTTTTCTGTTCAATAGCAACATTCGTAAAAAATAGCTCCTAACTCTAATTTCTCCCAAGTGCATAGAATTTCTTTTCTGGTACTCTAATAAGAGATGATGAACTTTATATTGTTTTACATTTACATTTTCATATATATATATATATATATATATATATATATATTCAATAAGTTTGGTTTTCTAATTGAGATTGGATGGTCAATGCTCTATCCACATAAAATTCTGGTCGAACATTGCAGAAGACTGTTTTGCTTTCTTCTGCAGAAGTACTATCGTTTGGCATACCAGATGAATAATTTGTGTTTAGGAGCAATTGTAGATCTGAATGACAAAAGGGCTTTGCGAGTTTTGAAGTTAAATATCAGCAAGATTTGAAGATAATGCTATTCAGTCTCAAATTTAAGGTGTTATTCTTGCTTTTGTACTGCTAATGCAAGCTAGTTGTAGCATCTGCAACAAAAATATAATCTGTTAGCTGTCAAAGAATGCAATTTTCCAGAATGCATTAATGAAAAATGATGAATATGTTTGTGAGAACAAAACTTCTGTTATAAG
>JANQBM010000005.1:17064385-17075255 GCA_025594535.1 Erythroxylum domingense | reverse complement strand
GTCTGGAAGAACAAAACCGTGCGGGCCAAGCCCAAAGCGGACAATATCTGCAAGCGGGTGGTCTGGGCTGTTACATAAGATTTTGAAACCGTCTAGATGTTCATTGTCTCGTGAAAGTATTGAGGCAATCATTTGTACTCAAAATTGGATGTTTGGATTAAAAAGTATGTATTATAAAATTCTAAAATCCCATGTCTCTTTTTTATTATTTTGATTGTAAAGTATGTCATATACTCTTTTGAAAACTTATTTTTTTATTTTTAATTAGTTAATTTTTTTATTTAGAACAAAGTAATGGCGACATTGAAGGATTGACCGATAAAATGTTAAGCTTAGATATCAATGAGTCTATTTCATATGAATCTAATCAAGTAGTAGTTGATGAGTGGTAAAGTTTATCATTACTTTATTATAATTTATTGTATTAAATTTTGATTATTATATACATTTTAGTTAACTTGTGTCAGCTTTTTTTCTCCTCATATCATGGAGTCTTTGGGACATGAATAGTGGGATATGAAGAGTTTGATGAAGAAGGATTTGTTATTTCTTGCATATTTTATTTGGTTTGAATTTGTAGTATGAACAATGTGGTTTATTGGTTTTGGATTTGGTATACTGTTTATGCCTTTTTGACTTCTTGCTATAATTTTGTTAGAGACTTTGAATTTAATGGTTGTATTTTTATTTTTTTTGAATTTAGTTGTAAACTTACCATTTGTTTAGTTTAAACTTCAACTGGACAATCATAATTTAGTTTTCTTTGCTATAATTTTTTAATTAGTTTTACAGAGAAAAAGACACGGGAAGGAGATGGTGCAATTTAATAACCCTTTGCTATTAGTTAAAATCGGACAAATTGGTTCTAAATCGAGTTGGGTATTTTTCAATCCGATTCGATTCTGAGTCAGCTTAGTAAATTAAATTTTGATTTCAAACTAATTTAGGATCATAAAACTTTTACCTTTATTCGAATTGTCCTCGTCCAAAATCAGTTTAGTTTGACACCAACAACCCTACTCATATAATAACAAGAAAAGGTAATTTATTCTCCCTTCTTGCCTCCTTTTTAAGTTAAAAAGAGGGCACGAGAGGCCGTGTAGTTGCTACAGTTTACTTGTCCGAGTGAGGACAGCAATTTTGGTTTCTGATTATCTTCAAAAGACAAAGCAGTTTCAGGTACCACAGAAAACATCGTTCGTTCGTCTCTTCACTTTCTCTTGTTAATCTCCACTTTCCACAAAGAAAATGACTTCAACAATGCCCCATATCCATATTCTCACCGTAATTGACTTCTCTTCGCCCTCCTCTTCAAAACCCACCTTCGTGTCTCCCAGAACAACGATGTTCTTCACTAAAGGATTTGGTAGAACGACGCTTTTGCCACTTGGTCTGATGACTCGAACACCCA
Organism: Erythroxylum domingense; assembly: GCA_025594535.1. Classification (NCBI taxonomy): domain Eukaryota; kingdom Viridiplantae; phylum Streptophyta; class Magnoliopsida; order Malpighiales; family Erythroxylaceae; genus Erythroxylum; species Erythroxylum domingense. The sequence continues at coordinate 17,073,844 of JANQBM010000005.1, read as the reverse complement.
GATTTCCCATCTCAACACATGCTAAATCGAACCCAATTGGTGAGCAGAAGTGGACCCATGAAGGCTGTGTCACCGAATCCCTACCTAATGGTATGTTTCGGGTGCGCTTAGACAACGAGGACCTCATAATCGGTTATATTTCGGGTAAGATTAGAAAGAACTTTGTGAGAATATTGCCTGGAGATAGGGTGAAGGTTGAAGTCAGTCGTTATGATTCTTCAAGAGGACGTATTGTTTATAGACTTCGTAACAGAGGTACTGGTGATGATTAGTTTTTTTTTCCTTAATGTCCATGTTGTGGACTAATTATGTGAACTATCTTCTTACACGCTCTTAATCTACGTGAAATTTTTGTTCTTGTTCTTTTCTTACTGGAATCGTGCTATTGAAGTATGCTAATTCTTGTGCGCTCCCTTGGAGTGTCTTATTGGCTGACGGACTCCAGCTTCGTTTATATTTTTCTAGGTTTTTGAGTTCCATCTTTGTGTATATAAAGGGCTTGTATCTGATGGAACTTATGTGGAGATATATTCCTTTCTCTTCCGTCAAATGTTTATTTGCTCGGAATCTTTTGCAACTAAAATTGAAGAAACCAAAAAATCATCTTGGACATGAAAAAGAAGAAAATTGTAGGCATAGAGTATTCGGGTAAGAAGTTAGATTGAATATTGATGAGTACTCACAAGTTAAATCATCTTCAAGCATTCTTGGCACATTCCAATTGGTGGGAATTTGTTTGACCTCTTTTCTTCTTAGTCTTCTTCTGGAAGCTCTAAGCACCTTAAATACAAGTGAAACGTGTATGTTTCCTTCATTGCTATATTCTGGGAGTCAGAAGAAGTAGGGAAAAGTTGGTTTTGTGGGTGGTGGTATGCTGGCTTTGTATTTCCCTAGCATATCTCTGTGCATTTTAATAAATGTGAAGTATTCACTTGTTCATTGCTACCATTAGGTATTGAGGTGAAAAATCCATGGCCTCTGACTATAACAACATAACAATCACCTTCAGAATAAGCTGTGAGGTTATGCGATCTTTTGTTGTCTCTTCTTCACTTCCTACTGTGTGTGAACAAATCTCTCATAGGTTCGTAGATTTGTTCACTCAATGAAACTACAAGTCAGCTGATTGATAGTGATTACAGAACGGTTATATGATTGGGAATTGTATTTTTCAGCTGTTAATGCACTGATTGTTGTTGAATTTTGAGCATTCTTATTGATACTTTTGGTTAATGGTGGCTTGAAAAGAGTTGTAAGTTGCGAAGGGAGATTTTAATTTCTAATGCTAATGGGCTAACACTTGCACTCATTATATTAAGTTTGAGCACCTTTCGTTGGTATTGTCAACAATACTCATTATATTAAGTTTGAGCACCTTTCGTTGGTATTGTCAACAATACGTATAATCTTTTGTACCCAGGGAATGGGGGTTTAGAATCCTCTACATTTCCAATTTATGTATGCTATTTAGATATATTAACATTTTGAGCTCATTTCAGTGCTTACACTTGGTCGCAGTCTGGATATAGGATTCATCTCAAAACCATTGATGCTTCCTTTTCATGGGTAGAAATTGTTCTATGGTTGAAAGAGATCGAATAGATTTTCTCAATAGGCTTTCAGTTCCAATAATGTGCACGCATAGTAATTGAGCATCTGTATTTCTTCTATTCGAACTTAACTGGACTATAAAACCAGAGGACTTCTACCAAGTGATCGCTGGACATCCTTTTCCCATTAGCTATAGTCGTCCTGAGTGGATGAGTTCTCGGGATCTTAGGTTCTGACATTTTTACAAGCGTGGAATTTGTGAACTATTGAGTGCCGTCACTGTCCAACATGACAACTACATCCTTTTCCAACCCTGCCATGACATTTCTAAGTATTTGAAGACTCATTCCTTTCATTGCATTGATAGAAAACTTCCATACCTACTTCGTCTACTCTTTTTCTTTTTTTTTTCTTTTGTTTTTTTTGCAAATGCTACCATTAATTTGTCACACTCCACTTTGAGTCTGTAAGGTTACTTTAATACTTGCTTATAATTACCAGATAATTATTAAACATTCTCTATACGTATGTATTCAATACATCATTGGTGAATAGCTTTATCTATTCACTAAGTTCTTTATTAACGTTTATTTTATAAAAATAATTTCTTTTTTATTCTACTAAAAAATCGTTGGAAACTTTTATATATATATTTTCTATTCTATCCGTTCTTTTGATAATAATTCACCTTCATCTACTGATCCTTTTTCATTCAATCGCAATTAAGAGGTGCCCATTCATTACCCTGGAATCTGATTCTAGCCTACCGATCAAAAAAGAAAATTTGCTAGAACAAGGCCACCTCCCTCCTATTTGCAAATATCATCATCGTCAGCTTGTATATACTCCAAAGCAAGTCTCTCTTGACAATATTGTTTTAGATACTCCTCTTTCGCTTACTACTATTCCTTCTCATCACAACCTTTCTCCATCGTACCACACATATGCTCTATCCATTTCTTAAATTCCGAAAGCAAAAACTTATCGCCAAGTTGTTCAGTACAAGGAGTGGCTACTATTCTATATCTAGCCAAAAATTGAGGATTTGTGATCTACAAACTCAAAATGTTCTGCTTGTTCTCCCAACTAGGCATCCTAATTTCTATAAATGTTTTTATGATTATACTTCTTATAACAACTTTCATCGACGTCGGATGCAGTCTGCTTGCTTTTCCATTACCTTTTGTTGAATGAGTTGAAGATTTGCTATTACAATTTTTATCTCCTGTTAGTTCCCGTGGATGCTTTTCGATATTTATTTGTTCTGATCTATTTTTGATGGTTTTGGCTATTTTCACCTTTTCTTTATGGGAGAGTCAAAGGTGATATAAAAAAAGTCTAAAGAAGTTCTCACGAATATTTCATTTCCCATATAATGTTATTAAAGTAGTTTCTTTCCTACCTGTGCTTAATTTATGATATATTTATATTTTTTTTATTAACCCTTTCCCTTATCCCCATTTCGACATTAACTCCTAATGGCTAAACCAATTCAACCCTAACACTCCAAGCCATAAAGTAACCTAGAGAAATGGATAAAGCAAGTTCTCAACGTTTGAATTGTCAGTAAGGCTAACAGAAGAGGCAACAAGGGCAAGGAGTGCTCCATTAAAGCAATTTATATTTAAGTATTTTATTTAATTTTATAATATTAATTTAAAATATTTTAATTTTAAATTAATATAAAAATGTTGTGTTATTAAACATAAAAATTTTTGACACCGAAAATGGGGTTGAGATGATTGGATTTCCAAAAACCAAAAACCAAAAACCAGGCCATTTGAAACAGGGCAAAGCGTCTCTGTAATAAAATGTTATGTTGAGCACTTCTATTCCGATTTCCACGGAGGAAGCTCTTCGTTTGCAGCCATAGCTAGTCGTAAATTATACTACTTTCCTACTTGCATAAAAAACAGGCGAAGCTAACCCAAAGCTCTAAACTTATACTGCTCGTGATGTTCATTGGTCTATCCAGGTTTTGTTGCAATGTGTTAAACTTTTATTTTGTTTCTTAAATCAACAACCCTCGTATACATGTATAAATATTTATGTATACATGTATATGGTCGTTTGTCTTTCTCTATGTCGTTCATTCTGATAATAACAGATGATGATACCTGAACTGAACTTGGCTGTATAGAGTATACTTTTTGTATATCAATTGAGTAATGTGCGATATGAAGGCTTATAGCTTAGGATAATAGTGGTATTCATTTAGCATCAAAATTTGGACCTTTTAAGTTTGATCTTGCATGCTTGCTTACTGGCATATGGTTAGAGAAATAATGGCCAATGTTGTGTTTATACATTTGAATAAAGACCCCTTTCATCCAATGAGTTTGATTGTTGTGGGTACTCAGTTATTTATGTAACAAATGTGAACAAAGATTTTACTTAGGAGAGCATCATTGAAAGCAAGCTGAAGAGCACAATTGCCACCAGAGAGAGTGGGAGAGGCGTGTATTAGCTACTCTGATTAATCCATCACTTATACGTGTTGTTGGTGCGAAAGCTTCTGACAGATACGATGCGGTGGAGTTGGGAGAACTTGGTTCTTCACCATGTGGTGGCTTGTTCAGGTTCTGGAAGAGTGTTTTAGGGGGTTTAGGTATTTTAGTATTTATTTTGTTAATTTTTAAATATTAATTCGATACATGATTACATTACGTATTATTTTTATTTATTTATAAAATATATTAAAAATTTAAAGGAGGAGTAGGTAAATACATAATAAACGGAGCTTAACTAGCTATTGTATGAAAATATAAGATGATGAGGCTCGAGCAGCAAGTTGAGAAAGAAAAACCATCAAATACACGTGCGAAGCCTCCAGTTTTTTGTTTTTTTCAAGCATAAAAAATTAGATTTACTCTTAAATGAAAGTAAGAGTAATTGTTCTTCATGAATTGAGGTGGGGATGATTTAATTATTTTATTAATAATAAAATGGCCACATCGTGTTTTTTATTTGAGTAAATTCAATATCATTATTTCTAAAGTTTAATTGAATTTTTATTAATAAATTCATGTATAATTACAAATTTGGCTTATCTACCAATTTAAATAAAATTGAAATAATGTAAAAATTCAAAGAAAATTGACTTTTATAATTATTTTAATTATATCTTATCATTATTATATATAATATTTAAAAAATGCAAACATATTTCAATTTCAAAGATAGACATCTCATGGACATGATTATAAATATACGTAACTTACATATTTATATAATAATTTATGATAGATATAAAATAATTGAAAATTATAATATGGGAATGGGTAGTGGATCCAAGACCAAGTCCTTCTCTCTTTGGCTGACCTGACCTGGTGTTGACTAGCTTTTGTAATCCATTCAAATAAGATATAACTTCAAACGGAGATGTAGGAGCAGGAGTAGGAGTAGGAAGGTTAAATGCATGACATAACACTCCCGAGGATTTTGAAGTGTATAATATAACCAATAATAAACAATCGATAACATAAAACCTCTGCCTCAAAAAATAAAACAACCATCTCTTCTTCTCTCCGCGTCTTCAGTATTCTTGTTTATTTCCTTCATCTCTTTTTCTGCATTATCATTTCATGTATATCTCTTTTTTTTTTAATATTCATTATTCCTTACTCCCATCCCATGCAATTAAATTTCTTTTCTTTTCTGCGTTCAATCTTTTGTCTTCTGTTTTGAGTTTGATTTCTTTTTTATTTCCACATTTGGTAATGGGGTTTTTATTTTAATCGTTTCGGAGACAAAGAGATACCGAGTGACGAAAACATAAGTAAAAAAAGATGACGAATGTGGAGACTGAAGAAATAGGATGTGGATCGGGAGGTTCATCGCCCAAGAATAGAGTCAAGTTTCTATGTAGCTATGGGGGGAAAATATTGCCCAGACCCTTGGACGGACACCTCAAGTACGTAGGTGGTGAGACTCGTGTAATTGCCGTTCCTCGTGATATCAACTTCTCAGGTTTATGCATTGCAATCCTCCTTTTTGTGTGTGTGTGTTTATGTTCTTGGCCAGGAAAGAAGGAGTTGGAATATTAGACATTGAAATGAAATCGCTTTTTTTGTCATTTGAAATGGCAACTCGGGTAATAATATGATAATGCGCCCTAAAGAAAGATTGGTGTGTGAAAAATGAAAATGTAGAAAAAGAAACAAGCTTCAATCTTTAGCTAGTAATCAGAGCATATGAAAGAGGCAAAATGCCTGATCGATTATTTCGCAGTAGTGGTCTTCCCGGTGGTTTATTGATCATTTATGCTTTGACTTAATCGTCTACCCAAAGCTGAACCTTGGCATAATGAAGCCAAGTTGCTTGTTTGTTATCTCAAGCTGGATTTTTGCTATGTAAAGACAGACATGTTTCAATATTCTGTCTAAGCTCTACACCGTTTCCAATTATTTACGCTGCAAAAATTTAGTTGAATGTGTCATTTACATATCCTCTGGTAGGTACGGGTGCCATTTCATTTGGTATAAGATTTTGATCGGGAAAGGTGGACTAAAGATGTGTTTTTCCTTTTCTTACTTCTCTTCTTGTTGCGCAGAGCTAATGAAGAAGCTTTGTTCGGAACTTGACGAGGACATGATTCTGAAGTATCAGGTTATGCCTGAAGATCTCGATGTGTTGGTGTCTGTAAGATCTGATGAGGATCTGAAGCACATGTTTGATGAACATGATCGGCAGGAGACTGAAGGAAATCCAAAGCTCCGAGCATTTTTGTTCCCTTCGCATCCTCCTCTTGCTGAGAACCAACACGCACCCATGGATCCATACACAATGGAACAACGTTACATTGATGCTATCAATTGCACATTTCATTCGAGTCCCTATTTTAGACTCCCTCGAATTGTTGCAAACCGTCCCAGCTTCAGTATTTCTGCGTGTTCTTCTCCACAATCTACTTCCCCAGAAAATAACAAGGTCGACTCTTTGCATCGTGAATCTACTCTTATGAATGGGAATGGCCATCATAGTAGTCGACTCCCTCCTGTGCATAAAGTACACAGTTCGCCCAGCCTATGCAGTCTTAATACCTCATTTCACCAGAGTAGTAATATTAACAATCACCATCCCCTCCAGCATTATCACCATTATAATCAGTTCCACCGGCAACATCATCCCCTTGGCTATCCGCCTTCAAGACCATCTCAAGACCCTCACAGATTGGCCCCAGGTTTGTTATTTGGACGGTATGATATGGGAAGAGCTCCCATCGCACATGGTCCAAGCCAGTACTACTCAAATAGACATAATAATAATATAGGAACTGGTAATTCCAATTTATATGGGCACTTCGATGAGCACATTGCTTATGGGTATAGGACGATTGACAGATCAGATAGTCTGCCCGCTAGTCCAAGGAACAAGGTTCTGGAGTAGGCTGCTCCATTGAATTGAAGAGACAGATATTGTTTACCGTTTGGACACATACATTGTAGAAGTTATTGAGTTTTTGGGCTTCGAAGGCTTGTACAATATCTGCTACTGTTTAAGGCAATAGCTTTACCTAAATTAATTTGTTTTTAGCTTTTTAATGTAAACTACGAATGATATAGTACAGGAAACATTTTTATGCGTTTTTGTCTTCTATTCTTTATTTCTATTTCCCTTGCCTTAAAAAGGATTTAAATAAAATCCGATTGGTCATTGGTGTCTTATTTATAGTTTATTCGGCTTTTATGTTGATTTGATGTATATCTCCACATTCTTACGATTGCCTACCCTTTTTTACCGGAACCAGATCTTCTGTACTCACTATCCTTAACCATATAAATATATGGGATCCACATAAGTCTCACACGGGTCTCACACATTTATATGGCTGAGATCGTGTAGAACGGAGTAGGTATAAGGTAGTGGGTACAGAGGATTTCAATTGCTTCTTTACCATCCCTTCGCCAAAATTTAACTGACTTTTTCTTTTTTTCTTTTTTTTTTCACCCAGACACAGTCACCATCCTTATTTTGAGAATTATTTACTCTAAACTTCATTTTTTTAACAAAAAATCAGTGCAATGTATTTTATTTCTCAATTAAGATTTAAGCTTAGATAATATGATAGGATTGAAATTTACATCATCGATCATTCAAACAAAATCATTTATGGATTTAGGAATATATGACATTTCGATTAATAGATCGATCCTTAAGTAGATTTATTGTATTAATCATCATCTCATTCTTGTTATATAAGTACTCTGTGTTTTACAAGTTTTTACATAGAAGGTGGGCCTTTGTGAATACATTTTGATTTAGACTTGTATTTGCAAAAACCTTTTTCATTTTTTAATCTTTGAATCAAATTAACTTTTTTTTTCTATAATGTCCTATTATATCTAATCATTCATAATTTTCTATCGTTCTAAGATTGAAATCATTAACTCAATTCTCTAAAATTAGAAACCGAGTAAAAACGGTATTTCAATTTGAGGCTCATATACTCTCAAAGGATCCTTACACAACATAAATTGAAAATATTAATTATATTATCCTTATAAGTTGAAAATGCATATATGGTATGATTTATATGCTACAATATTGACTCTCTCTTATTATAGTATATGTCTTTTCTCAAATGTTGGACAGATGATAATTTATGCATACCTAATACCGAACTCGACTTCACTTATATATTTCAAAACTCTCATTTGACATATTAAGAAGCATCGGGCGATTGTAAATACTTCTTATGTTTAGATCTGAATGTTCAACACTCACTCTAACATTTATTATATAATTAAAATCTCTTTTCAAATCAAGCCTTCTCATATTTCTAGAATTGATTTTTATTCAAAATTCATTCTAGAAAATGTTGTTTAATTCTCAGTTGGACACATATTGCATCAAATATTCAATGATCGAAAAAAATATCATTATTGATAAAAAGTACTATAAATAGTCATACATATTCATTTATCTTTGTGTTACTATGTCCTTTTTTTAAAAAAGTAATTGAATTAAGCCAAAAGAGGTATAATAAGATGAATTATAATCTCACCAGGAGGATGAGAATTGTAGAACCAAGTTAGAAAGCGATGCTACTTAAAATGCCAATAATTATTATAAACAACCTCCTTATTTCCCCATACATCAATACAATTTGAATATAACAAGAGCTTGTCATAAAATAAGTTAGTGTGTAATCTAATATCATTTAACAACTCTTTTGTGAATGTCTCAAAACTCCTTTCTGTGTTGCTAAAAATTCTCATGTTTCCTTCATCCCATATGTTGAGCATAAGGTAAGAAAGAGCAATGTAGAAACACCATTTATTGTCTCTGCTAATATGATGTAAATCCGAACACTAAGTGACAAATTGTTGCCAATCATTAGGGGAGTTACTGATATTAGGACATTTGTGTAATATCAGTCTCCATGCTTCCCTAGTGAAGTTTCATTTGAAAAATAGATGAAAGATATACTCTATTTGATATTTACAGAGAATACATCAATTTTTCATATATATAAACTTGTTAAGTCTTTTAGTGGTGGGTAATCTATCTTTAATGGCTCTCCATAGAGTAGTGGTAGCTCTAGGGAGATTAAACTTGCACCAAACAAGTTACCATGGAACAAAACTGAGATTATGTTGAAATAACTTCCTACATGATACATTATTAAAAATCCCATTGCTAGATGGACACCACCAGTTTCTGTCTTCCATATTCTCATGTAACACCAGCTACTAAGCTCGTTTTGCATATGCATAACAAAAACTCTTGATATAATCTCATTCTTGTATAGTAAAGCATTTGCAACATTCTAATTTTCATATATTTTGCATCTTAGAGCTTGTAAATCTCCTACACTCATTATACGTCCTTTTGCAATCTAATTATCATATTAGAAAAAAGTTTTAAAAATCTCTTTTGCAATCTAATTAGAGGTCCTTTTCCATT
>JANQBM010000005.1:17026201-17047150 GCA_025594535.1 Erythroxylum domingense | reverse complement strand
TGAATGATTGAATAATCATATGATTGATCAACTTAGTAATGTGTAAAATATATTTGTATTGCATGAAGATAGATAGACAAGTTGATCGTCAACATCCAGACATTGCTGGATCATCAAGGCTATTTATTTGGAGCATATTGGGAGTTAACCTAAATGTGTAAACTCAATTATATGTGTTTTTGCTTGATCTGTATATTAAATATGAAATATGAGAACAATTGAATGTGAAATGCCGAAATAAATATGAAATGTGAGAACAATTGAATGTGAAATGCCTGAAGGAATATGAAATGTGTGAGTAATTGAATGTGAATTGCCAAACTTAGATCTGATGAATTTGATACATGCGACAGAAGCACATAGGAATGAAAGGTAATGAAACATGGCATATGGAATGATGCATCACATTGATATGCATGATCAAGTAAAGGAGTTGTAACTAGAGTGATGAACATGAAAAAGAACTTTAAGCTCAGGATTGTGCACAAAGAGCCATAGGCTCATTGGCTCAGTTATTAATGAGCCTGATATCCACAACGGATACAGGATAGTAAATAAAATGAGCTCGATATCCACAATAGATACGGGACAATAAATAGGCGCTCAGTCATAACAAAGCAAAATAAAATGGAGTCATGTGTGTATTTGTATATACATCCTTATATGTATCATATGATTAAATTGAAATGAATTATTGAATTGTTTGAAATACAATTGAAAAGTAAATGAGGATGTGTTGTGATATGAAATGTTAGTTTACCTAATATACTTATGAAAGTATGATAAACTTGATGTACTTGATAAGGTATGTGAAATGTGATGTGATATTCAATAATGGATTATATGTAATACTTGTTGAATTGGGATATGACTTGTCTCTATGTATCTGACTCGAGTGAATACATCAATGATAGTTCACTCTTTGAGTTCGCAAGCTTATTAAAATTGCAATGTTGATTTTCAGGTTTAGAGGAGATCTAGTTAGACTAATTAGAGTATTGCTACTGCAATTAGATATGAGTTAGTGGTCAGGATCAGTTGTACTTGCAGATGTCTCTAGTCATTATGCATCAAGAATATATCACCTATTGTCAAATGTATATGTGAACTTTGAAGTGTAGTTACAATTGTGATTTAATATGATTGTGAATGAAATGATTCAAAATGAATGTTTGAAATGCTTTTGATATGTGATGCCTTAAAATGTGGTAATGTGAATTGTCTTAACGTGCCATCCGCATAGAGCATGTTCTCGAATAATCGTCGATAGTTTAGGCATATATACATTACATTGGACTTCTAAATCATAAGATATAGACAAAATATCATAAGTTGCTCTAAAACAACAGCAACATCAGGTTACCATTTTCGATCTCAAATTCCAAGGTCATAAAGCCAGAACTAAGTCAGAGTCCCTTCTAGAGAAGTTTAGATCTATGTCTTAGGTTTCATATGAAATTGAAATAATAGAATTTGGAGGTCATTAGGCTGATTTATGACCCAAACCATGTTTTGGTTTAACAAACCTAAGACAAAATTCCACTACATAATACTCTCTTGTCATATTCCACCAATTCTATGTAAGATAACACTAAAATAACACCAAAGCATCATCTCAAGAACCATTCCACATCCAAATGAATATTTTTACATATTGAAATATAAAAAAATATAGAAATTAACTAAATGAAGTCCCAAACCTTAAAATTGGAAAAGTGGTTCTTCTAATTCTTTTCTTTCCCTTCCTTTTTGGTTTTACTTGAATCACCAAATGAAAAATGATGGGATGAAGAAGGTGAAATGGAAAGGATAAAAATTTGAACTTAGAAACCCCAAAATGTTGTCCATCTCCCCTTTCCATATGCCTTTTCATGAATTTTCTAGTCTTAAACATGTTTCAATCCCATTGGACCATATGTCACAATCCTATTGGACCATGTGTTACAATCCTATTGGACCACATGTTACAATTCTATTGGATCATGTGTTACAATTATAGTGGACACACATGCTTTAATCTTATTGGTCCATGAGTTGACTATAGAAAAATTGCATAGTAGTCCTTCTTCTTCCTTTACTTCCCACATATGCCTACAATTTTATAAATTAATTTCATTCCCCTATGTTTTAATTTTCTAATGTAATAAATTTCATATAATTTGGTTAATTATATCGGGAGACATACCCCAAAACCTACAGGTTGTTTGAAAACAAGGACAGTAGCCATAACTCAACTTCAAAACATAATTCAAAACTCTTAGAGACATAATCAGATTTTGTTCCTTCATGAAAGTTTTAGACCTATGTCTCTAATTTAATCTCCAATTAAAATTATCCAATTTGGAGGTATACAATCCAAGTTATGGCCAAATTATAGAAATCCATTTAATGGATCCTATCCATTCAATGAGGTACATATCCCAAATCAACTAATTTTGGTCTTATCATGTAAGAGAAACACAAAAGCACATCCAATTTAACCAAAAACATCCCATTTGCTTATCGAATACTTACTTTATCAATTCCCCTCACATCATGCTCATAATCCCAATAAACATACAAAAATTTCCATACATATTTCATGTTTAAATATTTATGTCCATGCCGAAGCGAACAAATTATCCATTTACCTTCGTCTTTTACATTAAGCACCATTATATCTCTTACTATACTTAGATGTACTTAATTCGTTATATTTACTTCTTAATACACCATAGACATGCTATAATACTTCCAAGGTATATATTGGGTGTTACACTAAGGTTAAACTTGATGACAAAAAATCTTACTAGAATAGCTGAAAATTAGATTTAAGATGTCAACCTTAGATACTTATGATGAAAGATATAATTACATTGATCAAGGAGCTAATAGGCTTATATAGGTCATCTAATTCTATAAAATGTAAAGCCTTCTCTTCTACCCTAATTAGTGAAATGTAATCATCGTTTTAAGCCTTGCCCTAGCCTCAATAGCCACTTCCAACAACTAGCCAAAAGTTTCATATCAAACTCACAAAAAAAAAGATGCTAATGTCTTTATCTCCAATAATTTAGTTTTGAGGTAAGGGTGTCAATAACAACCTTCGTGGACAAACTTACTCCTTTCTAGCCCTTATGGAACTTAATGCCAAAAATTAACCTTAAAGTTTTAAATAGGTGTATATTAAGGCACATAAATACATAAATATGGAAGATATGAAGCTTAATATAATTAAACACACTAACAAGCATAATGATAACATAAAGAGGGGGGTGTCTTCAATTAACAACACTGAGTAAAACAAGTTAAGTATAGAAGGATCAAAAGGGAAAAATAAAAGGAAGAACAAGGAATAACTCCCTATATTTAATAGCTCACTTAATAAAGTTATTAACTACATCTTTGATAATAATCTAGCTTAAACAAAAGAAATATGTCCATTGACCTTGCCAAAAGAGACAAAAGCCTGTACTACAACTTTTGTAAAGATAAGTTCCATGACACAAAGGATTATAAAAATCTTAAAATGGGAGTTAATTATATAATAAAACAATGAAGCTTAAGTTGTTGCTTCTTAAAGAGAAACTATAAAAATGATAGATCTAAGGATGAAAGAATAAAGAATCCTCCATATAGGTCAAAATCTTGAGAACTAGATTTAGAGACACACCCAATTCAAAAGGTTATCCATATAGTTTTTTACAGAAATAAAAGGAATTAAAATCTAAATAAAAAATAGCTATAAGAGAGAAACAATAAATGGTTTAACCCGAATAGATTTGAGAAAATGATTAAGGTCTCTAAGATCACTTTTAAGGAAGAAGATAATTGGTTGCTACTCAACCTCATAAAGACCCCATTATTATGATCCTATAGATTACTAGCTCCTTAATCAAAAGGATATTAGTAGACATAGGAAGCACTGTTGAAATCTTATTCTATGACAAATTAAAAACATGGAAATCAAAATATATAGGGTAAAACTTATCAACTCACCCCTACTTAGATTTTTGGGTGACCAATTATATACAAAAGGGAAGATATCATTTTCCATGAAGTTATATATATATATTCTATAATAGGCAAGCAAGCACAAAAAGAGAAATACTCTCACCTTAACATTTCATAATGAAGTTCCCAATCCAAGTGGGCTATCTTTTTCCCCCTAATCCTACTTTAGATCACTAGATTGTATCCCCACCAGTCTCTATCCTTCAAGTAGGAGTTCGAAAATGGCAATCCACCTTGGTTGGGTTCTTTTTTGACAAAAGAGTTCCCTTTCCTATTACGAAATCTTTGGATAATAATAACTTTGACATAATTCTAAAAAATTATGATATCTTCTTTTTTAAATTCAACTCACCTGAATTAGTCTCAAAAGTAATTAAAGTTAGCCCTATCATGATTCAAATAAACCATTTCTCATCTAACCTTAGAGACCAAAAGTGAAATTTAAGGAAAACAGATCAACCAACATAATTCTATGTATTTGTATCCATAAAATTCACTTAAAATATTGGATAATTGTGGGCTTGAGCCATTTGGCTAGCTCCATAGGTAGACAATTATGCATTAAATAAGCAACTGCTGAAACTAGGAGAATTAACTTTACCAAGATTTGTATTGTTATTGATGCATTAATAAAATTACCTAAGGAAGTTTCAATCATAAAGTTTATTGATAACCTGGACCTAATAGAGGATAAGTTCAAAATATCCTATGATTGGAAGCCTCTTAACTAAAAGCCTAAAGAGAATTGGAAGCAAATAGAAAGAAAATTCACTATAGGTAGTTATTGAGAACTTATGTAAGAAAAAGAATACCTAGAACAAATGTTAGAACACCTCTTCCTTGTTAGAACACCTCTTCCTATTCCTCAAATTCCTAATTCTAAGCCTAAGAATTCACCAGAAGAGATTGTAGTTGATGCCTCCTTAAAGTAGAACTCAGGGAGCTTACAGAAAAAGATTACTGACTATACTGGTATAATCATAACTAATTCCTCACTTTGCACCTCTAATCTAGAGGTTTACAATCCCAGCATTTTAAATCAAGATTCATCTACATTCTCCACAATCCCCTCTGGTACAATCAACTTAATCACAAAACCATAACTCCCTCTAAAAAAGACATAGATATTGTTAATAAAGAAGTATCGAAGGCAAGCAATAGAAGGAAATCAGGTAGAAAGAAGAAACCCATCTTCTTCTACCTTAAAATCACAATCTTCTCCATTTGGAACATTAGGGGGTTGAATGCTCCCTCCAAGCAACAAACTATTAGAAATTTTATTTCTAAGAATAATCTAACTCTATTGGGAATTTTAGAAACTATTATATCAACCTTTTTTAACATAAAATTTCTAAATATTTTACTTTTTTCTATGCTTACAATCTAACTTACCAAAGAGAATCCATATAGAAGGATGTTATAGAACTTGTAACCAAAATTGGTCATCGTTAACTTATAATATGAGATTTTAATAACATCCTCTACTCTTATAAAGTTGAAGGTTATAATGCTAAACTTCCGTAAACTGATAACTTTAGGAATTGCCTCATAATTGTTGGCTTATAAGACCTAAGGTATATAAGTAACCAAGTCACCTAGTGTGACAAACAAGTCAGGAATCTAAAGTTAAGGAAGAAATTAGATAAAGTATTAGTCAATGATGATTTAAACTCCAACTTTCCTAAAAACTTATATGAATTCCTTCCCTCTTTAATGTTAGATCACTCCCTAATATAAGTTTCTCTTAGAACTTTTATTGCCACTAGAAGATCTCCTTTTAGATTAAAAAATGATTTGTTAAATCACCCATAATTTAATAAAACAATCATTAAAGGAATGGCAAGAAAAGTGTTAGGTTTTGGGTCCTTCAAATGTTGCTCTAAACCTAAAGCCATCAAGAGTGAAATTAAGGAAATCAAAGCAATAACATTTAATAAAATTTGAAGCTCTTAAATTATTTAAAGAGAAGCTTTATTTACTTAACAATAAGTTACCAATTATTTTAGGAGATAAAATGTTATTATTGGAATAGAAAACTACTCTTAATGCTCAACAAGAATAGCTCCCTACTAATACAATGATAAACTATGCAATGGTTAAAAGAAGCATATGGGAATACCAATTTCTTGTATGGCTTAATACTCAGTAGGAAAAGAACAAATAGGACACAAGTATATACAAGAGGATTTTAAAGAACTAATTGTTTAATACTTCACTAAGACACCAGATACTTTTAAAGGCTTCTTTGATCTTAATGTTAAAGAAGCTTTATTCTTTTTGGGAGCTAGTAAGGCTCTACTACCTAATGGATTTAATGTACTGTTCTTCAAAAATTTTGCAACATAATGGGAGGAATGGTGACCAATTTTTTTCTAGAAATTTTCTATTTAGGTAAGCTCCTTAAGGATTTTAACAAAACTTTCATATACTTAATTCCAAAAATTCACAATCTTTGAGGTTTTAAGATTGTCGACCAATTTGATATTGTAATTGTATTTATAAAATCATTTCTAAAATGATCACCACAAGGCTTAGGCCATCTTGAGCTCCTTAATTGGTACCAAGTTGCATTCATCCAGGGAAGAAGTAAAAATAACTATGGGGATCCTAATATAAAGAGTTATGCTTTAAATTTAATCTTTAATAAGGTATTTGATTTAGGGGAATGGGGATTTCTTTTTAATTTTAAAAGAATTTGGGTTTCCTCCTTATTTCATAAGAAGGATACATCAATATGTTACAACTACCTCCTTCATTATTCTCTTTAATGGAGAACTAACAACTTCTATCAAAGCATATAAAGGTCTAAGTCAAGGGGACCCTCTTTCCCTTATCTTTTTAACTTGCGTATAAAAGCTCTATAAAGATTGATAAGAAAAAGACAGTAAAATTCAAACTTTTTTCTTTTTTACTACATTAAGAATCTACAAGTTTTCAACCTTATATTTATAGATGATATCCTGTGGTTTCACAAAGCTAAACTTCCCTCTATAAACTTAAAACTTAATGCACTAGATTACTTCCCAAGTATCTTAAGGCTCTTCATAAAAAAGGGAAAATCAGTCTTATAACTTCAAGAGGACCAGAGATATTTGTTGAGGAAGTTTCCAGATTGTCTAGTTTCAAAAGCTTACAACTATGTTCAAATACATCCTTACAGTGACATAAACACTCACTTAGATATATTCATGCTTACATATTCCTTTCTTATAGGACTAATGGTTAAGAATAGGATTAATATGATAGAGCGACTCTAATTTCTTTAATTATAAGACATTTGTATTCTATATAATTTAATAGTGGAAACTATTCCATGCCTATTCTTTGAGTGTGTCTTCTCTATTATTTTATAGAGGCATGCTAAAAAACTCATAAATTAGAGCATTAGTGTGATATTCTTCTTATAAATTAAATGGTTTCTAGATAACTATATCATTATCTTTAAAGGTGATTTAACTGCCCATCTTATTATACCTAGACCCTATTTAAGAATTTTACAACCATTAAGAGATGTGAATTAAATCAACCATGAACTTAGTTTAGGTTAGAATAAGGGAACAACTAATTTTTTATAGAGATTCCAAGAAACTTAGTAGACATATATTGCATGCATGGAGAATTGAGTAAAGTAGTTCCTTATTCATTTTTAATTTAATAGGCAGTAAGTTATTCATAGAAATACTCTAAATGAAGAAGCAATTAATAGCATTATAAGTATCACACATATATATATAAGCTACCAGCTACATTGTGATAAGGATCTAAGGACTTACGTTTTCTTAATAGGATAAAGAAGTAGCTTAGATTGATCTAAATCATGCTCATCTAATGCATGTAATATGACCCCTACCTAACTCGTTGGTAAATAGATACAAAAACTGGAGATGTTTTACGCTAAGGGACAACGTGGACCTAGTAATGGGTGGACCAAATCAAAGACCATCGTTGTTATGCATATGTAATTGTTCCAACTAAATGATCTATCATGCTTCTTTTTTATGAAATATTTTGTAATAGTTTAGTTTAATCAATTGTGGTACTTATAAAAAAAGCATTTACCATTTGGCACTATTTTAGTGGAATTTTTTTAATTTTTCCATAAAAACACTCACCTACTAAGATAGTCATTCCTTCTTTGATGCCATAAATAAGAGAATTGGTAGTTGGTGCAATAGTTTTCTCTCATTTATAGGAAGGTTACAATTAACCTTTTCTATGCTTTGCAACTTATAGGTTTTCTGGGGTAGTCATATTTTCCATTCAAACAAAATTACCAAGCATATTGAAAAATGTTGAAAAAACTATCTATAGAGTGGCAATGCATTTAATTACTCTAAGAAAAAATAAAATGAATTGAACGAACACTAATAAAGGTACTCCTAGTTAAAAGGAAATGGAAACTATTTAAGGAAAAGGAATCAATATGAGTTAAAAGGATGCGTATCTATTTCTTAAAAGGAAAAAGCTTCTAGATAGTGGCTCATAACGTAAGCATATCCTAGACCCTACACTACTCAAATTAAGGGTGAAGTTAGATGCCTGTATGAAGTTCATTATTAGTAATAGAGAAGCCACTTGGCTATAGTATGATCTCTGGCATGCCTTTGGTCCTTTTTACCTCCTTTCATCTATTAATAACATGATGAATAGATTCCCTACTAATTCCAAGTTTAAGCTCCTAATAAAAGATAGCTAGCCTTGGCCTATCACTATGTTATCAATTGCGCCAACACACTTGGTCATATGCCTAACTACCAACCTAACTCATTTTTATTAGATAAGAGACTTATGGTGAGGCATAATTCAAATTTATTCTCTAATAGTTCCTATAATAAACTATTTAAGGAATCAAATCATGTTTTTCCTTAGACTGATTTAGTGTGGAATCAATTGAACTTACCTAAAGCTTTATTGATTCTATGCTTGTAATTAAGGGATGCCTAAGTACTAAGGATATACTCTTCTATAGCTCTATAAGCAACCTATAATGCCTCTTTGCATCAAACAACCTAAGAACCTCGATCACCACTTTTTCAACTACCCTTTTATTAAAAATACATGAATGTTATAGCTCCAACTCTACAACATCCATTGTTATTGCAATAACTGGAGATAAATTATTGATTGGGCCTCTAAACTTAAGCTGGGGAATAAGCATAAAAAAAGAATGTCCACAACTACTTTCAGTTACTTCATTTATGCTATATGGCAGGATAGGAATAAGAAAATCTTCTTTAATAGCTTCATAGAGATGCAATATCCATTTGATAAGAGAGATCCTCATCACTAGGATATCTATGTGACATATCATCCAAGTTACAGTCCTAAACTGGAATTTATAATCCTTAGAATAAATAGTTTTGTACACTCCATCTTCATTAGTAAGTAGTTTTAGGTCCTACAGTAAGGTACTAATTGAAAGCATATGCAATTTGGGAATTTTTTTAGTATTGTTTAAGGATTATATGGTTCTTTAACACAATGCACAACTACTTTATTTATCCTGTACCGACACTTAGTATAATATATGTTTCTTATTTTGTAGCTACTTACTGATTCTTCAAACAAGTATCCTAGAAAGTCATATATCATGCTTAAACATTTGTCCATTCATACCCCTATAGGAAGTAGTTTTAAAATATTGTTTACACTTTTTTAAAAAAATAATACATTTTAATATTAAATTTTAATTTAATTCATTTCTTAGTTTAAAATTTGCATTCTTAAGGTAATTAGTTATCATAATTATTATAAATAAAAATTTATGAATCTTTAATATAATTAAATCAATTAATTTTCATAAATGGTAAAAATGATTTTGAAAGATTAAAATGCTTTACACATGAAGAAAATGAGAAATAAACATCCTTGTTAAAATTACTAGTCATGTAACTAGCTCTTCTTTCAATTTAAACATGAAATATAAGTTGAGATAATAATTTCAAACAGTTATTGAGCCAATATATTTCCTTTTTTCACTACAATACTATACCAACATAGACAAAATTAATTTTTTAAATTTTTTATACAAACTAAATATTTGATCTTTCTTGGCGAAATTTAAGAAATAACGTACTTAATAAACTATAAAACCAAGCATCTCTTTTTAAAGTATTTAGCCAGTTGCCTATCTATACCTATGCAAAGTTTCATTAAAGCCTTCCTTCTAATTATTTCTCCAAAGTAGCATCTATATGTAAGAGATTTCCTATTAAGCATCTTTACATCTATAAATATAACATCTTAAAGTTGTATAGTTTCATTAACAATAAGAAATTATAATTTAGAATCCTTAACAATAGAGGTAGCATATGATATCTTTTGCATAGAATAATGGATGAAGAAGATCAATTTATTCTTCTAATTTTCACGTTAGGTAGTTATCAAAATTTCTTAGCTACAAGTCTCCATTTTAGGCAAATGAATCTTGACATAGACATCATACATTATACTAAAGGCTAAAACTACATTTTAAAGACAAAGTTATAAAGAAAATTGGTAGGATAAGCAATCATCCACAAGCTTCTTTATGGTGTTGACATATTTACTGCATTAATAAAAGCATATAAAATTAGAAACTAAAAGAATAGAATATAAGCAATCATAATCTACAAGTGTAAAGTTGCTTAATGGCATTAATATACATAAAACATTTGGCTTACGTAACAAATTTTTTGCCAAACAGTTGGTTGCATTGCATCCTTCAAAACCATCTTTGAATTGTTTCAAAAACTACTAACTTTGTGAGCTTAGGAACTTAACAAATTGGATGCATATAAATAACATCCAATAGTTTCATAAATCATAACTCCTAATAATTAATAACCTAAAGGAAACAAAAGCTCAATCTTACATTTAAGTTATATGGTGAAAATTTCATTAAGAATTGATCTTAATATTATCAAGGAGAAAGCAAATGTTCATGCACAAATATAACCTCATACAAAAGCAAACAACATAAACATAATATAGAGAAAAACTCGACAAAAAGCAAATAATATAGAGAAAAAGTTGACAAGATTTAAACCAAACAATAATGGTAAAAGATTTTATATTAACAGCCACTTCCAATTTATGATTCAATCAAGCTATAGAGAACAATTTACACATAAATATATGTAAATAAATAATAAAGTACATAATAGACAAGAAAATAACAATACTGTAAAGCAAAATGTTTTGAAAATGATTAAAGATTTATGTTAAAAAACCTATTAAATTAATGATCCATTTAAGATTTGGAAGTATATATAATGGTCTAAAGTTAGAATGAGCACTATTTAGAAGCAACATTCACATATAAGCTTATATCATCATATTCAAATAGTTTAGCAAATTCAACTTAATAAGTTGGCATATGTTTTGTCCTGCCTACTTACCACCACCTTGAAAAGGCCAAAAAAATTCGTTAAAGTAGCCCCTACTTCTATTTAGACCATAAATATAAATAGAAATAGAAATCACCCCAGAAGAAAATTAGTGCAAACCTATATCTGTAAGTAATATAATTATTATAATGCAAGGGTTTCCTATAAATATCTTATTACAACATATTAAATAAGAAGAATAATAAAGCATAAACATACACAAAACAAAAAGAAGTGGATAAGCAAATGATACAAAATAAGAAAGTTATGGCATTAGCAGTTGCTGAAGAGAGATAAAGAGTTGTGATTTATTAGTGAAGCACTTTCAGAAGATGATAGCGACTTGAGATTGGCAATGTGGTAGGTTTCATTTAAAGGGATGGAAATGCAGCTTTAAACAAAATTTAAGCATATTCATTATTCCACTAAAATTGAATCCAAAACCTAATTTGGATATTCAATTTCATTTCATATGCACTCTTTTAAAAATCCATTAGAAATTCTAGCAAAATCAAAACAATTGTCACCAACTAATTGAAATGGGTTGAATGTGAGAATAAAAAACAATAAATAAAGATTGTGTAATAAATATTTTGGAAACCAATTACAAAACTCACAAAAACATACAAATTGTGTTTTCTTAAATTATAAAAACTTATCATTATTTTAATATTAAAAATAGAACACTAATAATTTTAAAGTCAAATAGTTTTTCAGATTGATTTTAATTTTTTCCACAACCATAATATAAAACTATAAACCGTAACATGAAAACCACACTAAAACGAAATATGCTCTTAATTTTTATACCAATGTTAAAGCTTTTAAATTATTTTGTTAAGTTTAAATTTTATAGAACTTAATTTATAAAGTTAAAATATTAATTCCATTAAATAAATATTAAGGTGACAAACATAATTTTCCTTTTTAAGGGTATGTAACAAAGATTTGATGAATTAAACAAAAATTTTACTTTAAATGATATTTTACTTTTCAATTGAAAATAAAAAATTCAAACCACACCAAATGTTTCTATATAAATTTGATTTAGATAGATTAATTTAGATGGTTTTAATTTATATTATAAAAATTATTTCAAAAATAAAATTCATAAAAATTTAAATTCATTTAAATTAAAGTATATAAGTAAGAGACTTAACCATATCTTCTAATGGCATACTTGAGTTAGATGAGGAGGCTTACCATATAGGTTGAAATTACTTTGCACTTTATGGCCTATTTAGGAAATAGTTCTACCACTTATTCCCTCTACAACTTAAGTTTGGGTGATCTCTCTAACCTAGGTTAAAAGTTTGGGAATATGGATTATATTGATGGGAAAAAAAATTTCCTACATCTTTAAAATACTTTATATTTCCCTCTTGTAGCACTGGGCATTCCATATGTTAGATGGTTTACATTTGCATATATCTCACAAGCATTCACCTGTGCCTGCCCTACATCAATCTATCTAACAAAGATGTTAGTGCATGTAAATGATATTATATGGATGAATTATTTACCACATTTTCCCCATAAACATCATTGCAGATGCTAAATTATTAAGTGTTTGCTATTATATGCTCAATTAAAGTCATCATTGCAGATGCCAAATTATTATGTATTTGCTATTATATGCTCAATTAAGGTCGTTGTTGTCTTCGAAGTCTTTTCACCTACTGCTCCAACACTTGCTACATCTACCAAACTCATATCCATAAGCAATATTCCTTCATATAATTATTGGGTAAGAAGTTACTCCATGATATTGTGATAGGGGTAGCTGGCACACAACTTTTGGAAGCACTACTAGTACTCATAAAGGGATTCTCCATGATGTTGCTTTATCCCACAAATCTCTTTCTTAATGCTTGTTATATTTAATGCTGGAAAATACTTCTTTAAAAATAACTTTTTCATTTTAGCCTATGTGCTAACACTCCTTATAGTTAAATCAAAAGACCAATCTTTTGTCGAATCTTTTAGGGAAAATGGAATAGCTCTTAGCATGATTTGCTCTTCTATCACCTTAGAGATTTCATACTTATCATGCTCCTTGAGATACTTATAAGCATCCTCACCTACAGGATCATGAAAGTTAGGCAAAATATGTATCAAATTTGCTAAAGTAATGTATAGAGTTCTTTCGGTCAAGTATAAGGTAACCAACTCACTTAGGGTTCTCAGATTGGCTGTTGAATTTTTTCCATTCTCCCTACATAATCATTGCAATATTTGTTTGATCTTTAGTTCAAATTATAGTGGGTTTTGATGAAGAGATCTAGTCATTGTCATACATAAACAATAACAAACATAAAAAGATCAAGAAACAAATACAAAAACCAACTATAATTTTTTATTAACAATTGTATGATAATTGGGCTAGAAAACATATTGATATCATTAAAAACTTTTGGTATGATTTTTTAATGCTTTTGAGTATGCTTTTAATACTAATGGTTAAATAGTGAGTCCTCATCATAATCAACTTCATCCTAAAACTGTGAAAGGCATAATGTGCCTTCCAAATTGTTTAAATACTAAAAAATTTCAAGGTAAACTCAACATTTTATGATATACAAGCTTTTAAAAAATTTAAGAATTAATAAATCAAGGGAAAACAAGGACTTTTCTTGTAAGATCTCGAATGAACAATAGATTTCCCTCTTGAATGAACAACAACCTTCCAGTTACAACAACTGATTGACTTATTTTGTGAGTTAGTCAATATTGTAATAACCACAAGTGCACGGCATAGTTGTAGCTAGTACCGACAAGTACAGGTCGATTCCACGAAGACAGTGATTACTAGTAATTACCCTTTTTCCTATTATTTAGCCTATCAATTTTGGATTTTAATAAAAGAAAATAAAACTAAAGCAAGTGAAATAAAATGAGTAATGATATTGAATAGAGAATTAATAATTCACTTAGAAAATTACCAATATCAATAATTAGTTTTTAGGTTTCGAATCCCCTTAAACCTTTAACTGATTGATCTTTTATTACTCAATTGTTTTATTAATTTATTAGACTGTGGAGATTTGTATGGTATGCTAATAGCTGACCTTGAGTCTACTAACAACTAATCTTAAGGTTTTCAATCGAATTACTCAAGTTAAAGTTTATAAGATTGCTTTATTGATTTGTGAATCTCTCTATTAGGTTTAACCCTAATCTGGAATATTTAGGTCATCCTATCTTTAGGGTTGCAATAAACTCCTTCCAATTATGGTAGATCTATTCAAACCTAGGATTTCTCAATCTTTACGTAAGAAATCAGATTATGATCTAATATTCTCGGGTTTATTAAAACATAAATAAAACACATAATTGAATCACAATGTAACAATTAAACTAATTGCATTTATAAAAGAATCAAATCATATCAAAGTACTAACACAGGGTTCATCTAACATAAATACAAACAAGATATTTAGTTACACATTATCAAAAACAAAATAAAATTTACACTGAAAGAAAAACGATTTGAAAATAATGGGTTCATAATTCTAAATCTCCTTGATTGTTTTCTATCAAATATTCTTGCAATGTAGAGGTTTGATCTTGCATTCCGATGGATCTTTTGACAAATTCCTTGTATTTTCCACTTTTTTGAACCAAAATTACCCCTAGAGAATGACCTCCACGTCTAAAATCGCCTTTTGAAGTCTCTTTCTTGACTTAACCTCCAAAAACATCTTTTCATATGAAATTTAGGGTTCTATGAGATGGACAGGTTGATACACGACAGTGGATAACCAAAATGCTCAAAAATCTTGAAATAACACGGCCTGAGAGAACTGCATGGCCTATTACACAGCTTTGCATCCCTTTTGTGCTATGGATCTTTGTCTTATGTTGTGTTTCCTTCCAAATTCTTCTCCTTTAAGTCTATGAAGGCAATTATGCTCTATAAACACACTTTGAAGGCATTAAGTACCAAATGTATTTTAAAAGTATAATTTATCAAGCAAAAATAAAAAAAAATATGAAGTAAAAATATGATCAATTATTCATCTTTCAACAACTTTTTTGTGAGCTCAATATAGTTTTCAAGTAACTTTCTTTTAGGGGAGCTTCATGGAAGCCTCTAAGGGAGGCCCTTCTTTTTTAGGAGAGCAATAGAACTAATTTCCAACCTTGCAATGATTTGATGGATGTCAACCTTGTGAGGATTTGAGGAACCAAAAAATAAATGACTTAAATGGAACAAGGAAACATAGTGAAATACGGTCTCAACAAAAACTTATGAGAAACCAAAGAACTTTATAATAGCTTTAATAAATGGAATTATATCTCCTCCTCTCGAACTACTTTAAGAGGGTGTAAAAAACTTGGGTAATACATTTGTTGGATTCTTTCTAAGCAAAAGACTAGCTTCCTCTTAAGCAAAATTGGCCTCAAAGTAGATGGGGAAATAAAGATGTAGATATAATATTAATTACTGAGGAAATACTTTTTTGTTTAACTTCACTGATGGAGACAACATGTGCAAGATAATGGAGTTAAGACCTTTGCATATAGGAAGGCAACCCATTTTCATCCAAAACTGGGCTCCGAGTTTGGGATTCAATAAAAAAAGTATAAAATTTCCCCATGTGGATTAATTTTCGTAGTATACCTATTAAATACTAGAATTTAGATGGATTAAGTTTTCTAGTTATTTATGTAGCAAAACTTATAGCTTTTGATTCATCCATTATAATACTTGAGAAATTTTGTTATGCTAAAATATGTGAGGAGTTCAATCCTAAAAATGAACGACCTTAAGCACTGCCTATCATGAAGCTGAATGTTGCTAATGAAATAGTTAAAGCTAAAATTAAATTATCTTACATGCTAATGAAATAGTTAAAGATAAAATTAAATTATCTTACAAATGGAAGCCTTAACTAGGAAAACAAATATGGAAACCTATAGGAAAACTATTTACATTAGGTGACTACTTCAGGCTAATAAGAATTGATGATGAACTAACAACTTAAAATAATGAATTAAGCACCACTAATTATATTCCTGAAAAACAAACAGCTTAAAATAGGACAAAATAGGAGAGGTTCAGTCCACAAAATAGGACAAGATTAAGGATCCTGTAGTCATTTTGATGGAGAATGAGGTAGATGGAAGACCTAAAACTGATCCAATCAATAGTGAGCTTGAAGAGGAGGAATCACATCAAAGATTTTTGAATTGAATCAGAAGCAGATTGAACAATTTACTTCAGGATTTAGTAGGAAATTAGGGGGGAAAAACCCAAAAGGGGTTGGCAAATACATTCTTGACCTCTTGTTGGAAAAAATTCTATTCTCTTTAGACTTCTTAAAACTAGGATTAAAGCTCATAAGCTACATAATTTCGTCAAATTTTTAGGGAAAGACTAGAATTTTTTACGAAATTATGTGTCTAACTATGATCACCACTATAATGTTAGAATTGTCTATGCATACCATAAGAAGAAGGCGCAGGCCACAGTTTTAAGCAGTTTAGAACAATACATCAATCTATCTTACAAGCTAGCAAACTCAAGGATCAGTTTTGAAATCTCAATTATATATGCTTTTAATTTTGAATTTCATATAACTAAACTTTGGGAGGATCTATGCTACATTCAAAACACCATGAACAAGCCTTGATTATTAGCAGTTAATGTGAATTATATATTACACCTATCTAAAAACCCAAAGACATAAGGTCAGCTATTCCAATCTTAGCAAAGAGCTAGAAAAAGCTTTAAGTAAGCTGGAGATGACTGATTTAAAATCAATACGTAATTTCTCCACTTTGAGCAATAAACAATTGGGAAATTGCTTCTTCAGGAAGAAATTAGACATAATTCTTTTTAATCTGTATTGGTAGAGTCATTTTCCTAATTCCTATGATCATTTTGGCTCTACCTTATGTTTAGATCATTTATACATGGAAATAAAAATTTTCATATCTTCAGCCTCTTACAAAGGCCCTTTCAGGTTTTCAACTTCCTAGCTAAGAAGGAAGGGACTATGGAAGTTATTAGTGAAGTTTGGAATTGAAGTATCTCTGGATGCAAAGCATATCAACTTATGAGGAAACTCCAAATCCTTATAAATAGACTAAAGAAATTCCTCAAAGTAGCTCAATCCTCAACTATTGCTATATTACATGAAGTTATGAGTGATTTGAGAAAAGTTTAGGATTTTTGTTATCAAAACCCCTGCATTTTTGTTTTCAAAGCTATAAAAGAAAAAAATTGAAGATATATAGGATACATTGTTAAAGCTCTAACAACTTGCTTCTTTCCATGAAAGCAAATAAGTTCTCTTCAGTTTCAATCCTAAGAAGGATCTAGGTTCATATGGGTTTAATGGCCATTTCTTTCAAACTACCTAGTATATTATAGGTAATCTGCTTTTGGAAACTATCTCAAAATTTTTGAAATGGGAAAATGTTGTGAGAAATCAATGCTACTGATATATGCTTGATCCCTAAACTACTCAAAGTCAACTACCTCAATCAGTTTCGACCCATTTCATATTATAATATTGTCTATAAGAGATATCCTAGATCTTTGCTAAAAAATTAAAGGAGTTTTTGAACCGAATGATATATGTAACCCAAAGAGCTTTTTTTTCTTGGTAAAATAATCTCTAATAACATCCTCTTGGTTCAGGAACTATTAAAGGAATATAACACATTAATATTTATTAAATGTTGTGCTATTAAAATAGATTTCTCCAAAGCTTTTGACAGAATTTAATGGAATTTCATTTTAATCAGCCTTGAATGGCTTGGTTTCCCCAACTTCTTTATCAATTGGATCTCTGCTTGTCTCTCAACCCCCTCCTACAGTATCCTTATCAATGGTTCTTTTACCAAGAAATTTAGAGGATCTAATGGTATAAGGTAGGAGATCCCCTATCTCCTTACCTTTTTTCCATCTTTATGGAAATTCTCAACAACATTATATGGTTTAACACTTCAAGGTGTCTTGCTTTCAACTTCCATTATAAATGCAAGGAAATTCTCCTAACTCAACTGCGCTTTGTAGATGATCTCTTGTTGTTCTGTGAAGTTAACCATTCTACTATCTCCACTTTGCATCGTTATATCCATTCTTTTTGTAGGTTATCTAGTTTAAGTATCAACTCTTCTAAGATTATAATCTTTGACATTACCAAAACTAGAAAATTCTAGAAAATATTTGATTTGAATGTTCATAGCCTGCTTTCAAGTATCATGGTGTTCCCAGATCTTCTAAAAAGTTGAGATATTGAGACTGCTTAATGATTTTAGAGAAGTACAAAAAAATGATCAATACTTGGTAAAATAAAGCACTTTCACAAGCTAGAAAAGTTCAACTTATAATCTCAGTGTTGAATAATATTCACACCCATTAGAGCTCCCCTTATCAAAGAAAATTACTAAGGAAATTAAGAAATGCATAAGAAATTTTCTTTGGGGAAAATGGATGAATGAATACTATCTAAAGGAATTAGCTTATAGAAGATTACAGATAAGAAAGAAAACTTTTGGGCTCTCGTTCAAATCTTAAGAAAAAGACAAGTTCTATATCATTTTATTAGAATCCAAGTTAGGAATGGATAAGAAACTTGGTTTGGGTTTTAAAACTGGACCAATCTTAGTCCCTTATACTTATTTTAAATCTAAAAAGTATAATTTTAGCTTAATCTTAAGTCAGGAAGGTCATATTTCACAACAATAATAGAGATTTCTCTAACTCCTCTTTCTTTAAAACTCTTAGGCCACTCACTCCTCTCATTCCTTAGTAAAAAATTGTTTAGAAAAGTTATTTAAAACTCAAAACTTCCTTTATCACTTGCTTAGGAACTAAAAGAAGATTAAAAACTAAAGATAGGATTATTGAATCTAATGATATCTTATATGAGCAATGTTATCCAAAAGCCTAAACCATCAATCATCTTTATTTTAAATATAGTTACACAACCTTTATGTAACGCCGGACTCTCTGAGTTTTTTATATTATGCTATATTTGGACATACTACTGTATATTAATATATACATGGTTGTGATGAGTTCAAAGATGTATTTGAATCCTTTTGGTACGTATGCCAGTGATATAAAATGTT
The DNA here is from genome assembly GCA_025594535.1 of Erythroxylum domingense. Classification (NCBI taxonomy): domain Eukaryota; kingdom Viridiplantae; phylum Streptophyta; class Magnoliopsida; order Malpighiales; family Erythroxylaceae; genus Erythroxylum; species Erythroxylum domingense. The sequence goes on along the minus strand of JANQBM010000005.1, from coordinate 17,027,702 downwards.
ATATGCCCTTACATAAACTTAGAGTTCATCGGTATGCGAAATCTTGGAGATTTCCGACATGTAAGTTTTTAAATGTGAAAAACCAAGTCCATTGGATGGATATGACCATGGTGGTAGAATTAAATGTGTTCTAATGCCTTAGAGGTGATTAAACATGATTTATAGACTTATTGGACACTTAGAAAGCTTAATTGAAAAAGTTAATGTACATAAGGGCTTATTTGCAAATTAGGTCATTCTCAAATTTTAGGCTTAATTGCAAATCTAGGAAAGTTTGGAGGGTATAATGGTAATTTCACATAAGATAAGGGTAAAAAGGTAAATTCACCATGTTTGGTCAAAAAAGAGTCAAATTCTAGACTCTTTTTCATGGTGTGGCCGTGCACCTCTTCATTTAACATTAAAACACTTTGTTTTAATTAAAAGAAAAGAGAAGAAAGGAGAAGAGAGGAGGAGAAGATGATGCATTTGGCCATCACCTATCTTTCACCACTCTTTTTGATTCTTTAACCCAAACCTAGATGTTCTAAGGTAATTTGGGTCAAGGAACTCATATCTATCATTAGATTTGAGAAATTCTCAAAAGATTTGAAGATATCACTAAAGGAAAGTTTAGGTAAATTTTGTCTCACCTCTCTCTACATTAAGATTTTGAGTTTGGTGTTAAGATATGTTGTTCTCCATGCTTGAATATGCATGAATCATGGTTTAAGTGAATGAAATGTGTCATAGAAATGCCCCCTTTTGTGACAATTGTAAATTTTTGGATACCTTTTGAAATCGATGATTTAAATGAATTCTGTGGTGTTAATTGTGCATATATAATGTGAATTGAGGATGAAGAATGAAGAAGATGTATGTTGTTTAAGGTTAGGCTGAAATGATGAAGAAGAAGTAGATTAATGTAATAAGTTGTGTACTTGATAAATGTAGCTTAAATGAAGGAAGTTGGTTTGAATGGAGTGGTGGAATATGTCATTGAGTGGAAGTGCTACTATATGATGTGATAGGACATGAATTATTATGATAAAGTCTTAAAATTTTGACTTGAAAGTTATGCATACTAGGTGTTTGATAAAATGTCTAAGTGAACTTGGCTTAAGGTTTAAGGATTTTGATGGTGTGCATTGGAAAGAGGCTTTCATGTTTACTTAGAGTAAACTTGAATTGTTACTTAGATTGATGACTAATGGCCTAATGTGCATGGACAAAGATGTGCTCGTAACAAGGATTGTTGAAATTAAGAGAGTGTATACCTTCTTTTGAGGTGAGTTGGGGAAACCATATTTCTCATATAGGATTAGATCACCCTAAGACATGTATGATAACTTGTATATGAATTTTGAACTTAGGTAATGCTTATTAGAATTGAATCTCGAATGGATACTAATATGTTTATGTATTTATGAAATGACAATGTTTTGAACTATGCATTTGAAGCACAAAAATTGGCTTTTATTTAATAAGATAATGTTTTGGAAATTTTCATATGCATAATTGA
>JANQBM010000005.1:16988468-17005902 GCA_025594535.1 Erythroxylum domingense | reverse complement strand
TACAAATCAATTTTCACGTCATATGCAATCATTCACTTGCATTTATCATATACAATCGCTTTCACATTTCAATTTTAGACCAAAGTTCCTTTAATAATGACAACAACATCACCTAAAATTCATGAGCCTAATAATATGGGTAGGCTACTTTACATTAAACAAAATTCATGCACTCTCTATAGCATATTCAACTTCTTATGCCTGAGTCCTATTTATAACTGACTCCAATAGCACTTCTGATTTCTTTAATAGTCATTCATTCCTAGAAATTGAACATTTAATTTACATGATATGATTCGATAAAACATCTCTATCATAAGAAGGTTTCTCACCTCAATCATCTACATTGTTTCCATAATCTTTATCAATCAACTATATTCATTATTATTGTTTCAGTCATTCTTAATAATAAGATCAATTTCAATTGTTCATGATATTTCAATAAAGTCAATTACTCTTACTTTATATGATCAGAATATTCTTTATAATAAAGCTCAATGAAATAAGAGGCATATTCATTTACTCATATTTTGGTATGTACCATCAAGATCATTACATCTTATATAGAAATGTATTTTCGACAAGTCACTAATTAATATCTCATGCTAATGATACTTCAATCGTAATTGATTCTGAGCAACCCCTTTCAATTCCACTTTGCTTGTACACTTTAAATCTTGTCATTTCTACATGTTTCTCTATTTCTTTCTCAGTCAATTCATGAAAATATATTCACATCCATATTAATTCAAGTACATATCCACAACAAAATTCCATTACCATATTCACTGACATAACCACAAATACAGAATCTATGTCTAACATATCGGACTACATAGTATTTCTTATTTCTAGATATCCACAAACTTTCATTGTCTTACACTCTGACAAATCACCATTCTTCTCATTATTTCTAATAGCTCAAACTCTTAACGAAAGTTCATACATGTGATACATGCGGTTGCAATTATTGGGATTCTATACTCGTCAACACCTTTCTCTAATGGTGGGGAATCACATGCAGCAGATCCTTGCAAAAGTTCTCATGTTCTTCCACGAGGTGACATTTAACTCCTTTAATCTAAACATTATCCTTAATCTCGCTTTTCATCTTAATCTTATTTCCTACCTTTGTGCATGATATGCATGTCACTTAATGCATTCAATAAACTTGACAGTGCAAACAAGTAATTTAGCAATGCAAACACTTTATCACACATCATATATTTCATAGTATAACATATTCTAAGCCTAGAAATCCTTAGAAACCATGGGCTCTGATACCAAAGATGTGGGTCCTGAGTTTCGGTTCTTATTTCAAAGCAACAAGATGACAACATTGGGGGACTTTTTAAAATAAAAGTATATATATAATTAACATCAAGATAAAAAGAATTAAATTCTTGGTGGGAGTAAAAACAAATAAACAAACAAACAAACAAAAAGAGAAGTGCAAGGTTTGCCCCAAAAATGCACGGGCGTGCATTTGAGAATGCACTGCCATGCATTAGAAAATTCATGGCTAAGGTAGCGGTTCGTCCTGATCATGCATGTGCAAAATCGTGACCTTCCCAAAATAAAGGGGTTGTCACGATCGTGCAACCCTGTTGTATACAACAATTTCAAATCATCATAACTTTCAATCCCAAAGTCCAAAAATTATAAACTTTATTTTGTTAGAAAGCTAAGAGAAAGAGCTACAACTTTCATGAAGACAATTTTGTCTAGTTATGGCTAGATCGTTACAGTTTATTCATTAAAGATTCAGAGTACATTTTCATCCCCTTTTTGTCTCTACTGTCAATATACACCTTACACAATATCAAAAGACCCGAAACCAACAACATAAACCATACATACAAAACTCCAATTAAAACAATTTACTTAAAGAAAACTCATCCAAAAGCTATCACATAACTAACAATTTTATTCCCAACCACAATTGACACTTAACAAAGAAGAAATTTCTGCACATATTCAAAAGAGAAACTCTGCGATTTTTACTGTCATTTCTCAAACAAAACAAAATTTCATTTCTCAATCAACGCAGTGTTTATACATAACGTCAATTACATATTAAAATTCAAAATAGTAGCATAATGCAAAAATACAATCATTAATGCATGATTTCAAAGCTACCTAATGTATTTAAACAAACTTAGTTACAAAAGGTGAGTTTTTTGGAGATTTGCAGAAGTTTTTGCAAGTTCACTATTGATCTACTGATTCTTGCATCTGAGAAGTGGAAAATGATGGGTTGAGCTGTGAAGCTCAGTGGCTAATAAGTTTATAGCCTCGGTGATGAGCCATACATGTATATAACCAATCATATTTATATACACCAATCCAGTTCATAGAACACTTAATTTAAATTATAGTCACATAATCCGTATCATATATTTTACAATTATCAAACAAAGCATTTAATTATAAATCATGCTCAGCAAATCACAAAAAAGTACACAACAATATGGCCCGAGAGAATCCCATTGAACAAAATAGCAAAACTGAAGTTTACACCATGAACAAAATGACTCCATTTTTTGGAGCTCGTATGCCACAAGCGGGCACCCGGGATAAGGCTATAGGTCAATGTGCATGTGACGAATGGAATGGTATCTCTCTTGCCCACACAAGCAAATTTCCAATGCTTACATATTTCATATCATATTCATATTTTTATGCTTCTTAAATTTTCTGTTTTTCATTAACATCAAAGTAGTAGAATTCTTGCAAAGCAAATATGATATTAAATTCACAGAACATTTTTCCACATTCACAATAATTCAAGACAAGCATTTATACATACAAAATTAAATAATATAGCCCATCGTCACAAAAACTATAAACATATTACCCACCTATTTACTTATAACTCCATGCTCAAGCTTGTCTTTCCTCTTGCTCATGCCCTCAACTTTCTTAGTTACCTTCAAACAAACATATTTTTCATTCGAACAACATATACGAATTAAACTTCCTTAAAGCTCTATTATATGAAAATGAGCTTAGACTTAATCTACTCTTAGTTTATCTAAGCTAGAAGAACTACAATTTAGTTAAAAGTTCATAAAAATCTAAGAGAAAGAGAATCTCGATTCTCTTCTTTCTCTCTTCATTTTCAACCTAAAACCTACTTTCACTAGTTTCTTTATCTACTAAAGTAAGAAGAAAAGATAGGAAATACCTAAAAATTTTCAGCTGAACCCTTTTTCTTTCTTCTTCTCCCTCTTTTTTCTTTCTTTCCTTACTTCGGTTTCTCCTTCTCTTCTTCTAGTTTCTTCAATGACTTTCTCTATTTTTCTTTCTTATTATACACGACTCTCTTCTCTTGTTTTCTTATTTCTTTAAGACAAATTTTTAATCTTCCAAACTTACCCTTCCATATTTAATTTAATTCCTACTAACTCCTTACTTTATTTTAACACTTCCATTTAATCCATGCAACCATATGTAATTAAAAATTTTCATAAATAAACTCCATAAATTTCTAATTCAAGAATTTTGATTTTTACTCATGACTAAAAGCCAAAAAATTCTCATTTAATAATTCTAACTTCCAAGAAAAGTTCGGAGTCCAACAATTATGAAGTGCAGAGTTTTATCGTTCATAAGTCAAATGTAGTACACTCTCTCATAGTCAACATGTTTGCTTACTTGTTTCTAATGTATTAGGAAACCAAGTTCATTTTTCATTTTATTTGATATGAAAGTTAACTATTTAGTGATAGAAACTTTTTAAAAAATTATTAACCTTGTACTAGTGAGAAGCTCTTTAAATTCATAAAAGAATCCCATAAAGTGTTAACAATTAAAAGGGAAAAAACTATTTTATATACTCATAGATAGAAATAAACGTGATCATAATAATTTAGGTCATTGAAGTTTTCTAAACAAATTTTATTAATGTTCTCTATTTGATTTTTTGTATAGATTTTAAAGCTTTGACAGGTATATCAATCTTAATAACCACTCAAAAGAAGAAGAATAGTGATATGCATCTAAATATATCAATCTTCATGTTTCCCTTTTTCTTTCACACTTTTTGTCTTTTTTTTTGTCACTCGTGTGTGGTTACTTTTAGTGATCGAAACCTTAAACAATATGAACAATTCTGATGATTATGTAGAAATATATGAAAATTCTGAGGTATGGAATAATGTATAAAGATGCACTTAATCTCATTAGTGGTTAAAGAAGTGAATAAGGAACATTGAACTACTACAACCTTTTTTAAATGTAGTTGGAAGGATATTATGATAAGTCTTCAAATTAAATTCATATTGATGTTCAATTGAAAAACAAGTATGATAAATTTAGGTCTAGATTAAAGAATTTCAAGAACTTACTCAAAGAAACAAGAATCAATTACAACTCCTTCACTGGTGAAGCCAAAGTTACAAATGAATGCTGGAAAAATCCATTTAATGTAAAATATTTTTTTTGCTTATTGATATATGATATTTTTTTTCTCCTATACACTTTTCATCATTATAGGTCTATAAATTGGCTTATAGATTCAAGAAAAAACAATATGAGGAGTTCTCAGACTTGTGTTATATTTTGAGAGATATTAACTAGAGTTAATTTGCATACAAATTCACTAACTAAGTCTCCATTAAACAATACAGAAGAAGAACATAAAATTGATATTGACAAAGTTTTTCATTCAATGAAAAAGAAGATCAGGTTGTAAGTTCTCCTTTAAGAAAAAGATCTCCTAAGAAGAAGAAGGCCGAAAAAGACATACTCTAATATTTTAGAAAATGTCGACAATAAAAAAGAAAGAATAACTTGCTTGAGAAAAAATGGTGACAACATCATCCACTACAGGGAATGGATTTGAAGCTTCTTTAATTAATCATAAGACTAATACAATGATAAAATGTTTAGATTTCTTATATAATTTGAGTGTCAAAAGTGTGCAATATGAAATGACAGTGAAGTTTTTACAAGATTCTCCACTTTACAGGTAAATTTTTATGAAGATGTCAAATACTAGGAAGATAAATTGAATTATGTTTCTTTAGTTATATTTTCATGTTAATTATTCCGTATTGAAGTATTATTGGTTTAAAAACTATTTCATGGTTTGAACATTTTAAGTGTATGCTTTGTATAAAAATTTTATATAAACCTTTTGATTGAATGTTTAATATGAATTTCTTAAATTTAAGTTAAATGTTCTGATGTTTCATAATCATTTTATCATTTATAATTAAATGTATTTATTAAATATTAAATATTAGTGTTATAACTACATGGCCTCTCTATTGAATTTTAATTCAGATTCAAAATGATGAATTGACAAAGGCAATTTTATAAATTCTTATCATATAAAATTGATATGTAATTTTTAAATTATGTTAAATATTCATATTTTTTATTTCTAATGATAATCATAATTGATTAATTTAAGAATACATATGATATATTAAGAAATAATTTAAATTAAAAACATAATATTAATAACTAATACAACAACAACAACAACAACAAGATCAACAACCTAGTGAAATTTTCGCTAATATGCAAATTTGGAGAGGCTTAATAGTACACAGTCTTACCCTTAACTAGTAGAGAAACTATTTTCGAATATTAATGACTGATAGTGTAAAAAAATAAAATAAGAAAGAGAATAATAAATCAAACTATTTTTAATTTTTATTAAAAACTTTGACCAAAATTTTTATTTTCAATTTTATTATTAATATCAATAAAATAAATTAATATATTTAAAATAAAAATAAAAATTTAAAAAGCAAACAAAAATTAAAGAAAAAGGAACTACAACTAACCTCCTCAAGTATTAGATCCCTATTTGGTAACTAGAAATGAAGAAATAAAAATAAAGGAATGATAATTAGAATATGAATGAAATTACTAATGATATGTTCTTAGTATGGATATGAGATTATAAAAAGTTAATAGTTAAACTAGTGCTTGGTATCAAATATTAAGAATGGTAACAACATTTTTTTACTTATGTTTGATTATTATGTAATTGATTTTGTAAATAATTAATTAAAATATTATTATTATTATTAATTAATAAAAATTATATTTAATAAATAAGTAATTAAAATTATTTTTAATGATTTAATAAATTATTAATTTTTAAATAATTGTGTATTTTTTTAGGAATAAAATTTTAAAAATATAATGAACTTAGTTTATGATATAATATCAATGGAATGAAATTAAATCAGTATTAAATAAAATAATGTGCAATGTTAATAATATCTTAATAAGATCAATTAAAATGATATATTATTTAATAAATAAACTAATCTTAAATTCTGAAATAAAAAGTTTGAGTTGAGACAAAATATAAGAAAATAAAAGTTATGCTTGTCCATGACCGTTATTATTATTCCTAATATATGATTCTAGGTTATATGGTAATAAAAATTCAAAATTATTTCAAAATTTTCGATCCTGATCTTATTCACTACTAATAACTAAATAAGCAAAAATTAGGAAAAAATTACGTAATTATTCCCAATTTATTCCTCTTAATCAAAAGTACCTAAAGGTAAAGCTGTCATTGCCGACCCACCATTGCCATGCTATTACTTCAAAGAACGAAAGAAGAGAAGTTCTAACAGGCTCTAGAAGGCGGCCAACCGAACTCCCTGAATCGAAACCCTAGAAAGAGAATGGCGTCGTTTCAGGAAGCACCTCCGGGCAATCCCAAGGCTGGAGAGAAGATCTTCAAGACTAAGTGCGCCCAGTGCCACACCGTCGAAAAAGGCGCCGGTCATAAGCAAGGTTTTCTTCTCATTTAGATTTTCCTTTTTGCCATATCCTGCTGTTTTTTCCTTATTTTTTTTTCAGATTCTAGTTTGTTCAAGTGAAAAAAAGGTAGTAGATATTAATTGAAATATTATTTTATTGCGATGCGAAGGAGTTGGACTGTATTCACTGCAAATTTGCTAATTAAACGTACTTACCACCTAGAATCGATGGGTTTTATTGAAATTATTTTGTTTGTTTTCTCGAACTTTGAATAAAGAATGGAATTAGAATTAGCGTGTCAGTATCTTCCAAATTTATCAACTTCTATGGATGTTATTTAGGGTTTTGTTTTGTAGTTCCCTGGAGTTAAAGAATTGACTTACTTGAGCATTTGAAATGTGCAGGGCCCAATTTGAACGGTCTTTTTGGTAGGCAATCAGGAACGACTCCTGGGTATTCCTATTCTGCTGCTAATAAGAATATGGCTGTGATCTGGGGAGAGAATACCTTGTATGACTATCTACTTAATCCTAAAAAGGTAATCTGGATTTAACAACATTTGGGACACTATTTGATATCCCTCACCTTGTGCTTATTTTGTTTTTTAACACTAGACATGGTTCACACTTTATTTGTTTCATTATCTGGCTTGGAAAAGCTTCTGAATTGCATAAAATTTCTAGTTTTTTTTTTATTACACTGGACTTTCCCCGATTTATGGATGGAAATAGTCTTGTAAGATTGAGCACAAGATATCCTGTATTTCTGGCTGGATATATTTTGGAGCTTCAAAAATTTAACGGATTAATAACTTGGTCTTTTATTTGTTAGGCATGTTCTGCTGTATGTTAGTTTTGTTGAGTTGTTTTCACTTTGAGTGTAATTGTTTTGAGTGCATTTGTAGCTAAATTACCTTCTATGGGATTTGGTTTCATGCAGTATATTCCTGGAACTAAGATGGTATTCCCTGGATTGAAGAAGCCACAGGAGCGTGCCGACTTGATTGCATATTTGAAGGAATCAACTGCCTAGGAGTAAATCTCCGAGGAGAGGTTATATTTACAACGATTGCCAACCCAGTTTTATCTTGCAAGATGAAAAGGAAATTAATTGTTGGTTGAAATAAAACTGATAGGTATTTAAGCAGTCTCTTCCTTCTGAAAGTTTGGATAAGTAATCATTTTTCTGATGTAAGACCCTCTGTATGGGGCATTCATGAACATACAGTTATTTTTTAATAGCTCATATGAACTTTCGCATCTATGTCCTATGATTAAATTGTTTGTTTATTGACTTTTTGTCACCTACTTAAACTTGAGGTTTTTTGTTTCATCTGGGTATAAGCTTGGTGAACACTCCCACCGTTCGCATACGGTGCAAGTCGATTCATTAACTCAAGGAATGCATATAAGAAAAGTTAAAAGAAATAAACCTGTTGCATAATTCAGAAACATGGTTCTCTAGCACTGAGAGAAATTTTACAAGCAAAGATCATCTTTGCGATGAGCAGGACTTAAGTCAAACTTTTCAACCCCATTTATGTCAGGTGGCAAACAGTTTTATAGTACCGCCTTATTATCAATAAAAGGGTGGCAATTCTTCGTAAAGAAAATGACGTGCACTGTACTCAGGTTTTAATGTTGTTGGTAAAACTATGGCGAACTCCTTCCTTCCTGCTTCAACCCATCCAGGTCTGCCTCCACCGTCTCTTGCTTCAAACCCAGCCTTTCCTCCACTCCCATCCCATTCTCCTGTTCATTCATCTTCTTCAACTTCTGGTACTGGCTCTGATACTGCTGCTGCTTCTGCTTATTGTGTAAACCTGTTTCAGTATAGGAGAGATCAGTTAAGCATTGACAAGCTTGTTAAAGGAAATACTGCTCAAACATTAGATCAACATGAAACACATGCCAAAAGTACTTGTAGCAAAGTTTTGGGAGACATGGAAAGCATTAGCTCACTAAGGTACGTCCTTATGGATACTAAGGAACCTGTTAAACTTCATATTGAGGTGCTTCAGCAGGGTGCTAAAAAATGGAGCAGTACTCTCGTGAGTTACTTCCTCAGGAAAAGACTTGCATTTCTTGTAATTCTACAATGGGTCATAAACTCTTGGAAAAAATTTGGGTTGCAAAAGGCACTCATAAATGAAAAAGATATGTTCATTTTTAAACTTACCTTGATAGAAAACACTCAAAAAGTGTAAGAACTTGGCATGTCTATGGCAGACCTCTTATATTGGCCAGATGGTATCCAGCATCAAACTTTACGAGAAGGCTTTTCGAACGATCCGCATTTAGGCCGACATACATGGGGCTCTTCTGGAATACTGGTCTGGAGAAGGAATCAACTACTTTGCTAGTGCTTTGGGTAACCTTATCAGCCTGGATGAATATACTGCAAACCTGCAAAGAATTGGGCATGTAATGGTACGTGTAGAGGTGAACATGGATGCTGAATTAACTGAATTTGTGAGAATAATAAGGCTAAATCAGGACAACCAGCTATTTGAGGATAAACTCAAGATTTCTAACTTATGGAAACCAGAAAGGAAGGAACCTGTACAGACATAGGTATCAAAACTCAAGGAACCAGTTGAAGGTTATAATGTGGCACCAAAGGTGGAACTCACTCCTAATGATGCTAAAGAGGCCCCTTAAGTTTTTAATATTGTGGCAGATCTGGAGCACACTCCTAAGATTTCGAAAAGAGACCCTCCCAGATGTAAATAGATCTACAAAGACCCTTGCTAGTCCTCCCAAAGTTGAAATTGTTATTGAAAAAGACCTTACTGTCTCTGCAACTTGCACCATTAGCCTTTTGAATGGTGAAAGTTCAGTTCTTGAAGCATCTGCAGAACATTCTCCTAATAACTCATCACAGGTTCATCCTGATGAAGGGAATCTTACGGTTTCAATTCCATAAATTGAACCTAACACTAGTAAACTGAAAGGGGGAAGGAAATCAAGGAAGAAAAAAGCCTCCAACCCACCTCTTGAATGAAGTTTCTAATATGGAATGTTTGGGGATCCAATAGCCTACTAAACAAGCTTCTATTGGAGATCTAATTTCTTTGAATAAACCTACTTTTGTAGCACTCCTTGAAGCCAAAGTCAAAGCCCAACACCTACAGAAAAGCTTCTGGTTTTTTCACAAATATTGGCCTATAATCAACAATCATCAATCCCACCGCTATGGTAGAATTGTAACCTCATATAACCCCTCCTACCTCACACTACTCTCATGGAAATGCTTTGAACAATGCCTACATTGTGAATTTCAAGCCAATTAGTCCAATTCAATCTTTTTGCTCACTGTGATCTATGCCTTAAACTTGGCTTTTCAAAGAAAGCAACTATGGACAGACCTTAGGCAAATGACACAAAAATGCTCACTTCCTTGGTTGTAGGTGATTTCAACTTTATTATTAAACCGGAGGAGGTTTAAGGAAATAGGAGGAATCTTAATCCAAGCCTAGAAGAACTTTCCCAGCTAACCAGAGATCTAGAATTGAGAGATCCTAATCACTCTGGCAGATTCTATACTTGGACAAATAAGCAGCATGGAGATTGATTTCAACAGAAAAAACTTGACAGATGCATGGCCAACTCCCTATTGCTTACTCACTTTCCAATAATTCATGCCAACTTTGGAAATTTCTTAACTTCTGATCATTCTCCCATCCTAATACATACTGTCACAGCAGAAGGTAAAAGGCAAAATCCTTTTAAATTCTTCAATTCACTCCTTGAAGATCCTAATTTCAACGTAGCAATCATCAGAGGATCAAAGACTTCTATTCCAGGCTCTTACGCTTATCAATAGAGTTACAAAATATAAAAAATGTATTAACAAACCATAAAAGACCTTTTCATTAACATGACAACACTAACTACAGAATATATTAGATGCAAATACCTTATAGTTAACTGAATCTACTAAAACTTTCCATATCAATACCTTATTATCAAATGAAAAACAAAAAAAAAAAAAGCCAAAACACACCTAAAAGATATTAATCATCATCCCATCAAAAATATAATAAATCGGAATGATGGATTTCTTAGATTACAACCTAATATGAAAATTTACATAATTTTCCTGACACGTTTAAAAATATAACTGAAGTTCAAAAATTTTTAGGCTATTAAATTATATATCTGATCAAGGCTTTCTTAAAAATCTAGCTAAAGAAAGAAAACATTTACAACTTAAATGTAGTACAAAAACTCAATGGACATGGACTGATGAAGATACAAAAACTGTAAAAACCTTAAAAAATCTTTGTAAAGATTTACCAGCATTATATAATTATATAATGCTAAGGATACATTGATTGTACAAATTGATGCAATTATTGATACATGGGCTGGCTGTCTTTTATTACAACTACCCAATTCAAGGAAATATCTTTTATGTAAATACATCAATGGAATTTTTAATTCCACTGAAAGGAAATATCCTATTCATGAAAAAGAAACAATTGCACACTTGCATGTATTAAAACATTGCGAAAATGGAAAGTTGATTTATTACCTGTCAAATTCCAAATTTAGACAGATTCTAAGTATTTATGTGGATTCACAAGATATAATATTAAAACAAATTATAATCAAGGAAGAAATGAAGAAGATAACTTCTGAAATATTTTACAATTGTTTTCAAGAATTAAATGATTGGAAAGAAGATCAGAAAATATTTCAATATTACCCTCAAAATAGAGATCGTTATAGACCAAAGGTAACTATCTTCCTTAAAGCCGATGCACTCACCACTTATCTCTTTTTTCAAAGTAAATTAGTGGACACCATTTATCTAGCCAATTTAGCCGTCCTTTCAGACTTTCCAGCTGGATTTATTCTTATAGTAAAAAACTATAAGGAAAGATTTACTAAAGAAAGGAAATATTTATTAAACTATTTAGCAACTATCTTATTTTTAAACAAGTAGAAACCCTCAAAGAAACAAAAGTGCAGATATCTTGCCTCGCATATAATCAAATACACACTGAAATTATGTATTTTGAAAGCTTAGTATCTCAATACAAAATGGAAAAAGATTATTATGAAAAACGATATAATTATTTACAATTTTTCATTAATAATAATGGATTAATACCTACTAAAGAAAGACTTGATACCGCTACTAATCTCTATATTTCATATAATCAAGAGTTACAAAATATAAAAAATGTATTAACAGACTATAAAAGACTTTTTCATTAACATGACATCACTAACTACAAATAATATATTAGATGTAGATACTTTAGAATTAACTGAATCTACTAGATCTTTCCATATCAATATGGAAGACTTTTATTGGTTCAATAACATTAAGAAATTCAATAGTATTTTTTATTCGTATTTCGTTATCTAACAAAAATTTTAATACAATACCGGTGGTTTTGTAAGTAATAAAATTCCATAAAGTACTTATATTTGTTAATCCTTCAAAAGGTTTTTCTAATTGTATAACTAATGCTAATCTATTAGACTATTCTAATAGTAATTTTCTGGTGATAATACACAGTCTAAATTTAGGATGCCATATGATCCTAATGTTATATGTTTTGGTGTGTATTCTGTAGGAAATTTTCTTATTTTATTCAAACAAAATGCTAATTTAGTAGCTTATAATTTAGGTGGTGATATTTCAATAACAAAAGAAGTATTATTCCAAAAATGTTTAGAAGCAAAATTACATAAAAATTGAGACATAGCGATGTCCAATTATGTTGTTTTAAATATTCACAAGTCTCTCAACAATATAGATGTGAATTTTCTACCTATCATAAACAAAGAAAATAACAAAAATACAATAAATATAAATGGAAAAAATATCCTAGAAACTCGTATAAAAAACTTCCATTCAAACCATATAAAAAGGCAGGTCAATTATTAGCCATACAATAAAAGCAGATTCCTTAGGACTCTACTTTTTTCTTTTGTTTGAATGCTATCAGCATTCTTATTTTCTCTAATAAAGATAAACAAGATCATCTACAAAAAATAAAACATGTCTTATCTTGATGTCAACAAAAAGGATTAATTCTTAACAAAAAGAAAACTAAGTTAGCACAAATTTTGAATCTTTTTGGATTATTTTTTATTCGGTATGTATTATTAATAAATGAATAGATCTATAAGTAGCACAAATAGGCATAATTAATGAATTTTGTTAAGAAGAAATCGAATAAGGATATTTCTAAATCTATAGATCAAACAATCATTAAGAAAATCTATAAGACTATTTTTATCTAAAGAAAAGAAACTAGCATATAAAAAAATAATGATAGGTTTAAGATAATAAATGATTATTAAATAAAGATAGATAATAATTGTTGAAAAGATAAAAATGAAAGTAAACATACTTATAGATCCCATTTTGTCTTAAACGCCAATTCTTAAGCTCAGGCGAGAAGTTGAGAGATTTGAACATAAATGTAAGCGAGGAGATTATTTTTTCATAGTAGAAAGAAGGTTCACACTTACGTATAGAGGAATGCTGATAGCATTCAAAAAAAAGAAAAAAGTAGAGTCCTAAGGAATCTGTTTTTTTTTGTTTGGCCGATAATTGACCTGCCTACCTGACATGATAAATAGTAAAATTTACATAATTAAAGTGGGTGGTGAATAGGAGGAATTTGGTTTTGTCTTTATTCTTCAATGATGGCACCTACAGAAGTATCATCTCTGTCTCCTTCTTTTTCTGTTTGTGATGTGGAAGGACAATAATTGCATTGATTTTGTGAGTGCTATCGTAATTGTTGATAGATGGCTTGTTTTTATTGATTTGATAATTCATTAAATATTCCAGAAACTGTTGAAAAAGATGCTTCAAACTGTTTTATGAGTTGGTAAGAGTCATTGAATAATGTCAATTTGTATATATGCGAGGCGAGATATATGTACTTCTGTTTCTTTGAGGGTTTCTGCTTGTTTGAAAATATGATAGCTGCTAAGTACTTTAATAAATAATTCTCTTTCTTTAGCAAATCTTTCCTTATAGTTTTTTTTACTGCAAGAATAAATCTAGCTGGAAAGTTTGAAAGGATGGCTAATTAGTTAGATAAATGGTGTCCACTAATCCACTTGAAAAAAGATATAAGTGGTGAGTGTATCGGCTTCAGGGAAGATAATTACCTTTGGTCCATAACGACCTTTGTTCTGAGGGTAATATTGGAATATTTTCTGATCTTCTTTCCAAACATTTAATGCTTGAAAACAATCATAAAATATTTCAGAAGTTATCTTCTTCATTTCTTCCTTGAGGGCTTTAGTAAGGATAGAATTGATTTTTTCCATGTTAATGGGTTTACCAAGTGTTTTCATTATAGAAGAGGTTGGTTGTATTTTAAGGACTTGTTTATATTGAGGTTGTAAAGAAGGCTCTCTGAATTCTACTAAGGCCTTTTCTACTTCAGTACGAGTATTATAGCTTCGATGAATAATGGAAGGTTTACCTGTGATATGAACAGCAACTTTATGTCATTCTTCATAAATACCAGCCATAGGTCCATTAAAAATGACATATGTCTTGGTTTCTTTGAAGTCATCTTTTTTTTTGGGAAATGAGTAAAGGTGTCTGGATGATCTATTGAGGTGTTATTGGTTGGATATTTGGTAGTTGTGTTTGGACATTTGTATTTGGTGTTTGTTCATTGGATATTTGTTTTTCAAGAAGAGTAATAGTGGCATGTAATTGATTGATTGCTTTTGTTACAATTCCCACTTGATGTTGAAGATTAGTTAACTCATTCTCTATTTGGATGAGTGATTCCTTCAGGCTAAGGATAGCTATTTCCATTCTCTTGTTAATATATCTGCAAGACTGCTAGCAAAAGATTTGGTATAATTAATTTGAAAATTGTACTGATTTAATTCAAGCTACCATCTAATTAAGCTTCCTTGATTATAATTTGTTTTAATATTATATCTTGTGAATCCACATAAATACTTAGAATCTGTTTGAATTTGGAATTCGACAGGTAATAAATCAACTTTCCATTTTCGTAATGTTTTAATACATGCAAGTGTGCAAGTGTTTCTTTTCCATGAATAGGATATTTCCTTTCAGTGGAATTAAAAGTTCCTTTGATGTATTTACATAAAAGACATTTCCTTGAATTGGGTGGTTGTGCCAAAAGGTAGCCAGCCCATGTATTAATACTTGCATCAATTTGTACAATCAATGTATCCTTAGCATTATAATTATATAATGCTGGTAAATCTTTACAAAGATTTTTTAGGGTTTTTATAGTTTTTGTATCTTCATTAGTCCATGTCCATTGAGTTTTTGTACTACATTTAAGTTGTAACTGTTTTCTTTCTTTAGCTAGATTTTTAAGAAAGCCTTGATCAGATATATAAGTTAATAGTCTTAAAAATTTTTGAACTTCAGTTATATTTTTAAACGTGTCAGGAAGATTATGTAAATTTTCAAGAATATCAGGTTGTAATTTAAGAAATCCATTATAAAATTCTATACCTAAATATTCGATATTTTGTTGTGCTAACTTAATTTTCTTTTTGCTAAGAATTAATCCTTTCTGTTGACATCGAGATAAGACATTTTTTACTTTTTATAGATGATCTTGTTTATCTTTATTAGAAAAAATAATAATGTCGTCAATATAAGCTAATGTAAATTCTTCTAATCCTTCTAAATTATTATCTATAAATCTTTGATAAATTCCAGGGGCTTGTTTTAATTCAAAGGGTAGTACATTCCATTGGTAATGTTTTTGTGGTGGACAAGTAAAGGCTATTAACGGTTTTGTATTTTCGTGTAATCTTAATTGCCAAAAACCTGATTTTGCATCTAGTATGGTAAACTAGTGATGTCCTTTTAATTGACTAATAATATAATCTTTACGAGGTAATTTATATGCATATCCTATAGTAGCTTTATTTAATTCTTTATAATTGATTACCATTCTTCTTTTACCACGTTTTTGTTCGGAACGATTATTTACTTAAAAGGCTGGGGCTAAATGTTTACTTGTGCTAGGTGAGATTAATTGTTTTGGTAATAATTCAACACATTAATTTATAAATTCTTGTACATCTTGTTGTGTATATGGTGTGTTATTTTTAATATTGATTTCTAGTGTTTTAATTTTATTTCAATTAATTAATTATTGATATTTTTTATAAGGTCAAATGGATTTAATTACATACTTTGCCTATTAAGGTTTCGATTTCATTCTGTAGAGTTAAATTATTAAGAAGATAAAATTGTAATTGATTTAATTTTTCAGTTACAAGTTATAACGTTTTATAATAAGTGGTATGATATATAGAAATTTTAAGAATTATAGATTTTTGATTTAGAGATTTGATTAGTGGTGTTTTTAAAGTTATGTAATGTAAATATTGACAAAAAGGATTGTATAATTTAAGAAAATTGTTTCCTAAAATCAATGATAATCCTGATTCTTGTTAATAAATTGATGGTATTATAAAAGTATAATTTTCAATAATATTATTATTATAATAACTGATATACCAAATAGATTTAATGCTTCCATCTGCTATTCTTAGATGTAGAGGTTTGTTTAATTTTTTCTAGTTGTTTAATAATATTTTAGAGGCTATACAAATAGTAGCTCTGATGTCTATATAAGCATTAATTTTTTTATTCTGAATAATTACTTGAAGAAATGTCGTATTCAGATTTAATTGTTGATTCTAGAGTTTGGAGATCATATTGATATAAGGAAGAAATTGTTGAGTCTGTTTCATATTCTGATTCTATAGGTTCTAAATTATATTTTAGTGCAAAATTTAAAATATTAATTTTTTCTTTAAATTTATTTTGGTTTCTTTTTGGGCAAGTACTTGCATAATGACATTCTTCTTTACATATCCAAAATCTGCATTTGTTCTTATTTTGAGGACAATATTTTTTTTGGTTTATATTGTCTGTAAGCCTTTCTTCTAAAAAGCAATTTATATGGTTTGAATGGAAATTTTTTATATGAGTTTCTAGGAAATTTTTGACATTTATATTTTTTTGTTTTTTTCTTTATTTATGATAGGTAGAAAATTCATATTCATATTGTTAAGGGACTTCTAAATATTTAGAACAACATAATTGGATATCGTTGTGTCGCAATTTTTTTATGTAATTTCCTTTTAAACATTTTTGTGATAATACTTCTTTTGTTATTGAAATAGCACCACCTAAATTATAAGCTACTAAATTAGCATTTTGTTTTATTAAAAATAATTCTTCTATTGTTTTATTTATTGGATAAGGTAATTTTTGGATAAATATTTGTATATACATTTCTTGTTCTATACGAATTAATTTATAATAATATTTTTTAAATTCACAAATATATTCTTCTAAATAACAGGTATCACATATTCGTATATTATTTAAATTCCATAAGACATTTTTTCTTTCTTTATTTTCAATTTCTTGTTACTGGAACCCCACCCGGGTGAGTCACGGGCCTGACGTCCTACGTGACATCTGGGCGCGTGTCCCACGAGGGAGGAATTTCCCACCAGGTCAAACTTAAAACAAACAAACTCAATTAACCTACCTCCGAACAAAATTAGAGGTAGATCATTAGGAAATTCAATAAGTGTTGACCCCGGGAAAAATACGTGGTGGGATCGTAGAATAAGCATAGACATTTAAATAAATCATTCAAGAACAAAAATATCAGAAAAACATTTAATAC
>JANQBM010000005.1:16967165-16988368 GCA_025594535.1 Erythroxylum domingense | reverse complement strand
CACCTTCGCGGGGCACGGATCCGGGTATCACTGTCGATATCGGGTTCGGGTCCGGCGGGAGTTGGGGTGTTACATATAATGTAAAATGATAAATAACTTTACATTATATTACATTATAAATCCTTCATCTAAATAATATTTCACTATATTACATTATGAACCCTTCCATTATTCCCAAACATCAATTTTCTAATATTACATTTATTTATATTTCATTTCATTATAAACTATTCCATTCTACTAAAAATTTTATGTCCAACCAAACATAGCCTAAGAGAGAGTAAATCGATGTTCTCTTCATTGCAACGTGTATCACTAAACTTGCTTACGTTAACGATCACTTTCTTTTCCTCATGATTTACCCTAACTAACACATTTGCATGCTGCCATCATTTTCTTTTCATTCTTTTCATAGTAATCCATATAGAAAGACATTCATGTGTACATCATCTTTTGTTTATAAACAAGGAAGAAACCAACATTGAAGCGTGAACCACAAACTCGAGAATATGAGCAAAAGCATCTTGTTTAAGTTCTTGAAAATTCTTAATCGTAACAATCTTATGAAGGAAATAGAATTTTTTGTAAACATCATCATTGAAACAATCATCAAATCAATAATCTAAGAATTATTATCTATTTAGATTTTGAGGCTTTGATACCATATGTAAGTTTTTCAATCTTTAATATTCAAACATCAATGACATAAATCATACGATACTATATGTAAGTTTTTCAATCTTTAATATTCAAACATCAATGACATAAATCATAGGTAAATCATA
Source organism: Erythroxylum domingense (assembly GCA_025594535.1). NCBI lineage: Eukaryota > Viridiplantae > Streptophyta > Magnoliopsida > Malpighiales > Erythroxylaceae > Erythroxylum > Erythroxylum domingense. The sequence goes on along the minus strand of JANQBM010000005.1, from coordinate 16,987,583 downwards.
GGTAAATCATTCGTACCCATTAAGATCTTGAATATAATAATCCTCACATAGATGAAGCGAATAAATCACTTCTCTTAAGCAGAATTCGTCATGATGTGGAAAGAGCTTTCTACAATCAGAAACTAGTTTTTCTCTCTTAACCCTCTTTCTATAACAGATAGCTTCATAGATATCCAAATACGTTCATTTTATATTTGTTTTGTTTGTAATTAATTAGGGTAGAGAGATAACTAGTTTATATACACTTGTCTATTGATATTAAATCTTGTACGTCCATCAAGTACTAAATTAACGATTAAGATTTAATATACTATTAAATTAAGAAAAATCGTAAGCCAAGTTTAATATGGGCATACAGAAAATATGGGTCATAATAGGCCATATATTTTACATCAACTTGATACATTTGCCCACTCCTACCTATTCTTCTGCGACTTCCACAGATACCTTGTAGCCATAAGATGGTATTGATGCCTTGAAGAACATTTGTGAATCTGGTAACTCCTAATTATTTGTAGTTTTCAAATTCTCCATGAGTTGGCTAGTAACTATACTATTAATTCAGAGATGGCAATAGATGAAAAATTAAGGAATTAAGTTCCAGTTAACTGATAGATCCTGACTCATATTTGAGATAATATCTCGTTGCTCGGTTTTTTGAGATAAATTTGATTCTTTGTATGATTATATGCTTGAGCATAAAAAGACTAGACTAAATGGTTTAACAAAAATGAGTAATGTATTGTTGAGGTACATTTTTTCTTTTGGTTTTTGTTAATGGCGATTAGGTTAAGCAGAGACGTTACTTCACTAAGGGCCTTTTTGGTTGGATATTAATTAATAGAACGGAACGGAACGGAATGAAAAAAACGATTTATAATGGAATGGAATGTAATATAGTGAAAAGTTGTTTGAGAGGCATGGAAGAGTTCATAATGTAATGTAGTGAAACATTATTTAAAAGATAGATGAAATGTAATGTAATGTATAGTAAATGACTATTATACTCTTGATATTAAAATGATTGTTGCTAGAAGTTTAACGCTATGATTTTGAAAGAGAAATCATATCCAATTAAAAAGTTATGCACAATCATGACAAATAAATTTTTTTTATATTTTCTATTTTAAAATAATAAAAATTTTAATAAAAGTTTTATTATTTTATTATTAATTATATACAATTTATTATTAATTATATAAAAAATATTATTATTAATTATTTAATAAATTTTATTTTATTATATGAGATTTATATTTAAAAATATTTATTTATATAGAAATATATACAAACAATTAAAAAATAATTTTTTATATAGTTTCTATTTTCATTAATAAAAAATTTATTTTATTATTAATTATATATAATTTTATTAATAATATAAAAATATTATTATTAGAGTAAGGAGAAATAATATAAAAATATTATTAATCATATATAAGGGATTAGGGTTAGAAAAAAAATTAGTATTAAGAAAAATTATTGAAGATATAGTAGGTAGTATATATTTATTAGTTTACGTTACAATTTAAATCTTCTAAATTAGAAGTTTTTTATTTTCATTATTTAAAATAGAATGGACTGTAACATAAAACTCTCCACGTTTATCATATTTCATTACATTTTATTATAAAACCATTAATTAAATAATAGAAGTGTGTTATGTTTCATTTCATTATATTACTAAACTTTCAATCACAACATATCCTTAAAATTGGGTGGCGGAGTAATCTAATGGTAACGGCTCTCTAACAAATTAGGAACTGTTTGGACATTACATCTACAAAACCTGAAAGACGAGCCCAGACCACCTCTCCCTTCGCTGCAACTCTTTATAGCACAAGCCTCATTTTCCTAAGTCCGCAGTCAGCTCCTCCACAGCCCTCAGCCAAGAGAGACAGCGAGAGGCTTAAGTTTGGTGGCACTCCGTCTCTACTATTATAGGTAAGTGCTGCAAAAGACCAACCATTTTGTCAGTGCTCACGATCTGTTGTTCTATATATTGAATTATAATGACGAATAACTCAAATCGGTACTGGGAATAACTTTTTTCCATTTCTTTTCAATCTGAGTATATTATTCGTGTCGTCGGCAGAGAGGTAGTTTGCTGTTCCTCAACATACATCCATGGTTCTGTTCTTTCTTTTTCTTTGTTCTAATTTGTTACAGTTAAAAGCAAAAGTTTATGGGATAGAAGACGAGTTTAGATTAGTATGTCATTTGCTGAAACATTGCTATTGAGAATTTGTTAATGATACGTATTCTTTTAATTTGGTAGCGAAAACGATAACTAAGGCCAGTACATACTCTTATGTATAATAGTACAGGTGGAAAAAGGAAGATGACTTACAATTCAAAAGTAGGTAGCACAGAGAGTCAAGTGGCCTCGCCCACATTAGATCCCAATCTTTTTAGAACGTGTCAAATATTAAATATTTTAACTAACATATAATTTTCTGCGTCAATGTCAATAATTATACTCAGATCAGATCTGGCTGGACCATGTGTACCAAGCACATTTCCAATATCTTAAACTCTGAGGCTCAAATCTGAGCCCGAACCTGAACTCATACTTGAGTCCGAGCCTGTTATTATTGATTTCCGTATTTAAAACTACTGATTATATATGTATATATATATATATATATACATACGAAATAAGAATTTGCTTATTTATTTATATCTTTATTTAATTTATATATTTATTTTCCTTTAACATTTAAATAGAATATACATATAGTAATATATTCTAATATTGTTAGTATACCAGTTTTAAATTCGGCCCTCGGGAATCGGTTGCAAGCATTCAAAATATCTCTCATTTTTCTTTATACACCTTTATAATTGATTATTGATAAATGAAACTTAATACTCATCATCAGACGGTCTACCACGTGGGATTTTGATAAACGCCATTCAATTGGATGACTAAGTTGTGTATACAGCAGAAGGCGGTCCCATATTTGTATTTGTTTTGTTTGGTTTTGTTTTCTCTTAAATGACAAACAACTTTTATTATGGCTGCAGTCATTTTCACGTGGAAAACCCCAGCCATTCGTTGCCTCCCAGCTGCTAAGGTACTTACCAAATGCTATTACATAAATAATGGACCATGCGATTCATTGTTAACTAGCTTTCTTTTAATGGTTGTTGGGAAGGTTTTTAAGTCCACATTTAATTCGCTATTTGGGAGTTTCGCATTTTTCTACTTTAGTTTTAAATTTTTTGTTTTCTAAGTTCAGTCAAAGATTTTATTTTGTTTTTAATTTTGGTTTTCAGCTTTCAAAACTTATAAAAATCGTAAAAAGTCATAATTCGATATATCATTAATTACATATATATTAATTTCTAATAAAATTAAAATTAATAATATTATATTATATTATATTTATTTTAATTTTTATAATTACTTTAAACTTCATTTTTTAATAATAAAATATTTTTAATTTAATATTTTTTAATATATACCTTATGTTTAAAATGCATTTAATAGATTAATTTTAATAACTAAAATATATAATAAAATAAATATTATTCTATAAATATTTTTACCTATTATTTTATTTATTTAAATAGTAAATATTTTACTAATAGTTATTAATGAATATTATATAAAATATTAAAATAAAATTTAATTAATTAACAAATTTATTCTTTAAATTCTATCTAATATTTAATTATTAATAATTAAATAATTTTTATTTTTATTCAAATTAAAATTAAAAATAAGAAATAAAAAACTAAAAATTATAATAAAAAATAGAAGGGAAAGTAAACGATGTTTGAAACTATCAATTGCTAATTAATACTTATCTTCATATCACATCATGAAAATTCCCAATCTTATTATCTGTTCTCTTTCAGTTTAGTCACGTCCTAGTTCCATTAATTTGACTCTTTTTTAGACATAATAATGCAAATTTTACCAATTTATAGTAAAATTAAAATATTCATACGTCTACGACAATCAAAGTGAATTAGTAAATAAATGATTTAAGAGTATTTTATAGTTATGAAAGTTTGTATCTATTTATCATAAATTCTTTAATGTGGTAAGTATGCAGGATTTGGATATAAGTTTGTCGTGACTTCTTTTAAATATTTTGAAATTGGAAGCCTGATTAATTATATTGAAAGTGAAACCACTGCACATGGCACAAGCCACAACTGAGAAGGTTGTGCTCGGAGTGTGTAATCAACCAAATATAAAAAATTCAAGGTTTCCGGGATTCTATAGATCCCACATTTATTCTTTTTTATAAATTTCCCCTTTTACAATTCTTAAACTCTAACAGTCTCTTATATATTTTTTTTTATTGCAGTTCCTTTTTATTGTTTCAGTTATGAGTTTAAATTTCAAAACTGTTTCCAGATTGGATCGGTTTGTGTTGAATCAAATGACGGGTCACCGGCTGAATCCGTAAGAAACATCACGTCTTTTTATCTATTATTGTCAAATGATTACATATCGAAGAAGTGAATTCAGTAAAAAGAAAAGCATTTCCCACTTAAATTCGATCAACAATTAAAATTTGACTTACCAAAATGTAGAGAGAACAATAAAAATGGACTATCTAGCTGCCATAATAAGATCCTGTGTATTGGCGATGCATTTTCTTATATATATATATACACATTGGAGGTGCGCATGGATACAATTAGTGGGATAACATATCCTCAAAACATTTCTATCGCTGCTGTGATAGCCTTCAATTTGCTTTTCCAAAAAACGAGCAACGACATGACTGACTATCAATTTAATAGTTTTTATGGTATAGTATACACACATCAACAAATAATCTTCATAATGTACAAAAGTATTTGTCTATAATAATCATGATGGTCACTTGTCTTTTTCTTTTTAAAATATAAAACATTGTAAAATAATTCATACATATAAATATAGTACGTAAATATGCAGAAAAACCAAAGGTAGAGTGATATGATTGTGTGGCAAAGAATTGAGTCCAGCTTTTGAATATTTCAAGAGCTAGTATAAATCTACTATGGAATATTCGTAGTTGAAAATATTTGAAACATATTTTAATTTATTAAAACCCAATTTTCATATTTCTATTTATTTTGGTGTCAAATATTCCATAAGAAGGTGATAAAGTTAAATTACGTGTGTATAAGATAAAAAAGAATAGGTTCCTGGTATCTGTTATTCGTATGAACTAAATAAAATAATTTATTTCTTTGATTTTTTAGGTTATAGTGACTTTTAGGGAGAGGAAAGTGAGTATGGACAGTATTTACTATTTTTTAAAAATTAATTAGGAATATGATAGTGCATGAAATTATTTTTATACAATTCAAAATACCAAATGCAAAGGGGCATGATTGCGTGGCAGAGAGTGGAGAGGAGATTCTGCATATTTAAAGAGTTAATTTAAATCAAATATGGAATTTGTAATTGAAAAATATTTGAAACATATCTTAATTTATTAAAACCCAATTTTTAGAATTGTCATATTTTCATTTACCTTGGTGTCAAACATGCCATAAGAAGGTGATAAATTTAAATTATGTGTGTATCAGATCAAAAAGGAATTGGTTCCTAGTGTCTATTAATCTTGTGAGCTAAATAAAATAATTTATTTGTTTGATTTTTTTGAGTTATAGTAACTTTTAGGGAGAGGAAAGTGGGTATGGACAATATTTCTATTTTTCTAAAATTAATTAAGAATGCAATGGTGCATGAAATTAGTATTATACAATTCAAAATCCATCACAAAGTAAGAACTCTTTAAAGTTTTTTAAAATACTAATTCCTATCCAAAGCATGGTGATATAGGATAAATAGAAGAAGTATTAATTAGTAGCTATAAGGTCCAACACTATGTAAATAAAGTTTCTTATATTTCCCTTTTAGAAAAAGCTCTGGATGAATCCTAACCATCTCCATATCCCCTTCATTGAATTCCATATATTGACAATGTTAATTATCATGTTCTTTACAAGACAAGTTGTTGGATGTTATCTTTCTTCGTACCTCATCAAAGATGTCTATCCTATGTTGTGAAAAACCTTTAGCTTCAACACTAACTTGTATGTTTTGTGGTAAAGGAACTAAATCAATAGGTTTCCTTGGTTGAACTCTGGAGACTATCTCAAAAGAGTTCTTGCTAGGAGACCTATTTATAGAATTATATGCAAATTCTGCTATAAGAAGAATTAGGTCATAATGGTCGCATTGTCTCTAACTAAACATATTAACAAGTCTTCCAAGCTTCTATTCACCATCTCCATTTTTCCATCAATTTGGGGATTGAAAGAACTTGAAAATTGAACCTTAGTGTTCAAATAAATTATAAACTTCATGTCATGATTAGAGACGATGGTTAAAGGTAATCCATGGAGGCGTACAATTTTTTTGAATAAGAGTTCAGCAATGTGGACAGTTTCATAAGTCTTGGAACTTAGAATGAAATGACTCATCTCAGAAAATCTATCCACCATCGCAAAAATAAAACCATAACCTCTTATAGTTTTCAGAAATTTCTAGATAAAATCCATACTTATGTCCTATCATGGTTCATAAGGCATGATAGTGGTGTGTGTAATCTAGAATTTTGTTTCTTTCCTTTAGCTAATTGACATTTTCGACATTTTTTTATAACCTAAAATGTGTCATGCTTTAAAGAGGGCCAATAAAAGCAATATTCAACCATTGCCATGATTTTATGTCTCCTAAAGTGTCCTGCTGCGTCTCCTTCATATGATTCCTAAATCACATACTTCTTTATAGAAGTATTGGTTAGGCAAAGCGGATTTCTTTCAAAAAGTGATGGTTTCTGTGTTCAACTGGAATTTTTGAATAAATTATTCCAAATCTCGATTTGAAACATATTTATTTTTATTTTGTCAAACTCCATAACTTTTACCATTAAAGTGTTAAGCAAATGGTCTTTCTACTCAATACATCTTCTACCTTTTTCGTAACTCCTGTTCGATATTTAATAACAAAGTTATATTGCTAAAAAAATTCACTCCATAAGGCGTGCCTTTTTTTAAATTTCTTTTGGGAATTGAAGTGTTTAAGAGAATCGTGATTTGAATATAAAATAAACTCCTTATATGAGAGATAGTAATGTCAATTGTAAAGAGCATGTAATATTGCATAAAATTCCTTATCATAGATCGAGAATCGTTGTTTATCTTCACTTAACTTCTTACTATGGTAAGCAATTGGGAGTCCCTCTTGATTAATTATGCCTCCAATTCCTACATGGGATGTATTACAAGTAACTTCAAATACCTTAGAAATATTTGGAAGTTGCAAAACAGGAGATTTAGTTGTCTTTTTCTTGATTTCTTCAAAAGATTTAGTTACTGTCTTTGACCAAGTAAACTATCATTTCTTCATATAATCACTAACGGGTGCAATTATGGTGATAAATTACAAATAAATTGCCTCTAAAATATTGATAGATCATGGAAACTTCGTGTCTCAGGTACATCCTTTGGAATAGGCTAATAAACAATGACATTAACCTTCTTAGGAACCATCTTAGCTCCACGGTAGGATACAATAAAACTAAAAAATACAAAACTTGATAGCATGAACGAACACTTCTTTAAGTTAATATAAAGTTTTTCTTATCTCAAACTCTCAAGATTTGTTGTAGATGTAAGAGGTGATCTTATTTAGTCTTGCTATATATTAATATATCATCAAAATATACGACAAAAATCTGCCAATAAATGGTTGAAATATTTGATTCAAAGTGTTAGGTACATTAGAGAGTTTAAATGGTATCACAAATCATTCATAAGGTCACTCTTTAGTCTTGAAAGCTATTTTTCATTTATCTTTAAGTCTAATTCTAATTTGATAATACCTACTTGGTAAGTCTATCTTGGTAAAGATAGTAGCTTCAATCAATATGTCTAACATGTCATCACAGCGAGAGATCGGACATCTATACCTTATTATGATCTTAACCAATTTTTATCTTTTCTAGGAGTCAATAGTGCTGGAACTGCACACAAACTAAGTCCTTTTTGAATAAATCCTTTTTTCGACAACTCCTCTACTTGTCTCTTCAACTTTTTATTCTCAATAGGATTTAAGCGATAGGTTGGAAGATTTGGTAGAATAGATCGAAATGCCGAGTCAATAGCATGTTGAATAGTTGGTAAAGGAGGTAATGCACCTTGTATATCATTCGGTGTAAAGTCTTAAAAATCAACTAGCAATTCACCCACTTCTTTTAGTAGGGTAAGGTGTGTTTTAGGTATTGTTTTTGTTATTTACCTTACTACCATTGCAAACACAATCCCCTTCTCCTTGCTAACAACTTCAAATTCTCTCTTTAGGGAAATTAAGAGGCTTTTTCTTAGCACTTATGATTGTCTTGTAACTTTTTCTTTGTTTTTTCTACCTTGTCCACTTTTATAGGCTTCAAAATTAACTTTTTTCTATAGAATATAAATTGATAGATGACTTGCACATCTCGATCATAAAGCCACGGTCGACCAAGTAATGTGAGATACTTTCACAAGAATAACATCATACCAAATAGAGTCTTCATATATTCCTAATTTGAAAGACACCAAGCGCCTTCAAGCAATATTCACATCCCTAAGCAACCTTGTAGGGATGTGAACATTTCTCTGTTAGTAAACTTAATCACTTCAGTATGTTCTTTGATACCACATTTATGCTACTCACTCTAGTAATGATAATTTTACACACTTTATCTCTACATCTAACTTGAGTAGAGAAAATAGCAGTACAAAGCCATTCTTCTTGTTCTTCCGCCTTAGGAGTTATAAGTATGCACCTCACTACATTAAGATTTGTAGTTAGTTCATCACTAGAATCTCCTTCCAACTCCTCTCCATCTTTGTGTTTACACACATATTCATCAAAATTTTCCTCATCTTCTTCTTCCATCATATTCAAACCTCTGCTTATACATTGAGAAGCAAAGTAATATCTCCTATTGCTTCGAAAGCACTTCTTGTCACTGTCGCTTCCTTTCATCTTAGTCTTAGATATGACTTTGCCTTTAGCTTCTGCTCATCTAGAAGTTTTGAAGTTATTATGTGGTGCAAGTTTTGATGTATTAGGTGTTTTCCTAAACTTTTACACCGTCGTAGCTCTCTTCATGTCAAATTCCCTGACTTCTCTTTAAAACTTTTTAATTAGTTGTTTTCCTAAGTATTATTCCGCTTTTAAAGCCAAGTGATATGCATCTTCAAGGATGTAAGTCCTTTGCATTATTAGCTACTTGCAAATTTTTACCCTTAAGCCATTTTTGTAATAGATATAAGATGAGATATAAGTTATCGTTCTGACTCTATTCCTTCACATCGAATAGAAAGTTCATCAAGTATTTTTGTATACTAGTTACAAACATAACCTCTTATCTAAGGGTTGTGAGTTGATCTTAGAGATCTTCTTGATAGTAAAATATTAATCATTTTCCTATAACTTCAGCTTCATCTCTTCCTAATCAATAATTGATGTCTGACCTATTTTTCGAAGTCTATTCTCTATTGATCTCTACCAGATTTTAGCGTGTCCAACTAGCTTCATCTTTGCGAATTGAACTTTTCGATCTTCTAACATGTGATACCAATCAAAAAAATCTTCCTTTGTTGTTGTCTAATCTAAGAACAGGTGTAGATCCATCTTTCCTACAAAATCAAGGGCTTCAATATGAAATTTCTTAGTAATATCTTCGAGTATTTTGTGTGTTTCAACTCTTTCATGGCTTCTAAAGTCTCACATGTGTTCTTCATGTGTTGCGAGTTGGTTTCTTTGTCTTGGATCTCTCAGTAGGCGTTGATTTCCTAACACCACTTGTGTTGATTAGTTTCAGCCTCTTCATCTTGGATTCCATTTTCTCCACCCATAACATCCAATGTACTTTATTGTCTGTGTTGTTTTCTAGACTAGTTCTTAGAACACCTTGAGATTGAGGGTCATTAATGTCTAATCTTTCCATAATTATTAAAAGGATTTCATCTTGCTCTTGGTTGTTGAGTATTCTTCTATACACCCTTCCATTATGTGTCACCATTTTGAACCAAAGCTTTGATACAAAATTGATTAAGGGCATATAGAATAAGTATTAACTAGTAGGCTACTAGAATATCAAGTTTTAGGTCTAAATTTTAGTTCGGAATATTAAAACTTCAAATTAGGTATAGCCGAGATTTTATGGTTTAATATGGCTGAAACTTTTTGTTAGATATGTTGGAATGTAGTGAGGAACAAACATTGGAGGGTAGGAAACTAAGAATTATTCCTAGGGTCTAAGAATCACTTTTAGAAGAAAGTATCACACATTCTAGTTGAAAATTGAAGTTTGTAGAAAAATTCAGGATATTTTATTATTGAAGGGCTAAATATACACATATTTATAGAAAAATTTTAGAACCATTATTCTAATGGGAAAAGGTTCTTAGCAAATTTAAATTTTATTCTACTAAAAATTTTATAAGTTTAAATTTTAAACAAAATATGTCAACATATCTAAACTAGAATCATATATTTTACTTATAACTACTTCCTATTTAATAAGGAATCTTAACATAATCTAAATTTTAATATTTATCTTTACTGTCAATTTAATTTTCTTCTTTTATCTCACTAAATTAAGACTTGTGGTTGACTAATTTTTCCTCTTTTATTTATTTTATAGACCTTAAGCTCTTTTACGTCACATGGTTTATAAAAACTTTACAAATTCCTAACATATTTTCTAAAATCTTTTTGAAAAAATATTTCTTTCTTTTACCTTATTACGTATGTTTATATCTTCTTGCATTTTAAAAAAAAATGAAAAGATAAAAAAGAAATCTCCAAGATTAGTATTTACTGTGAAACATTACAAGCAATTTGAAGTAGATAAATTTCCAGTACCTATGTCCGTAGAATTAAGAACATAATTGTTGATTGATGAATATATGATCTTTGGAACATCTAAATAGAAAATTTGGTGTCTTAATATGTGATATCTCTGTCTCTTGAAACCGGATCTTGTTTTCCTTTTCTTTTTTCTGGGGGTAGTTTTTCAGGAATCACCATGGATCAATTTACGGTTTCAGTTATTGGAATGATAACTGCCGCTGGACTAGCATTCTGGTACCAGGTTGGAAGCGAGACTTTTACATATTTTAGGACCAAGGTTTCCGAGGAAGAAGAAATCAAACAAAACTTGAGGCGCTTACTCAAGGAATTAGAGTATCTTCTCAGTTTGAGAGAAGATGTTGTGTGTGCGGTCAAGAACTTTGGATCACAAAGCTTCAACAGTTACACATGGTGGATTAATAGGGTAGAGGAAATTAAGACTGAAGCGAGGGAGTTGCAGGAAGTGCACCAAAACTTTGGAAATTCTTCCTTTGAGCGATTAAAACTACTTGTCACAATTGCAAAGAAGCTAGAGGAAGTTTTGAGCCTTCAAGATAAGAGTAGCACGATACGTACTGTGTGCAACTTATAGGGATACAAGATCTTTAGTGCATTTAAGGGCCTTGAGTTGATTGTTTTCAGTAGTTTTCAATGTGATGCTAATGAACACTTAATTTTCGGTAATTATCAAACTAATTTTCATGCAAGGGTGTCGTTGGTGTGTAGCTCTTTCGTATGGAGGGATTTGACTGCATTTCTTAAAAGCTGGAGGGCATAAGATAATGCACATATAATCAGTTAATAGATAAATTTCCCATTTGGATTCCTTTTTCTTTTTTTAAAAATCTTTTTGACTAAATAATATGTTGTAAACATTTCCCTTGAAATGACCTCTTATGATGTATAGTTACATGGATTCAGGAATTCTGAAAGTTAAAAGTACTAGCTTGTGGTTGGCTGCTGTAGCAAATCTACGAGGATTGTTAATTGTTATCACTTGTCACGTAATCTTTTTTTAATTGATGAAAAAATTTAAAGGACAGTTTTTTATTTAATATTATAATGTGTAAATGAGTAATCTAATAATTATTAAGCTTGCTTAAAGAGTTTAAACCAACTTCTTAGCCCAAATTTCGATTTATCTTGCTCATTTGAATTTGTTCTTTATGATTGTTTTTCTTTCATTACTTATTCCCGAGTAGAACTCAAAAATATAGAAACACAATTGTATGATTTTAGTTTATTTTATATTAGATGTCTAGATAGAAAGGTAGTTGTTGTATTAACTTATTGACTTAACAACTCATTCATAAACAGGCACACAGACATTGTTAGCCTCTTGTTTAATTTTTTTTCTTTCTAATAAATTTTCTTAATCATGCATTTAGATATGCCCTCCGGAGTCTTTAATATGTGGAAATTGACCTACTAGTTAAAGACTAGAGTAAAGGATAATTAAACTTTGTTGGTTTGTGAGTTTGTCATGGTATTAGATAAAAATTTGTTCTTTATAGACTAGTCTAGTGTAGAATTATTTGTAGATATGCTTTGGTTTCCATGTGATTTTATTATCTGTGATTATAGTATTTTTTTTTTGGGTGTAGTTGACATTTATGTATTTGATATGCATATTTTATTTAGTGTTTTGCTATATTTTTATGCTCAAATAATCTTGGTTTACTCACTTTATATTACGTTTTTATGTAATTGTGAATATTTTGCCTTAAGATGAGCTTTATTGAGAATGAGAGAAATTTTCAACTGAAAAACACGAAGAAAGTACAATTCTTAATTGAACACAATCTAACACACGATCGTGTGCTGGAGGGAGATGATGTGGTGATGAGAATTGTTGAAGATTAAAATGACCTAAAACATGCTCGTGGCCAACCCGGAAAAATTACGTAAAGATTGATGGTGTATGACATGTGCGTGCAAAGCTTATGTCCCTCCTCAGGAAGATATAAAAGGATCCATGTCTAGGACATGTGTCCTCGACTATGCTTCAGGCAGACAAAACATATTTAAAGCATAAAAACCCTAATTTAAAGTTACTTAATTTAGACCTTTATCATTCATTTCTTGTTTTAAAATTTAGAGTTTGTCTTTAGGAGGAGACCGACCTTTGGAAGGTCAATTTTCAAGTCATTTTTAATAAAGAAACAAGACCGGAGATCATCCTTGAAGCGAATAGAATAAAGGATGAATATGATGTGTAAAACTTTGCTTACTTATTTCATTTGCTATGAGAACAATTTATACAGGATTTTTGTGTGATTCTAGACTATTCATTTGAACCGATTATACAATTGGCGTAACAAAATTTGTTATTTACAGCTAGTAGTCTGTTGAGAAGGAATTTCTTTTATACTATCAGGTGTAAGATAAAATTTGGTAGTCTTGGATATTGGCTTATTGTAGTCTGCAGATGGTCTTATATTTATGTGTCCAAGCCCATTACAATTTTCCTAGTCCAAGGTCTTTTGTAGCTGATCTGATTCCTTTACACCCCCACTGAAACGATACCTAGGATTTGATACTAGGTTGAGTTTGAAAGTTAAGTCTTGAAATCGAGCTGCAGTGAGTGGTTTTGTGAGTAGGTTGGCGATCTGGTCAATAGTGGTCACATATATTACCTTTAGAAGCCCTTTTGCTATTTTGTCCCTCACAAAGTGTACGTCAATCTCTATATGCTTAGTTCGAGAGTGAAAGACTGGGTTTTGGGAGAGAGATCGTGCACCATTGTTGTCACACCATAGAATAGGTGTGCATGGAGGGTTAAACCCAATTTCTGAGAAAAGAGAGGTTAACCATAGCACTTTAGTGGAGAGCTGAGACAGAGAGCTGTATTCGGCTTCAATGCTGGAACGGGCCACTATAGGCTACTTTTTAGAGCTTCAGAAGACTAGGTTGCCCCTTAGGAAGACACAACCACCGCTTGTGGACTTCTGGTCATCAGGAGAGCTGGCCCAATCAAAGTCGCTAAACATCTGAAGATCGAGGGGAGAGGACGAAGAACGGAACAGCAACCCCTAGATCTGAGGTTCCCTTAAGGTAACTTAACACTCGTTTTAAGGCTATCCAGTTTGGAGTGAGAGGATTTGAAAGAAATTGACTTCGCTTATTGACCATAAAGCTAATGTCTGGTTTGGTGTTGCATAGGTACTACAGAGCACCAACCAAGCTGCGATATAGGGATGGATTCTCAAAAGGTTGACGATCATGGCGAGAGAGTTTGACCCCTGTGGAAGCTGGAGTGGAGCAGGGTTTGCAGAGGTTCATATTAGCCTGAGTGAGTAAGTCTCTGATATACCTACTCTGTGATAGGTATAGCCCTGTTGTATTTATGTAAACCTCAAAACCTAGAAAAATGTAAATTACCTAATGTTTTGAGTGCAAATTGTAAATTGAGCTTATTGATGATTGAATGAATTGCAGACGAATTGTTGCTTGTTGTTAGAATATCATCTATGTAGACTAAAAGGATGAGTACTGTCCCCTTTATATGGAAATAGAACATAGATGTATCAGCCTTTGAATTTCTGAAACCCCACTGGAGAAGAGCAGTCCTTAGTTTTTGATTCCAGGCCCTTAGAGCCTATTTGAGGCCATAAAGAGCTTTGGAAAGCCTGTAAACATGATTAGGTAGATGCTGATTTTCGAAACCTAAAGGCTGACTAATGTATACAACCTCATGAAGTTCACCATTAATAAAAGCATTGTCGATATCTACTTGTTGAATACCCCAATTGTGGGAGGCAGCAAGAGATAAGACAACCTTAATTGTATAGGCTTTTACCACTAGGGAGAAAGTTTCTGAAAAATCAATTCTAGGGGTTTGGGAAAAACCTTTTTCCACAAGGTAGGCCTTATGCTTTGCCACAGTGCCATCAACATGATACTTTGTGTGAAAAACCAATTTGGTACCTAGGATGTGCATGTTAGGATCATGAGGCACAAGGTTCCAGGTCTAGTTTTTCTGTAGAGAAGATATTTTGTCACACATGGCTCTAAACCAGACTAGATTGCTAAGAGCTTGGAAAATAGTTTCTGGTTCTAGAGAGGGGCAAGTATGTAAGGAGGCAGAGTAGACTTTGGGTTTGTAAATGCCACTTTTGGCTCTAGTTTGCATAGGATGTGTAGATGTGATTTTTGGAAGAGCAGGAGTAAGTGGTATGGTAGGAGGGTCAGGTTGGACAGTAGTGGGTGGAGAGTTTGGTGAAATAGTGGTGTGGGGATTGGAGGTGGCTGATGAATGTATTAAAGAATGTGAAATAACAAGAGGAGGAACAAGAGATGTAGAGATTACCTGATTTTGTGCTAGCTGGAAGACAAAGGAGTTGATTCTGTTACAGGGGAGATGCCTGGAGATGGCCTTGAAGGATAGAGAAATTATTACGGTGAGACTGCAGGATCTAAAACAGACAGAGGCAAGTTGGTAGATGTAGGACACGTGTAGATGTTTGGGAGGGAAAAAGTATAAGGTAGGGAAACTCAAGTTCATTGAACTCAACATGCCGAGAAATATAAATTTTGCCTTTATTGTTGAGACACTTGTAACCTTTATGGATAGGACTGTAACCTAGGAAAATGCATTTGGAGGTGTGGAAATGAAATTTGTGAGAGGAATAGAAATGAAGGTAGGGAAAGTAGGTGAACTCAAAAGTTTTGAAATAGTTGTAGTTCAACTTTTTATTGTATAGCAGTTCAAATGGAGATAGGTTTTGTAATTTTGGGGATGGGAGATTGTGTATAAGAAAATTGGTAGTGGTGAAAGCTCAAGACAAAACTGTAAGGGTAGGTGGACGTGGGCTAATAATGTGAGGACGGTTTCAGTGATGTGACGACGTTTCCTTTCAGAAACACCATTTTGTTGGTGTATATATGGACAACTGAAGCGAGGTTGTATCCCATGTTTAGTAAAAAGGGCAAGAATGCTTTATATTCCCCACCCATGTATGTATGTAAGGCTTTAATTTTTCTGTTTAGTTGAAGCTCAATGAAGGTTTTTAATTGAATAAAAATTACAAGAGCCTCTGATTTGAGTTTCAGTGGATAAAACCATATGAATCTAGTACAAGCATCGACAAATATTAGATAATATCTACGGCCCTCAGTTGATAGGAAAGGAGAGGGGCCCCAAATGTCTTAATAGACAATTTCCAAAGGATGTTTAGCTGAGATATCATGATTTTGAAATGGCAGCTTATGAAGCTTGCCTTGTTTGCATGAATCACAGAATTTCAAGTCTTTGACATTAATGTAAATTTTCATTGAATCAGAAACATGCTTAAGTACACTAGGTGATAGGTGGCCAAGCTTAGCGTGCCAAACATTTGCATCATTTTTAGAAAGCTGAGTAGTAAAAGTTTTAGGATGAGAAACTAAGCTAGAAGTACACTGATTTGATGATGACAGTGTAGAGTTCTTTGAGTGAGTAAGAAGTCGGGTTTGAGGTGGGACATCAAGACTGTAGAGGCCATCCCGAAGCAAGCCCTTAAGAAGAATTTTCCCTGTATCCTTGTCCTTAAATAAACACATTTTGTTAGAAAATTCCACAATTATCTTTTTATCACTTGTGATTTTAGAAATGCTTAACAAATTTTTGGTGATACTTGGAACATGTAGCATTTGATGTAAAGACAGTGGTGTGTGTTTATTATCTTGAAATTGAATATAGGATGAACCAATGTGGGCAATAGGGAGAGAGTTTCCATTACCTACTATAAGATGATCATTACCAGTATAGTTTGAGCTAATGGATAGATTATTAAGATCTGCAGTGACATGATTGGTAGCTCCAGAATCTACATACCAGGTAGAGGCACTAGGTTATTCAGAACAGGCATACGTTTGATAAGCTAGAAAAGTTTGAGGTAAACCACTGTGTGTGTGATGTTGCCCATGTTGGCCAGTATGATTATAGTTGTGTGTAGTGTTTTGAGTATGATGCTGTGAAGATGAATTTGGTTGCTTCCATTGCTGATTTCCATTCTAGGTCTGGTCAAAACGCTGATAACAGCGAAGAACATCATAACCGGGTTTCTGACACAGTTGGCAATAGAGATGATTTGCACCATTCCATCGTCCTCCTTTGCCATGACCCCCTCTTCCTCTAGGGGCATAATGACCTCCTTGATTGCTAGTTTGGGTCTAATTTTTGTTAAATGAGGCAAGATTTGCTGATGGGGGAGGGATATTAACAGTTTGAGATACTGCATTTAATTGCTCAAGTCTGGTTTCATGCATCATGAGACTATATTGTACCTCCTGTAGGGTTGAGTTCTTCATGGTGTGTGTTAAAAGTACCACTACTGGGATGTAGTCATGGCCTAAGCCATTTAAGGTGTTGAGTATGAGTTCATGATCTGGTATAGCATGTCTTGCTACCATAAGAAAATCTCCAATTGTTTTTATTTTCTGAATATAGTCTGAAATTTTTTGAGAGCCTTTTTGAATTGTTGACAGTTGTTGTTTTAACTGTAGGACCTGAACCATTGATGTTTTTGCATACAGATTTTCTAATATCTTCCAGCATTCAAGAGAGGTTGAAGATTGATTTACGTGACCAAGCACTTCCTCCCCTATTGTTGAAAGTAGCTAACAAAGGAGTGATTGGTCTGATATGTGCCATAGACGATAATCAAGATTCACAACAATCTGAGGGGCTTCTGTTGAAGATGAAGCAGGTTCTGTGATAACCTGTGGAGGTACTTCAGAAGAAATATAGTCTTCCAATTCAAGAGCTCGAATTGTGGCTATCACCTATGCTCTCCAATTTATGAAGTTAGTTCGATCTAACTTAATTGGCAAATTCAAATTCAAGGTTTTTACTAAGGCTGGGAAATCTAACAAAGGTGTGGTGAGCTGTGACTGTCTAGAACAAGTTTGGATAGAGGAAGATGATGATTCTTGAGCTATTTTGACGTTGGTCAATAAAAGGGCTCTGATACCATGAAGCGAATAGAATAAAGGATGAATATGATGTGTAAAGCTTTGCTTGCTTATTTCATTTGCTGTGAGAACAATTTATACAAGATTTTTGTGTTATTCTAGACTGTTTATTTGAACCGATTATACAACTGGCATAACAAAATTTGTTATTTACAGCTAGTAGTCTGTTGAGAAGGAATTTCTTCTGTAATATCAGGTGAAAGATAAAATTTGGTAGTCTTGGATATTGACTTGTTGTAGTTGGATATTGGCTTGTTGTAGTTGGATATTGGCTTGTTGTAGTCTGCAGATGGTCTCATATTTATGTGTCCAAGCCCATTACAATTTTCCTGGTCCAAGGTCTTTTGTAGCTGATCTGATTCCTTTATAATCCTAATAGATTAAGCTTTCCAAAATATAAAAATATTCATTTAGAATTCTTTTTATTATGATATAATTTATCTTATCTATTGTTGATTTATGGTTAAGTGTTTTATATATTTAGATAGGAAAAAACCTAATTATTGTCTTTGTATACATTGATTTGATTTGATTTATAAAATGAGATTTATATTTGCGAAAACTTCTTTAAATTTTGTTATTGCAAATTTAGTTAAATTGATGATTAGATCTTATATTATTTCACTTATGGATGATTTAAGAGAAATTGTTTGTGAGTAGACCACGAGTTATATATTAGGAGTTAAATGGGGTGCTAGAGATATACCTAAATAATTTATCTATTGTTAAGGGAAATCTTTCATAAAAATTTGTAAAACACAAATCAATTCTTGAAGCTTTTAACTCGGTAGAGATGTAAGGTTAATTAACTCAGGAATAAGTAATTATTGTTTAAGAGGATGTAATTTTATATTTTAAGATCTTTTAAGTTTATAAAATCATGATTTCAAAGACTATATTAAAGAAAGTACTTACCTAAGCACAAATTATAAGTGAATTATCTATTTAATTACTTACTTTCTTTAGTTTCATTAGCCAATACATTGTTTAGGTTTTATTATGTTTTATTTAATTAATTAATCAGTTAATCAGTCTATTTTGATTCTTGATTAGTTAGTAATATGAGAGTATTTCAAACTTTTATAATTCCTTCATGGGATGGATACACTATTTATCACCATATTGCTTGTCAATAATAAATGCATTTGCCTCATATTATGAGTAAATATTTCGTAAAGAGGTAAAACTTAAATAGTAGTAATACACACAATAAGTTTTTTGTGCCATCTCAAAGGAAGCAATTGGTGTTTGGAGACTCAACAACTATTATTCAAATCTTTTCAATTAGTTGTTTTTTGTTTTTACTCTTCATTTTTAATTTTATTATTTCTTGTGCTAAAAAGTCAAGAGCTTGAAAGAAAACTGCTTTAAATAAGAAGAGAACACACTAAAAAATCCAAGAAATACAAGATATACAACATGATACAATGCTAAAAGACACATGACCATGATGTAATATGGTAAATTCATCTCTTGTAGGGACATAACCTACATGATCTAGTTCCGGAGTGGTCTAGATGAGCTAATTAGAATTCTCCATCACGATAGGTCTTTATGAGCAGGAGTTTATGGAACATCGGAGTACATCGCACTATAGACAGACTTCCTGTATGGATTATCTCCTCAACACTTTTTTAGTATGATTAGAATGGAAGAAGACTATGACCTTATTAAATCATAGACGTCCACATTACGACATCCTACGCTCAAATACATACATGGTATTTTGAGTTATATGCTGAAAGGTTGGGGTGACAATTGTAGGGTCGTCAAGAATCTAGATGTATTCTATCTGTGAGAGGACACCAATACATTTGGGGCATGCATTAGCCGAGTTCATCTAGTGTTAGAGTGAGGAGAAAAAGATTGGCACAATCTGTGTTAAGCCTTATGTGATTAGGCTTGAACTGTAGATGGGGATCTTCAACAAATTACCAATGATACGACTGGTGGGTAACATAACAGTGCTAAATCTCAAGGTAATGAAGCACATACATATGGTAAGCAGATGGTGGGGACATATAGGTGACATCTACCACCTGATTAGAGTACTAGATGAGCCAACCATATCAGGAGGAGCTAGGGAGGAGCCACACATAGTTGAGTAGCCACTGCAACTACATTCACTGCCATCCCAGATAGGAGGGGTCTTACACAAGGAGGATAATACAGAAGTATCTAGGGTATGGACAACACACCCTAACCAACTGAAGATAGGTCGGCTGGAAAAATACATGGGGCAATTCATAGATACTCAACGTACTATCTGAGTACAACTGGCGAAGATTGTTAAATGGATAGGGTAGCTTGAGGCCTATAATAGATGGATAGGGGACTTATTGTTGTAGATGGCAAGCCATTAGGGGATGACTTTTCAATCTCCACTGTAACACCCCCTTACCGTAGGGTACGCACCGGGACGCCCGTAGGTCATTTCGGTACATATTCTATGATAAGGGAGCGCTACATGCAATCACTACAGTTACTCCACATGGCGTCATAACAATTTAAATAATAACACATTAATGTAAACCACAAGATTTTTAAAATCAAACTCTTCCTCTTTTCATTGATCAAAATCAAAAGTTATACATCCA
>JANQBM010000005.1:16953114-16967065 GCA_025594535.1 Erythroxylum domingense | reverse complement strand
ACTTAATTTTCTTCCCAATTCAATTCCAATTTTTCTCCAAAATTCCAATGGCTCAATTCAAAAATGCCTAATTTCATATGACTAAGTTTCCAGTGCAATTGGACAGTCATTTCCTTTACCGGTAAACCCTTATTCTGCAGCTTGGCAGTTTTTTTGATCCAGAAACTACCCCGAAAAATTTCCAAAAAATTTCTAAAATTCTCTAAAAATCAGAAAACTCCAATGACCCTCTCTAACAAAATTTTACACACACAAAGCATGTTTTTCAAAATTCACATTTATTCATAATTATACCGAAAAATGTCATGAATGCATGTACAGTCATTTACATGTGCAAAATTTACTATTCATGTGCATATATGAATGCATGAACATAGCAATACAATTTTAAACACTCCTAACCCGTTCCAATTTACTATTTTACCCTTCCCATACGTGAGGGGATGTTACATCCACCATCTAGAGTGAGTATATCATCTTCAGCCCCTCTTTGTTTTGAAGATATACGACTCGAGGACCCTATATTGATAGACATGCCAGAGTCACAACATGATTGAGGGATGCTTAACTTTTGGTGTTCTCTTTTCTTTTTTTATTATTTATGGATTTTTCTTATTTTCTTCCCTTTGTTATTTTATTTTGTCTAAAAATTAATGCAATGTTATTTTCATTTATGTCAATTTATTTCCATGTTTCTTAGTTATTTTCATTATTTTTATTTTATTTTCTTTTATTTTTTTACCCCTTTTTATTTATATTTTGCAATGATGATTGCATATAACATCAAATGGATCCTTCATCAAATTTAGAACTATGAAATTCTGTTACTTAGGGAAGTACCAAAATTTGACCCTTCTTAACTTTTATTTATCTATGCTTATATTGTGTATACTAGGGAAAATGTACAGTTTTAAGTGTGAAGCAGGGATTTCCTAAGTTTATATTTTTTACTACTATAAATTAATATCCTGAATTAGTTAAAGTTTGCCCAAATACTTTAGACATTATTGATTATTGAATTGAATTAGTAGACAAAAGAATGAAAGTTAGAGTAAACTTGCTTTTCTAAGTTATATTTTTAGTAGTCAGTGAAATAGTTAATTTGAATGAAAATTACATTCTATGTATACACATAAGATCTTTTTGTAAGCTTTTAAGCTTAAGAGCAAATACATCATTATTTAATCTATTTTATGGTTTGATGTGTGTTATCATGCCTAGTTGGATGATTCTAGAACTTGTTTTCATTATTCATATTAAGACCACATTTATTAAATTAGAAGCATTGAAATGATAAGGGCGTTTAAATTGAACAATTAAACACAATTGTTTAGCCTATTTTCTTAAGAATTACCCCACCATATTTTATCCTTTAGGAGTATCAAATTTTGAGACCTAGCCTTTTTTTATTGATTATAACCCTATTATTAGTTATTACCTTATTTTTGTTAAAGTCCTTTTATTATTTTAAACCTTGAAGGTTATTTACATTTATTTGATTAACTAGAACCTAAAAATTGAAATGGTATAATATTTCTTTAATTGATGGTCCTTAATAATTGAAAAAATGTGTGTGCTGTGAGCATGATAAAAATATGTTAAAGTTATGGTTATAATGGACTTAAAATGTAAAAGATCGATACTGTAAAGAAATAAGTTTCTTGTAAAATTGTTTCATTTAAATTTCCTTCAATTTTATCACCCTTTTTATTATCCTTATCATACCCTACCTAAGACCCATTAAAACCTTATAATAAGATCTTTTATTTTTTCTAGTTTATTTATAAGTGGTGAAGATATGATTTTATTGCAAGCTTACAGTTAAGAATCCTTCTATGCATTGATTTGAGAGTTCTTAAATTTTTTTCACCCTAAACACTTTGAATGCATTAAGTGAATTCTTGTTGAGAATGTGAAAATTTAGTCTTTTAATTTCAAAAAGATTATCAATGTGATTATTATTGATATTAACTTATAAAGATTAGTTTTAGGATAATTCGAATCTAATTGTATGCTAATTTGATTAATATGATATGATGATTTAGAGTGTGAATGGACAGGTTGACGTTAATAAAAGATGGATTTTTGTAAGATTGATAATTTAGATTATGATTTGCTTAAGGACAAGCAAAAGCTTAAATATCGAGATGTTTGATAAATGATTATTTGACTATATTTATATACCTATTTAATGTATTTTGCTTGTTATTTAAGATTTTTATAATATTTTTGGCACTTAATTTGCTTGAAGTGTATTTGTAAGTGATAATTGTCTTATTGGACTAAAAGCAAAAGAATTCAGATGAAATTATGACATAGAATAAAGATTTAAAGCAAGTAAGGACCTACATGACTGTATACAGTGACTATGTATGTCTTTGAAAAAATGTGGAGATTTGAAGAATATTATTTCTGGCTATGGGAAGTTACATGGGCATGTATGTTGATATACACGACGATGTGCGTTACCCTTGTAAGTCTCTGTGCCCATATAAAATCACAAATTCAGGTGTTTATAGAGATACATGGTCACAACTGTGTATGTCCTATAATCCCTAGTTTTTACTATAAAAGGATGTGATTGGAGGCAAATCAAGAGGACGCAAGCTTTAGACATTTTTTATTAGTAAGAAACATAAAGAAGCGACAATTATGATCAGAGGATGAGTAAAACATATAGGTTACATCGAGAGCTTCATTCAATCCAAATTGCAAGAAGATTCATTAGAGACAAAGAATAAGAGTTCTTTGTTTTCTAGTTGCCCTTATAAATATTTGTTACTTATTTAATTTTCTATTAGTGGAAACTAATTTGTTTAATGCCTAAGTGTTATGAACCCTAAGTTATGATGACAATATGATTTGATCTTTTATTTAATGCAATTTTATTGATTGATTTATTGAGATTCAATTATGCATTATATTCTTGATTTAATATATTCAAAATATTAGTTCATGAAGTCATTTCATATGACAGAGATTGAGAAATCCGTTTGTATGAATAGATCTACCATAATTGAAAAGAGATGTATGCAAATGTAGAGATATGTTGACATAAATCCTCCATATTAGGGTTAAACCTAATAGTGAAATTCACGAATAAAAAATGCAATCTTAGGGGTGTTAATTAGATAGAGATTTCAGTTAATCAACTTAGAGGTTAGTTGTTTATCGTCTTGAGAAAGATATTAACATAAGATAGGAATTATCACGGGTCCAATAATCAATAATTTAATTGCATAATAAAGGGCTAATATTTAAGAATTCTTAGGGGATTCATCACCTAGGTACTATTTAACTATTATTGACTTTTCCAAATATTTTCCTTTGTTTGAGTTCATTATTGTTTCAATCTTAGATAGTTATTTAGTTTAATTTTTAATTAAATCCATAATCTGATTTGATGGTTAGATAATAGAAAAAGGGTCAATACTAGTACTACAATCCTTATGGGATCGACCTATACTTGCCTATAATAGCTACAGTTAAACTGTGCACTTGAAGTTTTAAAATTAATAAATTCTTACAAAGCTTAAGAAAATAAGTCAATCATCGATTAAAGTTCTCACCTCCGTAGGAGTCTTTTCATACAATGGTCCACCACTTGTTACATCTACCAAGATCCTATCCATATGTAATAATTCTTCGTGGAAGTATTGGATGAGGAGTTGTTCAGTGATATTATAGTAAGGTCACCTGGCATACAACTTTTTAAAGTGCTTCCAGTACTCTTAAAGGGATTCTCCATGATGTTGCTTTATCCATCAAATTTCTTTTCTTATGCTGGTTGTCATTGATGACTGATAGTATTCCTCCAAAAATAGCCTCTTCATTTCAATCCATGTGGTCACATTCTATATAGATAGATCAAAAAGTCTGTCTTTTGCTACATCCTTTAATGAAAATAGGAAGGCTCTTAACAAATCTACTTGTCTATCACCCCTGGAGGTTTTATACTAAGATAGACAACATTAACCTCCTTAAGATGCTTATGTGCATCCTCACCTGCAAGTCCATGAAAGTTAGGCAAAAGATGGATTAACCTAGACTTAAGCTCAAAAGTGATATGTTCAACAAAATTAAGAGATGTGATGCATAAAAGTCTTTGAGTCAAGTTTGGTGCAGTCAACTCTCTCAGAGTTCTAGGATTAGCCATGAATTCTTCAAATTCAAGTCCTTGTTGTATTCCTAACTTGTTATGGTTTCCCTTCATAACCTTTATAATGTCCTTTTAATCTCAAGATCAAATTATACAATTTATTGATGAGGAGATCTTATTAATACCATACACAAACACCAATTAAAATAAAAAATTAAATCACTTCACTCTTTAGTGACAATGCTAAAATTCTTGATACACGTCGAACACATAAGAAAATAAAACATAACTCTGTACAACTAAATTTGAAGTAGTACTGAGCAAGGATCGTATCTATAAAGAGTGTGTATCTAGGTTTTATAATGAATAAATTAGCGTTTAGGATTTGGGAGTGGGTTAGCTGAAATCGATAGTTGAAATAAAGTAAAACTAAACTATTGAAGGTAAATCAAATCAAACACTACAAAGGTGATAAAATTAATAAAAAAGTAAACTTTATATTTCTAATAATAATAATAATAATGTTGATCTCTTTGGTACTATATTTCTGGATTAAGTGTAAATTATGCACCTTTCAAATACCTTGGAATGTATATTACTAATAAGAAACTCATGTTTAATGATTGTACTCCCATATTGGAGTTAGTAAGAAATAGAATAAAACCTGGTAGAATAGATTTTTATTTTTTGTAGGTAGGTTATGGTTAATTATAGCTATCTTGAGGAATGTCCATACTCACCAGAGTGCCCACCTAGTTTTTCTAAGAAGATTAACCAAAGAGTTTTAGAAGGTTATTAAAATTTTCTTATGGGCAGGAAAAGCTGAGAACTCGAAAAGGACCGAGGTCAAGTAGTAGGATCTTTTCCTTTCTAAAGAGGAAGGAGGCTTGAGGTTGAATTCAATGTAAGACATGAATTATATACTATTAACTAAAACGATATGGAGGCTTTTCAATTATAAGGAAGCATTTTAGTCCAAGTGAATACATTAATACTAACTGCCTAGGACCAGTTTTTGGCAGTTGAAAATTAGTAGAGAGCACTCTTATTACTTAGTGATATGTATTTAATTGTTGATATATTTAATCATTTACACTTAGTGATTAATGATATGAAATGACTTAAGATACTTAATTTAATTCATTTATGATTTTAGGCACAATTTGGAGACAAATAAATTAAAGTGAGTCAAAAGCTATATAATTTGGTTATTTTTCTGGAAATTAATTTTTACTTGTCTTTATAGAGTAGGAATAATAAATATTGGAGCAAGTAATTAATGCCAAGAAAAATAAGTCATATGTTACAAATACAAAGAAGATTAAAGATGAAGTATGTAGCAGTCTATAAGCTAAACGACAAGCTGAATTAAATGTAAGTAGCATAAGTTTCATGCAAGCAAAATGACGTGGAAGAAAGGAGCAGAAGCATGAATAAAATGACGTAAAAGCCAAAAGTAAAATGATAGTGCAAGAACCAAAATAAAACACAGGTCATGTGCATATAACACAGACGTTTAGAAAAAGAGAGGGGCGAGGGTTTGGCGTGTACAAGAAAAACATGAGGCTTTATTTGTCAAATCAAACGCTACAGTGAGAGAGAAGAGTGGAGGTGGCTTGGTGTGGCTTGAAAGAAAGAGAGTTGCGGCTAGGATTGGTGTGAGAGAAGAGTGAAGGGAGCTGTGGGTAGAATAGAGTTGTGTGAACAGTGGAGTGGACAAAAATGATGAAGTTTATTTGTCCCATCGTGAACAGTAGATAGAGTAAAAGCTTGCGATAGTGAGGTTTTTAGGGGGTCTTCTGTTGGGATGATTTTAATGGGGCTGAAGCATTTGTTTGAGAGACTTATGGAAGGCTAGACGTCCCGATGCCGATTTGGAGGCGACATCGACGCCAACAACTTGAGTTAAGTGTATTTTTTGATTTTTGTTATTTTCTTTCTCTCATTAGAAATTGACTATGTTATCCTATATTAATTGATTTGGGTTTTGTGTGTGGATAATCGGATTTGTTATTATTCGGTTAATTTGTGTATAAACTCATAGGGTATTATGAAAGGATGATTTTAATGTGTTCATTAAATTGTTTGATTGCATACCCATTGTTAGAATTTCGATATAACCCGTAATTGTTATATTGAAATTCATGTGTAGTGACTAATGATTCATAATTATTAGGGATAACATGACCTAGGTTAAATGACGCATTGTATATGGTTGTTGCCTTGATTAATCGGTTTTCCTAATTCATAATGCTAATGCCTAATTAAATCTTGAGATCGTATCCTAAGTTATTTGGTGGTTAGGTTTAACCAATGATCATATCTTAATTAAACAAAACCTAAAGGAAAACTCGAGTTAATTATTAAACCACTATTAATAGTTTCTAGGAGAAGTTTGAGACCAACAAATTTTTGAATTATACTTAATTAGGGTGTAGGCCAATATTGAACCAAAGAACTGGATCCTTACTAAATTTCCTAATTTTACCATTTTTCATATATTTTCTTTAAGTTGTTTTTATTAGTTAGTTTTATTTTATTTTCTTATTCCAAAAATCCAAACCCCTCTCCTATTTTTCCTAAACATCGATTAATTTCATTTCATAAGCTAACAGAACACTCCCAGTGGGATCAACCTAGACTTACCACTACTACAGTAGTAATCTAGTTCTGACTAACGTTACGATGCGTCGGTCAATTTTGGCATCGTTACTGGGGAGTGCAATGTTTTAGTTTTTGTTTGTGATTTAATTGGTGTTTTGTATATATTTGTTCGTAGTTGATTTCTTTTCAATTATTTCGTGATCCTTTTTTTTATTGTGTTTGTGTTTGTGTTTTATAAAAATTATAAAAAAAATTCGATATAGATGGAAGTAATGTCTTTTATAATTCATATCCTCAATCTTATAACAATATTTGGACTGATCAACCTAACCTTTGTTATGGATTGGGTAATTATCATAATTACTTCCATTATAGTTTGCAGGACGCACAACAACTCTCATATAGACTAGAAGCTTCCTATCACAACTCCAGTCCATCTTTGAAAGAGTTTATTAATACAATGAATGCCAATACTTTGCAAATGCGGCAGAATACTCTACAATTCCAGCATGATAGAGGGCAATTTCTAAAAGCTACATGGTCTAACACCTAAGATTCGGAGAGCAAACATGACTTAGGTATGTCTCTAGAAGAAATATTTAATATTATGACTGCTAACAATCTTCAAATTTGATAGCATATGCAGCAGTTCCAACAAAATATGCAATAGCTATTTCAGCAAACTGTACAACAAATCTGAGAGGATGCTTTACAATTCCAGCAAGATGCATTGCCTCAATGGGGAGATATCAATCATTTGGAGCCACAAAGTGAAGAGGAGTAGTTGTATCAACCCGAGGTGTACCCGATGGATGTTTGTGCAGAAACTTTACAAAGTGATGAGGAGCTTGAGAATTTTGAGGTCAGCCCTCAAGGAGTTGTTAGTGTCGAAAAAGTTGAGGAGGAGCTCAAAACTGAAATGGACATATGATTTAGCTCAGAGGTAAGTATTGAGTCCATAATTATTTTTTGAAACTATCTCTTCACCTTTACATGGCATATTGAAGGAACTAAATGATGAAGAAAAAGGTGAGGAGATGTTTGAAATATTTCTCGAGTGCATGGACTCAGTCGAGATTGAAAGTTTGGGGATAGGGAAGGAGCTAAATGGGAACGATTATCAACCAAGACCCTATTGAAGAACCACATGTGCCACCTAAAGATCACAATTTTGTCACATGATGGGTAGAAGGAGTCAAGCCAGTGACCCTAAACAAAGGCGCTTCTTAGGAGGCAACCCAAGGGAAGTAAATTTCTTTTCTTTACATTTTTGCATTTCCTTTTATATGCATGTGTGTTCTTTTTTGGTTTATTTCTTGCTTGTTTTAAGTTTTCAATCAAAATGAGAGAAAGAATAAAACAAACAAAGAAACATTTGCTCATTTTGTATTGTTTCTAGGATTATTTAATCATGATTAGAGTGCGAATTGACTAGAGAATTTCATGGCAACTTTGGCATGTACTTTTACTCTTGTGATTGGATGATGTGCATTATCTTTAAAAGAGTAGTGACTAATGGTAGATAAAGCCAATGAGATTTTGAGCCTTATTAGAATGACACATTCATATCAGTCTCATGGTCTTTTGATATTGTGTGACCTTCATGACATGTACATCCTTACTTTGCATTGAATTTCTATTCGAGACCGCATTTTTATCACATGCATTAACATGAATATGATTAGGCATTCTTTGTTTTTCATAAACTACATTAGCTAAATAATCTATCCTATTAACATGATTTTTCCCTTAATAAAACCCTTTGAGCTTTATACCTTTCTTTTTGTATCAACCACATTACATGCTTTAAACTTAACCAAATATCCTACCCAAGCCATAAAGCTAGTGAAGCATTTGTGATTGGTGAGTTTATGGATGTACAAAAGTGTAAGTACATATGTGTGGATTGGCTATAATGATTGGGATGTTATTTTATGTCTTATCATTGAAATTACCATATTAATGTAGTTTCTTTTGATGTTAAAAAAATAAAAAAAAATAAAAAAAGGAGAAAAGAAAATAAAACAAAAACGAAAATGAAAACGAAAGAAAAAAATGAAAAAAAAATTGTTTAAATAAATGTGTCTAGGAGCATGTGCATATGTGTTGAAAAGTTGTTTATGATTAATGCATTCTCCTAAAGTTGTTATGAATGGGTTATTTAAGTATATTGGATATGAGGTAGATGTTGACTTGTAAGGTTCACTTTTGTGGTTTCAATATGTTGTTGGAGTTGTTTATGATTAATGCATTCTCCTAAAGTTGTTATGAATGGGTTATTTGAGTATATTGGATATGAGGTAGATGTTGACTTGTAAGGTTCACTCTTGTGGTTTCAATATGTTGTTGGCATAAATTGTACGAGTGGTTCCTTTAGATTGGTATATGTTTCATGTGGTTGGTGTGTGGGAGTTGAATGGGGTTGTGAAATAGAAATGTTGCATTATCATAGCTGACGGTACCTAGTTTTTGATTGAGTGTTACCTTTGATTCACTATCTTTAATGGCTTTCATGCTACTTGACCCAAATACATCTCACCTTGCCTTTACCCACATTACAACCTTGAAAAGTCCTTTGATCTATGATTTTGCATATGAACATCAGGGTGGAGAAATAAAATGATATGCAAAGTTGTGGATTGTCATGATCATGAATGGTATCAAGTGTACCCGTTGATATATTTTACTTAAACACATTTTCTGAGTCTATCATTAGATTGCTCAATTTTTAAAGATGATGCTTGTTGATTGATCATGAGTATAAGCATTGAATGTTAAATTCTTGCTATGATTTTTGAAAGTCACTCCTCTTTGGTTATGATTATATTGTCTTGGAAAATATGGGAATTGAGTAAATGTTTCGAGTCTTTAAGCTTAATTTGGATGTATTGCCCAAGGACGGCCAAAAGCTAAGTATAGAGGAAATTGATATATATTTAATTGTTGATATATTTACTCCTTTACACTTAGCAATTAATGACATGAAATGGCATAAGATACTTACTTTAATTCATTTATATTTTACGTACAATTTGGAAACAAAGAAATTAAAGTAAGTCGAAAGCTAGTATTTTGGTTATTTTATAAAAATTAATTTTTACTTGTCTTCATGGAGCAGGAATAATAAATATTGGAGCAAGTAATTAATGCCAAGAAAAATGGGACATATTTTGAAAATACAAAGAAGATTAAAGATGAAGTATGCAACAATCTATGAGCTAAATGACAGGGTGAATTAAATGTAAGCAGCATAAGTTTCATGCAAGCAAAACAACGTGGAAGAGAGGAGCAGAAGCATGAATAAAATGACACAAAAGCCAAGAGTAAAACGGTAGTGCAATAACCAAAATAAAATGCAGGTCATCTGCATATAATGCAGACAACTGTGTTAAACGTAGACGTTTGGCAAAAGAGAGGGGTGAGGGTTTGGCATGTACAGGAAAAACATGAGACTTTATTTGTCAAATTAGACGCTACAGTGAGAGAGAAGAGTGGAGGCAGCTTGGTGTGGCTTGAAAGAAAGAGAGCTATGGCTAGGAGTGGTATGAGAGAAGAGTGAAGAGAGCTACGGGTAAAGAAGAGTTGTGTGAACAGTGGAGTGGACAAAAATGATGAAGTTTATTTGTCATTTCGCGAATAGTAGATAGAGTAAAAGCTTGCGGAAGTGAGGTTTTTAGGGAGGTCTTCGGTTGGCGATGATCTTATTAGGGCTGAAGCATTTGTTTGAGAGACTTATAGATGGTTAGATGCCCTGATGCCGGTTTGGATGCGACATCGATGCCGACAACCTAGGTTAAGTGTATTTTTTTATTTTTTTTGTTTTCTTTCTCTCATTAGAAATCGATTGTGTTATCCTATGTTAATTGATTTAGGTTTTGTGTATGTATAATCAGATTTTCGTTATTATTCGGTTAATTTGTGTATAAACTCATAGGTTATTGTGAAAGGATGATTTTAATGCGTTCATTGAATCGTTTGATTACATACCCATTGCTAGAATTTCGATATAATCCATAATTGTTATATTGAAATTCATGTGTAACGACTAATGATTTGTAATTATTATGAATAATATGACCTAGGTTAAATGACGCATCGTATATGGATGGTACCTTAATTAATCAGTTTTCCCAATTTTGTAATGCTACTGCCTAATTAAATCTAGAGATTGTATCCTAGGTTATTTGGTGGTTAGGTTTAACCAACGATCGTATCTTGATTAAACAAAACCTAAGAGAAAACTTGGGCTAATTATTAACCCACGATTAATAGTTTCTAGGAGAGGTTTGAGAACAACAAATTGTTGAATTATGCTTAATTAGGGTGTAGGACAATATTGAACTAAAGAACCGAATTCCCCAATTTTACCATTTTTCGTATATTTTCTTTAAGTTGTTTTATTAGTTAGTTTCATTTTATTTTCTTATTCCAAAAATCCAACCCCCCCCCCCCAATTTTTCCTAAACACCGATTAATTTCATTTCATAAGCTAACCGAGCACTCCCTGTAAGATCGACCTAGACTCACCACCGCTACAGTAGTAGTCTAATTATTTTATTTTGACTAGCGTTATGACACACCGGTCACTTAGTCTAAATTTTTAGGTTAAGGGATCAACTTTGCTTTTGTTTTAAAAGTTTGATTGGAAATGGCAAACAAACTTGCTTCTGGTTCGATAATTGGTATAGTATTGGTCCATTACACCTGAGGGTATACTTACATGTACTTAGTATGAAGATTCCTTAGGATGCTAAGGACAATGATGTAATCTTTGAGGGAAATTAGAGTTATAATTTTAGAGGTTCAACATGCATTATGAAAATTTTACCTAATTTATCAAATTCTTTGTAGCATAATAAGATAGTTTGGTTAAGTGATCCTTCATATAGTTTCATTAATAAATCTTCCTTGAAATTATTTAGACCCCATTCACCTAAATTCCACTAGTTTATTCTTATTAAGGCTAGGTCCTTGATCCCTAAAACTTCATTCATAAGCTAGCTGGCAATAAGGCAAAGATTGCAAATAAAGGATAAATGTTATAGTTATAAAGAATAGATGTCATAGGTTACAAGACAATATCTATTTTCTATATTAACTTGTTCTTGAAACTAACGCTCATATCTTTTCCAATCTGTCTACTCTTAGTCTACTTGGTCTAAGATACAACAATTGGTGCAACTGTATAATCGTGAATAGGAATGACAGTTTCAATAAATGAGAAATGTAGTAAGGGGCATGAAACAAGATGCTTATTTTCTTAAAACTACTTTCATCTATGATGTTTATGCCATTTGGAATTAAAGAAATAATAGATTAAACAAAGGCCTAGCAATGTATAAGTATGAACTAACTATAAGAAAATTATATGGGTTATATAAATCATTCTTACAAATAAGGCTAATTTGGGTACAAGTTCTCAAATGAAGATTAAAAGGAATTTAGAGGGTTAGAGGCTATTTTTTATAGCTTTAATCTTCCTCCTACTATTTATGATTATTTCCTTGCAATCTTATAAGATATTATAAAGGTTTGTGTGTATTTTTATGAGTTAGACCCTTTTTAATTGTTTATAAGTATCAAGATTAATTAATAAAATATCTTCAATGTAAAAAAAATTCTTATAGGCACCAAAATTTTCTAGTAATTTTCTTTATTATATGCTATAAATAGAGTCTATAACTAGAGCCTAGAAAACCAACTATATTTTGTTACCTATACTCTTAAACCCATATGTAACTATATTTTTGGTTGACTTTCTATGTATACACCTTTTCCGTGCAAGAAACAACTAATTAAAAGTATTAGTTGCCTTGTTTCCCAATAGTGTAAAAATCAATTATATATGATTGTTAACCTTGACAAAAAGAGAAAACGATATTTGGTCTTTATTAAGAAGATTATGGAATTAAATGTAACTATATCACCAAATTCAAAATGAGCTACTTACATACTCACATCCACTAAAAAAATTCCTCAATCGTCCTTTCTCATTATAATTATGTCGTTTTTCTTTCATTCAAATCAACATCTTATGTAATAATTTCTACATCATCTCCTTCTAATTTCAGTCATCTCAACATATATCTATGATTTAGGCATA
The DNA here is from genome assembly GCA_025594535.1 of Erythroxylum domingense. Lineage (NCBI taxonomy): Eukaryota > Viridiplantae > Streptophyta > Magnoliopsida > Malpighiales > Erythroxylaceae > Erythroxylum > Erythroxylum domingense. The sequence goes on along the minus strand of JANQBM010000005.1, from coordinate 16,954,259 downwards.
ATTACATAAATAAGTTATTAATACCTTAATAGAACACAAAAGGAAGTTGGATTGTGTAAGCAAAATTTTTAGCTTATTTCAAAACTACTAATCAGTTTATTATTTTGATGAAAAGAAATTTAAAAACAAAGTGAAGCCATAAACTCAAGAAGATAATTTATGCAATTGAAAGGGAGAATTTAAAGTTTCAACCACCTAAATGAAGATCAAACTAAGAACTCAAGAAGATCAAGGCTTATCAAGATCATTTTACATTTTATGTTATTAATTGTAATCTTAATTTTTTAATTTGATAATCAAAAGGGTTACTATGCATAAACATATCATTTCACTTTATTACATGAGTCTTCTCATTCATCAAGACACATTGAATCCTTTGGTTTTAATAAAAAAGCCTCTTAATCTTTCAAACACTCTTTTGGGAACATTTTTGGAAAATGTTTAAATCATAATTGCATTAAAAAAAGTTAAGTTTAAGCAATTTAAATTGTTAAAATAATGTTTTTATAGAGATTGGTCGACCTGATATAGATTAATTGTTGATCAATGTAGGTTAAAGTTATTAAATTTGATATATCTAGTTTTTTAATAACATTGGTTAATGTTTTAGTTGAACAATATGTTGTATTGGTTAACTAATATATCTATATATTGACTAGTGTCTATTAATTGCAAAACCAATTGACTAGTTTTAAGCTCAAAACTGCAAGTATAGTGGTGTAACTTGTAGTAAAGAACATATATCGATCCCTTGGAGATTGTGTTTAGATGCCACTTAATTCAGGCTGCTTAGTTTAAGAACTAATTTTAATGAATATAAACTAAAAATTTAAACTAAATCAAATAACTAACAATGAACAAATGATAAAGAAAAAGTGCAGAAACTTAGAATTCAAGATTTAACAATTAGAGATCAAAATTTTCCTATCTTATCTCCCTCCCACATTGTTAATTGAATTGTGCCTTACCTAAGATGTCCTAATGTATTACTATTGTAGCATACCGGTTTCGTAGAACGGGTCGGACCAGAGAAACGGGTCCAAGTGAGGTAAATAAGAGAAATTAGGGAAACACATCTCATGCTCATGCATTTGTGAACAGTGATATGTGCACACGAAATTATCTGTACATGCATTCATGACATT
>JANQBM010000005.1:16903465-16926771 GCA_025594535.1 Erythroxylum domingense | reverse complement strand
TTTACATAAACAAAGTGGTTTGAAAAGAAAAAGTGGGCACACAATAAGTGCTAAGTGTAAAGTGTTTTAAAAGAGTTCACAAAAAAAAAGAAATTTATACCGACTTTTGTTAAGTGATGTGACACGTCACCCTCGCGGGGCACGGATCCGGGTATCACTGTCGATATCGGGTTCGGGTTTTGCAGGAGTGGGGTGTTACAGTATGTGTATGGATTGTATTTGTTAGATTCGGGTCTTTTGCTATAGGTAGTAGTTTTATAGATTGCAGAAAGGAAAAAGGAACGAAAATGTGTTTTGAATCTTTAATGAATAAACTGTATTGATATAAGTAGAATTTGAAAATTTTGTCTTCATGAAAGTTGTAGCTCTTTCTTTTAGCTTTCTAATGACATAAAGTTTATAATTGTTGGACTTCGAGATTGAAAGTTATGATGTTTTAAAGTGGAAATGTAAAGTTAAGGTTGCACGATCGTGCACATGCATGATCGCGACACCAAAATTTTCAGGAAGGCACGATCGCGACGAACTGCTATTATTCACCAAAAGTCGCAATCGTGCACATGCATGATCGCGACTCCTCTGGCTCACACTAGTGACTTTTTGATTGTCACAGTCGTGACATTTTCAAATGCACAACTATGAAATTTTTTCTTTTATTTATTTATTTATTTGTTTATTTGCTTTTTTCTCTCACCAAGAATTTAATTCTTTTTATCTTGATGTTAGTTATATATATATATATATATATATACTTTTATTCAAAAGTCCCCTAACTTTGGCGCCTTGTCGCCACAAAATAAGAACCAAAACTGGGGGCCAACAAATCATATGATAAATATTTTTTACATACAAACAATAATAGTAAATTGTATGTTTCATATAAATTAATTATCAAATTAACAACTTAATGAATTAATTTTGATCTCATTTTTATGATTATTAAAATAACAAATAATATGACATAATATTAAATTATACATAATTTAAAAATCACAAATTCATAATACTTAAATATTCTTCCATAATTCATACACGATATTATTTTGATCTCATTTCTTCATAAATTCATAATGCCTAAATGTCACTGAAATTGAACCAACTCACAAACAATTCTAACTTTCAAACCCAAATTCTCCAATGTATATTTTATAAACCATTCACAAAACACACATGATACAACCAAAACACAATGCAATTGTAATTCAGGCAAAAATAAGCAACTTAGAACAAACCCAAAAAATCAAAATTTGCAATCAAAGGTTAAGTCAGGTCGGGTTTAGATCTAGATCTAAAAAAATTAGATATCCTGATCTATAGACAATAATCTCTCCAGACAAGTAGTTGGACTGGAGAAGACAACTTGCAATGACCAAAAGGGCAATAACAGTGGCGGATGGAGAGAGTGATAGGCAATCCAACCAAAGGTGGAGGCTTGTAGTGTACAGATGGGCATGCAATCTAACGATGGAGACTGGAACATGGTGTGATGGCCAGCAATGGTGTAACTCATGAGGTAATGGTGCTGGAGACTACTATGTTGTCTACGTGAGGGAGATTGGAGACGATGCTAGGGCTAGGACGCCGGGTCAAGATGAGAGAGAGAGTAAAATGAGAGATAGACCACAGGGGGTTAATTTTGTTAGTTTTAAATTTTTTTTGCAAATCAGTCCCTCAACTTTTAAAACTTTATAATATCGGCTAGTATTTGGCCAATATTCAAATACTGATTAGTACCAGACAAAATTATTAGTACTGACCAATACTGATGGCCCTTACTAAACTCTATAATTTCACACCATCTTTCGATCAGTACGATACCTTCTGGTCAGCGTTGGTAAGTATGGTACGAAACTCACTTCATTGATTATGCACCTCTGAAATGTAGTCGATACATTGCATAATCCAAAAGGTATCTGCCTATAAGCAAACGTACTATAGGGACATATAAATGTTGTTTTCTCTTGATCCTCCAAAGCAATTTGGATTTAAAGATAGCCCAAAAATATATCTAAGTAGTAATACATGTTTCCAGCTAGCTGTTCCAACATTTGTTCTATGAAAGGAAAAAGGAAATGGTCTTTCCTTGTTGCATCATTTAGCTTCCTGTAATCAATGCATACTCTCCGGTGACAATTCTTATAGGAATCAACTATTCTTTTCATTAGATACCACCATCATTCCTCCTTTCTTTGGCATAATATACACAGGACTCATCAAGAACTATCAAAAGTAGGATAAATCACACTAACATCTAGGAGTTTAATTACCTCTACCTTTGCCACTTTCTTCATATCAGGATTCATCTTTCTTTGAGGTTGTGCCAACAATTTCAACCCCTCCTCCACTAGAATCTAATGCATGAAAAAGGAATGGTTGATTCCTCAAATATTAGAGATCTTCCAAGCAATTTCACTTTTATGCTCCTTAAGCACTTTTAACTGTTTTTCTTTTTTATCTTCTTTTAAAGTTAATGCACTAAATATGGGCAATTTTGACTTCTTCTCAATAAACGTGTATCTAAGTGATCAAAGAGTTTCTTCAACTCTAACTCTAGTGATTCTTTAATGGACAGTTTCAACCTCATCTTTGTATTTTTATCTATACCTTCGAACTCTTTTTTTCTCATGAGAGGCTTATTAACATCATTTTAATCCTTACCTTGAATCATAGAAAACTCTTGCACGTTCGTAGACACAATTTTCTACATAATGTCAAAAGTTGTAAAATCATTAATATCAATTAAAAAATAGGAATCATTGTACTAAAGGGTATGTCATATGGCATTAGATATTTTAAAAGTGAGACCTCTTCTTCTTCTCCCATCCTAAGAACTAGTTTTCCATCACTAACATTAATAATGGCTCTAGTTTTAGCTCAGAAAGGTCGATTTAGAATCAAGGGTACTTCTACATCTTCATCTATATCAAATATTGCAAAATCCACTAGGAAGATGAACCTATCAATTTTAACAAGTACATCCTCAATGATACCCCTAAGCTATTTAACAGATTTATCATCCAATTGAATACTCATCCTAGTAGGTTTAGGTTTACCTAATCCTAGTTTCTTAAGTAGTTTATAAGGCATCAAATTAATGTTGGCCCCCAAATCAACTAAAGCCTTTTCTACTGACTACTAACAAAGTAAGGGATAGTAAAACTCCTTGGATCTTTAAGATTTTCAGATAACTTATTTTGCAGGATCATCAAGCATTCCTTATTTAATTCCATAGTAGCTAACTCCTTTAACTTCCTCTTGTTACATAGTAGCTCCTTCAAGAATTTTGCATACTTAGACATCTAGGCAAGAGCTTCAACAAAAGGTAAGTTAATATGAAGTTGTTCAAATAGTTTGAGGAATTTACTAAATTGCTCATCTATTCAATCTTTCTATTACTTTGTTAGATATAGGATGGTGGGATAAAATTCTTTAACTTTTGGAGGATGCCCTATATCTTTATCCTTTCCTTGACTCTTCTCGCTATTCTCCTCCACACTTTTGATCTTTTTATCCGTTTGTAATTCCTTTCCGCTCCTAAGGCAATTGTTTCCACATGTTCATTAGGATTTGTCTCTACTATACTAGGCAAATTCCCCTTCATCCTTTCAGATAATATCCTTGCCATTTGATTAATCTGAGCCTCTAAGTTACATATAAAAGCCTATGTTTTTTGATGTCTCATCTCTAATTCTTAAGCAATTTTGAACATCATCTCTTCTAAAGCAGGCTTCTTAGCTTGAGGTACTTGTTGCTGAAATCTCGATGGAGGGTTATTGCTTGCTTGCCTTTGATTTCCCTAAGAGAAATTGGGGTGATTCCTCCATCCTAGATTATAAGTTGTTGTGTGAAATGCTTTGGGGTTTAGGAGCATTCCCCATATAATCCACATGTTTGGGTAATACTGCTTGACAGTTTTGACCTGAATCTTCTAGCCTTCATAACTCATACTAACTTGACCTTATGGATTCATCATCAATCTATTGATTTTTCTACTCAATGCTTCCACCTATTTCACCAACTACATCATTGCGTCTACTTCATAAACTCCCATTGGCTTATTAATTTTTGCTCTAGAAGAGCACCACTGGTAGTTGTTCATTTCCATGTCCTTAATTATGGGTTTTGGTTTTTATTATTGAGAGTACCCTTATTCGTTGCATCTATTGATTGCCTTATGTTCTGAGTCAGCCCATTACAAAGAGTTTGGATCTACATCCAAAATGGTAGACTATGATGTGGGCATCTTCTCAACATCTCTTTAGACCTCTCCTATTAACATATAATGATTCGAAGTCAACTTGGGAGTAGAAGGAGATATCATAATAGATAGACTGTTCTACCATCTAAATGATTTTTAGCTTGATCTTAAAGTTATTGACATTCATAATCGGTTTAACAGTGCTAGACTCCACTCCATCAAGTATGGACTAGCATAATCAAACGTCATCCTTGTTTGGTCTGCCATAATGTGTGATTCCTCAGTATCAATTCAACCTCCCAAGTTCTCTATTTCACGATCTAGCTCTAACTCTTTTAGTTACATTCTGAGGAGATTTCTATGAGCTATTCTTTCAATTTCTGGATCTTCATTCACCAGGCTCATTAGATCACTTCAGGTAACTAACCAAAGAATTAATGTTTATGAGAACAAGAAAATTAAACAATCAATAAAACAAAATAAACTAGAAGCAAAATTAAAATAAAATAAAATAAAAATGGTTAGATTAATAAAAGCTAGGTTTTCCTAATGTTACTAGTCCCCGGTAAAGGCATCAAAAACTTCATTCAACTGTTTCTTACTTATAGTAAATTTTCACTGTTAAAATCACAAATGCACAGTATAGTTATAGCTAGTATAGGCAAGCACGGGTTAATCCCACGAGAACTGTAAGTACTAGTAATTATCTTTTTCCTATTATCTTATTGTCAATTTAAAATGTTGATTTACTTAAAAAAAATTAAACCAAACAATTAAAATAAGATTGAAACAATGAACTAAAAAATCAAACTAAGATTGAAACAATGATGGACTTAAGATAGAGGAAAATACTTCTAAACGTTTATATCAAATAAATAGTACCTAGGTGATGAATTCACTAGTTGATTAATAGAAATCTTTCTAGTTAAAACCCTAGTAATGCATTATCGATTTATGAATTACATTATTAGATTTGACCCTAATCTAGATGATTTACATCGAGCTATCTCTAGGTTTGCATATAGCTCTTCCAATTATGATAGATCTATTCACAAAAAAATGGTTTCTCAATCTCAATCATATGAAATAAAACCATGAACTAATATTCGTGATATATTAGAACAAGAATATAACACATAATCAAATCTTAACAAATCAATCAATAAAATTACATTAAAGAAACAATCAAATAATATTGTTATTATAACTTAGGGTTTATCACACCTCGGCAGTGAACAAATTTAGTTCCTATCCATAGAAAACAAAATCAAACATAAATATGCAAAAAAAAACAACTAGAAAATAAAGAAATCATAATTCTAAATCTCCTTTTTCTTCTAATAGATCTTCTTGCAAGTTGGATTGGATGTTATTATCTATTAGATCTTTTGATGCATTCTTCATGTTTTCCTCATCCATTGATCATAATTGTTGCCTCTATATGTTTCTTATAATTCAAAATTACTTCTAAACTCACCTCCTTTTGTTTTGCTCTGTTCACATCCTTTTATAGTAAAAACTAGGGTTTTTAGGATATACACGGTTAATAGATGGATATTTGACTATATTTTACAACCCATATTTAATGTATTTTTCTTGATATTTTATACTTTTGTTGCATATTTGGTACTTAATATGCTTCAAGTGTGTTTACTGGTGATAATTGCCTTTATAGACTTAAAGAAGAGGAATTTGGATGAAAACTTGGCATCAAAAACAAAAAATCGAAAATCTAGAAGGAGTGCACGTGCATGGCCATGCACTTTTGCACGCCCATGCATGATAGTTATAGGTTACATTACGTTTTAGTGGGTAATTTAGTATGTTTTTAGTTGTCAATTAGATTATTTTTTCATGTTTAGGTTTAGAATTGTGTTAATGTGATTATATGTTTGTGTTTTTGAATGTTATATGGATTGGATCATGATATCGGGCTTTAATTTTGTGCGTTTAAGGTGTCTTGATGTATTTGTTAGTGTTTAAGATCAGGTAAAGAAGATTAGAGAATTTTGGAGAAAGCTTGGAGGAAGACTCAGGGTCATGATTATGATGAAAACCAAACAACACCAGGTCACAATTGTGATCTTAATTTCAAGTGTCACGATCGTGAAATACCTATCATGATCATAATAGAAACGTTATAGATGCAGGGATCTGCTTCCATTTCTAATTTTGGACTTTTTGACCTATGTAAAACCTAGTTTTTACCCTAAAATACAAAAACATTATAAAAGGAAAAGAAAATGACCTACTCAAAAGAGCCTCCACTTGCCACTTTTGGAAAGAACCAAGGAAGAGGAGAGAAGAGGAGATAAGAAGAAGGAGCTGCTACTACTGTTGCTGCCACTCCTAATCTATTCCAAGTTAACTTTCTCAATTCATATTTTTATTTCTTTCATTTTATGTATAAGATGGATATGAGGATGATGAATTTGTGTTTAAGGATGTTTTAAACTTTCACAATATTTGGCGATCTCCAATTATACACATTCCTGTACACGACCCTACAAAACCAAAAAACCTATATTTTCATATAAATGCAACATTTTGGCGGCAAATTAGAATACAGAGCCCCTAGCAATGTTCAGAGAAGTTTATAGACGATTCTAAAGGTGATTTGGAGTTTAAGGAGTGGAAGACGCGGGATTTTTATCAAAAAATCCATCAGAACACAAGATTAAACGTCTACATTGTTAGAATACACGATACAGAACAATTGAGGAGATTTAGAATTATGATTCCAATGTTTTCTATTTTTTCTATTTATATGGAAATGATTTCGTGCTCACCAATGTATAGCTAAATTCTTTATTAGTTTCTAGGTCAGATGAACCCTATTTGAATACTTTGACATGTTTTGATTCTTTGCAATTGTGGTTGTTGCTGATTGAGATCCAACTATTTGTTTTATTTATTATCTATTAATCTTTTTTTAGAATTTGATTTGATTTCATACTTAACTATTGAGAAATCCTAGGTTTGAATGGATCTATATAATTGGAAAGAGTTAATTGCAATCCTAGAGATAAGCTGACATAAATCTTCTGGATTAGCGTCAAACCTAATAGAGGGATTCATAATACAGTAACACAATCTTATAAGTTTTAACCTGAGTAATTTGGTTAGAGACCTTAGGATTAGTTGTTAGTAGACTAAAGGTCAGTTATTAGCATACCTTAGGAATCTTTAAGGTCCAATTAACCAACAGCATAATTGCATGACAAATAATCAATCAGTTAAGGGTTTAGGGGGACTCGAAACCTAGGTACTAATTATTTGATTTCGATAATTAATTTAGTTTTTCCAATTCTTTACTTTAAACCGTGTTGTTTGTTTACTTTAATTGTTTAATTTTAGTTTCATTAATTCAACCACAATCAATCTGTAGGCTAGATAATAGAATAATAGTAATTAATAGTACATACCATCCTCGTGAAATCGATTCGTATTTATTGGTACTAGCTACAACTACATCGTGCACTTACGGTATTAAATATTGGCTACTCATGAATTAGTCACAATCAACGGTCAACAAACATGATTGTGTAGGTGACCGTGTATCTCTAAAAACACTTGAATTTGCAGTTTAATATAGGCACGGAGAATTACACGACAACATGCAAAGATTGTATATTAACATACATGTGTGTGTAACTTCACATTACTAGAACCAATATTTTTCAATTGATTTCCACATGTTTACGAAGACTTAAACAATCACTGTACATAGTTGTATAGGTCCAAGTTGCTTCAAATCTTCATTCCATGCCACAATTTCATCTAAATTCTTCTTATTTTGATTAAAAAAGGCAATTATCACCTACAAATGCACTTGAAGCAAATTAAGTACCAAAAATACTATAAAACTATTAAATATCAAGCAAAACACATTAAATTTGGGTGTATAATTATATTCAAATAGTCATTTATTGATAGTACTAAAATTAGGATTTTTCAAATTAAATGCAATTAGGAATGATTCAATAAAATTGTCATTTTGTGTTGACTCTTTAAATGTTCAACATCACTCTTTAGCAAGAAAGTTTATTAAACTTATTAACAAAAGGGAGAGAAAGAGTAATGATTTTGATTTTGAGGAGATGAAATCTAGGGCGAGTGATTATTTTATCGTCTTTGTATTTCTTGCACTTTATGTCACTACAAGAAAAATAGGGTTTAGCGACGGACATTACTGATGGAAAGTGTAGATTTTATGTCGGTAACCTAATTTTGCGATGGAATTTATCAACGGAGCAAGTCGTCGGAGAAGTGACCATAGGAAATAATTATCAACGGAGCACAGATTATCCGTCGCTAATTTACTGACGGGTATTTATTTCCATCACTATATCTAGCGACAGTAATTTTATGTTGCCGGTAAATTTTTAGACCATTCGTTTGTTTCAGTCAGTAAATTTAGCAACTGATGGATGAGGATTTGTTCTTCAGTATATTTACTGATGGATTTCACAACTTCGTCGATAAATTTGAGACTAACTACACCGACAAAAATTAGTTGTCCATCGATAAATTGATAACACTTTACAAACGAATTTTGGTTTTTTGTTGGTAAATAGACTGATACTATTTTTTATTTTTTCCCTACATTTAATTTTATTTGATAATATTATGATTGAGGCATAATTTATACAGTTATCAGTTATATGTTGATAATATTTTGATTTGTTTCTACATTTAATTTGTTAAAACATAAAGTTGATTGATGATATAAAGTAAAATTTATCTTAATTGATAATAAAAATTATCTTAATTGTACAACAATAAGTATTTAACAACTATTCATTTAGTGACTACAACTATGCTATTCATTTGGTGAATGAGGATGCTTTGAATTTTGCAATGAGGTGTTGTCCTTCCCCTTCAACTCATCCACCTCATTTCAGAGTTGGGCTATATTCTCCATCGACTGTTGCAACTGAGTTGTCAGTGCCTGTACTATGCTCTGAAGCTCATGGACTTTATTGAGTGCGGACACCTACTAGATGTTGCTGTACTGGATATGGAGGATTGCGAATAACATGTGTTTACAAATGAACCTAAGCTGAATATCCTTCCACAATGGTCCCTACCACCCACTGCATGAAGATAGATTTGACTCTCATCAACATCTTCAGACAACTGAGAATGTTGTTGAATGCTTTCTTATAGTTAGTCCTGACAGAAGGCAATATTTATGTTAATAAGTGATAATTATTAAGCATTAATATTAAAGCATAAATTTCACATATATTTAGTTCTCTACCTTGGGTGTTGACAAAGGTCACACTGTCATGCTTCTTAATGTGAGTGTGCAAAAAGAGTTGATAGGGTGTAGGCTTCGTGGCTATAGATTTTTCCTGCATCATAATAAAATATTATAAGTGAACAACAATTTACAAAAATTTCGGCAGAAATTCCTCTATTTTTATGATATTTACCCCCTGTTTAACAAAGAAAGTAACTCAACAACATAGCCATATATGGCACCATACATTTATAACATTATCATTCTCTATAATACACATATTTTCATTCCCAAATTCACACATCAAATTAAATTGAAATAAATCAAAGTAAAAAAAATCAGAATATAAGTGTAAAGTATAGATACTTACAGGTCTCTCTACATGCTCGTGGTGGGTAGATCCTCCAGTATGTACGAAAAGGCTCTCTCCCCCCGGTCCTCTACATCTGTTGGTAGAATTACACTCTGAAATGGACATAGCCTTGGGTGATTTCTAATACTATTGCCAACGACTCCATATTTGTTCAGGAATATAAGGCAGTCGTACACCAGTCTTGTGTATCGCACCAACAAAGTCTTGATAACGTGTACGTGCTCATCTCTCCCATACTTTATAAATGACCACGTCAAATTCAGAATCCCAAAAAAATTCTTTCTGAAAAAAGGAAAAACATACTATAAGTGCTTATAATCTACAATTTTTATCCAATTAATGTATAAAAATCAATTAAAATACAGAAAAATATATTTTTTGTACCTCAAATTCCTGATAATAAAAATCCTTTGTCACCTAAGAGATATTCTTCCATATATAACCCTCAAGATCAATCTTCTCCTTAAATTTGGATGTCATATTTCTTGAGCACGGTCCAGATGGAATCAACCTAATATTAAAATAATTAATTTTATATCATTTTTAAATTTAAACCTATAACTTAATTATATACATATAGTGTTTCATTTATTTTCACTTATAGATTGTTGACAATTGTGATGTAAGTTCTTCCATCAACTCCCTCAACTCCAGGCTGGAGACTGCCTTCTTCATCCACATCATTTACCTATGATATCTCTGTCAGTATAGGGATGGTGGATGGTATAACAGTAGGTATGGAAGGTGATGCCTCATATGCAAGTGTAGTAGCTAAAGGTAAAACATCTGATTTGGTTGCAGCTGCAGAATGTGATGCTTCACCTGGATAGTAAATGGCTCCAAATCGTGATCTGAACCTTAGTCGCATCATATCTTGCTTTCTCTTTGATGTCATATTTTAACCTAAAATTCATATTTTATTGAATAATCTAGAAATATAAAAATTTGAATTCAATATATAACAATATATTGTTGATTCAATAATTGATTTATTGAATCAACAATATATTGTTATATATTGAATATTATTCAACAATAATTATTATTGAATATAATATTCTATTACAAACACAAATTAACCCCTGTCAACACTTAATTGAAAATTAAAATCATCACCATTCTCTTTTTCTAAAGAATTAGAATAAAACTCAGGCTCCTCTTCAGATCTCTGGCCCTCTATATCCTCTCCAGATGAAATATCAACAAATTCATTATTTGGATCGTTTAAAGGTTCATTCTTGTCATATGTAACAAATGCATTTATTTCATAAACATCTTCCTGAAACGCTTCACTTTCAATTCTCTGTTCTCCTTTTTCATGTGATTCAAAAACATATCTAGTTTTAACTTTACAAATGACCAACCAGTCTGACTTATCTCATCGTAAGCTGGGAAAAAGGACATAATACACCTGGATCACTTGCATTGCCAACATAAAAGGTTCAAATTGTCTAAATCTTCTTGTTTGGTTGATTTCAACTAGATTATATCGATTATGCATTTTTGTACTAGCATTAGGAGTTGGAACAAACCAGTCACACTTAAATATCACACTCCATTTTATTAGCAATGTAGAGTACTCAATTTTAAGTATCTCAATAATTTTACTATAGTAATCTATCAATTCTCCCTCTATGCCAACACTATTTACTGTTGCCATACTATGACCATGATATTTTGTATGATATTTGTATTCATTAACGAAATATACCAATTATGATTTAACAGTTTGCTAAGGTCTTTTGGCAAGATTACATGTGAACTTGTTCTCTATTAGATTTTCTAAGGCCTACACAAAAGACATTATCATATTAATAGTATAATTTCATTTGAAAATTTTAATATTATAATTCAATCATTTCAATAATTGTAATTGAAAACTTACATATTTCTTAAACCATTAAGGAAAGTGTCTTCCAAATTCTTTATTGATATCATCTTGTGTTTTCTTGAACATTAGCTCGCGTAACCATTCCTCGTATAATCTGAAAATATTATTATGTATTTCAGTTATGAATAACACTAAATTTCAAAACCCAAATAATGAATTTCAACTTACTGCACGAAAGGTTGAACCTTTTGACAGTTCAATAAAATGTAACCATGGGCAACCTATATTTCTCTTCTTGTTGAACTTCCGTATGTTCATCTAGGATATGTGAAAATGGATAAGTTACCATCAACATCACTCGTTCCTCCCCTATCGTCATTACGAGGAACTTTTCTTTCTATTGTGTAAACATGTGGCTCAAAATAATGTGAACAAAATGTACTTGCTTCCTCCACTAAATAAGCATTACATATCGAACCTTCAACTCTAGCTTTGTTTTTAACATTTTTCTTCAAGTGATGCAAATACCTACATTAACGAATAGGATTATTACAATTCTGATATTAAAACATGTTATCACTTCAATTCAAAATTTTAATATAATTACCTCTCAAATAGATACATCCATCGATATTGAACTGGACCAATAAGTTTAGCCTCGTGCTAAATGCATAGGTAGATGATCCATATAGTCAAAGAAGCTTTGAGGGAAAATCTCTTCTAATTTGCTCAAAATTACTAGAATTTTCCTTTCTAATTTTTCCATTTCAACCAACTTTATTTCAGATGATGTTAAGCTTTTAAAAAACAAACTTAAATTTGTTATAACTTCCCAAATCTTATTCGGTACCAACTCTCGAAATGCAATTAGAATTAGCCTTTGCGTAAACACATGACACTCAATATTTTTCATCTCAAATAGTTTGTACATCCTCATGTCCGCACATCTTGCCAAGTTTGAAACATAACCATAGAGAAACTTTAGACTTTTCAACCATTCACACAAATTTTCCTTTTGTTTTTTGTCGAAAGTGTAACATGCCTTCTGATATTTATCGATGTGAAGATCTTTATCTAACTCATTCCTTTTACAAAAAAGTTTCAAATCAGCTCATGATTTTACATTGTCCTTTGTCCGCCCTTCAATGTTCATAATGGTATTGAACAAATTATCAAAAATATTTTTTCAATATTTATCACATCTAGATTATGACGTATTAAATTAGTTTTCCAATATGGCAAATCCCAAAAGATGCTTCATTTTCTCTAATCAAAGTTTTTACTAATTCTTATATTAACTTCTTCAGCTTCAAATTCTATAACTTTCAACAACCCTAATTCGTCAATCTCCTACAATATCTTTTCACTAGCTTTGTGAGGGGGAGGAGGTGTTTATACCATCCTATTCTTAATGAACTTTTGTTTATTGCGTTTAAATGGGTGATCTGGAGGAAAAAATTTCCTATGGTTGTCAAACCAATATGTTTTGCCCCCGTTTGGAAGATAAAATGCATCAGAATCATTGCCACGATAAGGAGAAGCAAATTTTCCTGCTTTGCTCCATCTAGACAACATAACATATGCCAAAAATCACTAATAGTCCACATTAAAGTTGCTCTCAACATAAAATTTTGTTTCAAAGACACATTATACGTCTTCATACCACATTCCTAAAGATGATGCAATTCAGATATCAATTGTTGTACGAATACATCAATTTTATGCTTTGGATTTGTAGGTTCTAACACAATCACTGTCAAGAACATATATGCCTCATTCATACACATCTATGGAGGAAAATTATAAGGAGTAATTATGATTGGCCATGAAGAATATTATTGGCCGGATTGACCAAAATGTTGGAATTTGTCCGTTGACAATCCCAACCTAACATTTTGACTTTCAACTCATAATGGGTGATATTGAAATGTTTTTATACCAGTGTATCTGATGGACGACCCAATATTCCATCTTTCTATTTGTGTTCATTATGTCATCTCATATGAGATGCAGTAACATCATAAGCACCTAGTCTTTAAAGTCTCAGAGTTAATGGGAAATAATACATTTGCTTCCAGGGTACTAATTTCTGTTTCATAGAACGCTTTCTAAGCTTGAACCTAGATTAACCACAAAATTTGCACTCTTGTAATTCCATGTCATCTCCCCAATACAATATACATACCAATTTGTAATAATCAATTTTTTCAATAGGCAAACTAAGACCCTTAATAAGTTTCTTCATATTGTAAAAATTATTAACCATTGTATGATTAAGAGGCCATAATTCATTATACCATCTAAGAATTTTATCAAAACTACGATCAGAAATATGCCCTTCAGACTTTATGTTCAATATTCGAGCAATTGAAGACAATTGAGTCATTGTCTCAAAATTTGGCATAATTCTTAGTCAGTTGAGTGTAGTAAGTCAAAAATTTGTTTTGCACATGGGTTTGGTTCTTCTTCAAGATTTTCCATATTTTTCTAAAAGGTAAATTGGCTGCATCATAAACTATTTGGATATCATAATTTTTAGTTGCACACACATTATTTGTTCTAAATCCAATCCCCCCTTTAAACTCATCCACATTTACTGACGAGTTTACTTCATTACCCCTTGAGGTGCTACAAATCAATAGCTCCCCATGTCATGTCCACTCAAAATAATTTGGAACAAACTCTTTTCTTAGCAAATGGCCATTCAATTCATCAATAGGAAGGAAACAAATATGTTTAAAATTTTTACATGGACATATGATCATTAGGCCATCCATATATGCAGGTTGAGATCATGCACACTAAATAAAAGCTTCAATTCCCTCAACAAACTCAGGATTAATGAAACCAGCAGATGTTAATTGTCTATACATTCAAGATCTATCAATATTACTCATTTTTGCAAAAAAGTTAATTTAAAAAAGTGATTTCATGTTTAGTATCCTTCATGTCCCCTAAGTTTACAAAACATCTAAACTTTATACAACATCCCCTAAGTATTAATCAATCGAATTAATTACCTACAATTGATGTCAATACTTTGGTACATGGCATTGTTTACACCTATGAATCAAAAAAACAAGTTCTTGTTGTGACTCCTAAGCTCATGGAATTTTTCACCGATAAGCCTCACGGGAGCTGCATCACGGATTTCCAGCCTGTATACCATCCTATGGGCTTATTATGCAAAGAACTGTCTTATCTATTAAACTTATTAATTTTTTATCTTATTACTAAGTTTGTATTAATCACATTGAAGTTGAAATATTTATGTTTAAGTAAATCACCTATAATTGATTTCAATACTATGGTACATGGTATTGTTTACACTTGTGAATCAAGAAAGCAAGTTCTTGCTGTGACTCTTAGGCTTACGAAATTTTTCGCCGATAAGCCTCACGAGAGCTGTATCATGGGTTTCTAACCTATATACTGTCCTAGTGGTTTATTACGTAAAAAACAATCTTGTCAATGAAACCTATGAATTTCTTATGATAATACTAATTTTGAATTAATCACGTTAAAGTTGAAGTATTTATGGTTGAATTAATAACCTACAATTGATTTCAATACTACAATATGTGGCATTGTTTATTTCTGTGAATCAAAAAAGCAAGTTCTTGCTGTGACTCCTAGGCTTGTGGAATTTTTCATCGATAAGCCTCATGAGAGCTGCATCACAAGTTTCTAGCCCATATACTGTCCTAGGGGTTTATTATGCAAAGAATTGTCTTGTCTATTAAACCTATGAATTTCTTATCTTAATACTAAGTTTACATTAATCAAATTGAAGTTGAAGTATTTATGTTTGAATTAATCACCTACAATTGATGTCAATACTATGGTTCAAAGCATTGTTTACACATGTGAATCAAGAAAGCAAGTTCTTGCTATGACTCCTAGGCTCATGAAATTTTTCAATATAAACATCACGAGAGCTACATCATAGGTTTCGAGCCTATATACTGTCCTAAGGGTTTATTATGTAAAGAACTATCTTGTCTATTAAACCTATGAATTTCTTATGTTAATACTAAGTTTGCATTAATTACATTGAAGTTGAAATATTTATTTTTGAATTAATCACTTGTGATTAATTTCAATACTATGGTACGTGGCATTATTTACACCTGTGAATCAAGAAAGTAAGTTCATGTTGTAACTCCTAGGCTCATGGAATTTTTCACCGATAAGTCTCACAGGAGCTGCATCACGGGTTTCCATCCTATATACTATTCTAGGGGTTTATTATGCAAAGAATTGTCTTATCTATTAAACCTATAAATTTCTTATGTTAATACTGAGTTTGCATTAATCACATTGAAGTTGAAGTATTTATGTTTGAATTAATCACCTACAATTGATTTTAATACTATGATATATGGCATTGTTTACACCTGTGAATCAAGAAAGCAAGTTCTTGCTGTGACTCCTCAGCTCGTGGAATTTTTAAAACGATAAGCCTTACGAGAGCTGCATCACGGGTTTCTAGCTTATATACCGTCCTAGGGGTTTATTATATAAAGAATTGTCTTGTTTATTAAACCTATGAATTTCTTGTGTTAAAACTAAGTTTGCATTAATCACATTGAAATTGAAGTATTTATGTTTGAATTAATCACCTATAATTAATTTAATACTATGGTACGTGGCAGTGTTTACACCTGTGAATCAAAAAAGCAAGTTCTTGCTGTGACTCCTAGGCGCGTGGAATTTTTCAACGATAAGCCTCACAGGAGCTGCATCACGAGTTCTTAGCATATATACAGTCCTAGGGGTTTATTATGCAAAGAACTGTCATGTCTATTAAACCTATGAATTTCTTATGTTAATATTAAGTTTGCATTAATCACATTGAAGTTGAACTATTTATGTTTAAATTAATCACCTACAATTGATTTCACCTACAATTGATTTCCACAAGTCTAAGAGTCACAATGAGAACCTGCTTTCTTGATGTCATGTCTATTAAACCTATGAATTTCTTATGTTAATATTAAGTTTGCATTAATCACATTGAAGTTGAACTATTTATGTTTAAATTAATCACCTACAATTGATTTCAATACTATGATACGTGGCATTGTTTATACCTGTGAATCAAGAAAGCAGGTTCTCGTTGTGACTCTTAAACTTGTGGAAATTTTCACCAATAAGCCTTAAGGGAGCTACATCACGAGTTTCTAGCATATATATCATCCTAGGGGTTTATTATGCAAAGAATTGTCTTGTCTATTAAACTTATGAATTTCTTATATTAATACTAAGTTTGCATTAATCATAATGAAGTTGAAGTATTTATGTTTGAATTAATCACCTACAATTGATTTCAATACTATGGTACGTGGCATTGTTTACACCTGTGAATCAAGAAAGCAAGCTTTTGCAGTGACTCCTAGGCTCGTGGAATTTTTCACCGATAAGCCTCACAGGAGCTACATCATGGGTTTCCAGCTTATAAACCATCCTAAGGGTTTATTATGTAAAGAACTGTATTATCTATTAAACCTATGAATTTCTTGTGTTAATACTAAGTTTAAATTAATTACATTGAATTTGAATTATTTATGTTTGATAATCACCTACAATTGATTTCAATACTATGGTACGTGGCATTGTTTACATCTGTGAATCAAGAAAGCAAGTTGTTGTTGTGACTCCTAGACTCATGGAATTTTTCATTGATGAGCCTCATAAGAGCTGCATCACGAGTTTCTAGCTTATATATTGTCCTAAGGGTTTATTATGCAAAGAATTGTCTTGTCTATTAAACCTATGAATTTCTTGTGTTAATACTAAGTCTGCATTAATCATAATGAAGTTGAAGTATTTATGTTTGAATTAATGTCTTACAATTGATTTCAATACTATGGTATATGGCACTGTTTATGCCTATGAATCAAGAAAGCAAGTTCTTGCTGTGACTTCTAGGCTCGTGGAATTTTTTACCGATAAGTCTCAAGGAAACTGCATCACTAGTTTCCAACCTATATATCGTCCTAGGGGTTTATTATACAAAGAACTGTCTTATCTATTAAACTTATTAATTTCTTGTGTTAATACTAAGTTTGCATTAATCACATTGAAGTTGAAGTATTTATGTTTGAATTAATCACCTACAATTAACTTCAATACTATATTACGTGGCATTCTTTATACCTGTAAATCAAGAAAGCAAGTTCTTGCTGTGACTCATAGGCTCGTGAAATTTTTCACCAATAAGCCTCATGGGTTTCTAACTTATATATTGTTCTAGGGGTTTATTATGCAAAGAATTGTCTTGTCTATTAAACCTATGATTTTCTTATGTTAATACTAAGTTTGCATTAATAACATTGAAGTTGAAGTATTTATGTTTGAATTAATCACCTATAATTGATTTCAATATTATGGTATGTGACATTGTTTACACCTGTGAATCAAAAAAGCAAGTTCTTGCTATAATTCCTAGGCTCGTGGAATTTTTCATCGATAAGCCTCACAGGAGCTACATCACAAGTTTCTAGCCTATATACTTTCCTAGGAGTTTATTATGCAAAGAGCTGTTTTGTTTGTTAAACCTATGAATTTTTTATGTTAATACTACGTTTACATTAATCACATTGAAGTTGAAGTATTTATGTTTGAATTAATCACCAACAATTGATTTCAATACTATGGTTTGTGGCATTGTTTACACCTATGAATCAAGAAAGCAAGTTCTTGCTGTGACTTCTAAGCTCGTAGAATTTTTCACCGATAAGTCTCACGGGAGCTATATCACGAGTTTCCAGCCTATATATTGTCCTAGGAACTTAATTATGCCTCAAATCATCCGTAAGATCTCAAACTCATTCCACATACAACAAATACTTAGAGTATTAAAGAACAACATAAAAACTCATCAATGATTATAAGAATATTCTAAACAATAACACAAAATCATGACCTCCTTTGCAGTCACACATATGGTAGTCATGAGTTGGATGATTTACCTAGATGGACGGGCAACTCCAGACTAAAAAGAAGAAGGATGAGTGACGCTCTTCAACACAATATAGGGCCTACGAAAAAGAATATTTCATATTTAATATAATACACTTGTTCAATAGTTTTGTTATATTTTTAATATGTTAAAGCAAGCAAATTAGAAAATAATATTGTTTATCTTGAAATAGAAATATGTGGACTTTTAGTGAGAGTAATGTTAAAAATATTGCTAGACGAAAACAATCCCCACTTGCTTAGTTTAAACTATCCATAAAACCACATAGAATATTATAGAATATTCTAATTTTAATTTTCCGAAACCAATCCCGACTTGCTTGGTTTAAACTATCTGTAAAACCATATAGAATATTATAGAATATTCTGATTATAATTTTCATTTTGATAATCGACATGACTATCATTAAGAGAATTTAACTTAAAACAATATAAAAATAAGGGTAAATTATTCAAAAATAAAAAAGTGTGTGAATTGTCTTTATTATTTATATATCAAAATTTTAAATATATATAATTGACAAAAAAGTATTATCAATTTTAATAATCAAAATTAACCCTAATAATTTAAACATTCTTTAAACCTTTATAAAATTAGTCTTTCATCAACAATTAATCAATTATGTAATAACAAATTAAATTACACAATTTAAGTTATCAAAGGTATAGGACATTGTCTTACATTTCATCATACCAATCTCACCTTTCTTCTTTGAATCTTTTCCTAAATCTGTAAAATGTGTCATAAGCCTAGGTAATTATTTATATGAGCATGATTAGTTGCCTAACACCTTCCCTATCTTGCAATCAATCCCCAAACTTTCGCTCTTAGATTAGGAATTTATAGTTCCTTTTCTTTTAGAACAAGAATAAACTTGAAGAGCAAACAAATAATGACATCCAACAACAAGTCATTTTTTCTCCAAGTCCGAACGCACCGGAACAGGAAATTAAATAGTTAGAGCTATCCACATTCCACAATGGTTATTTGAAACATAAAGCAAAGCCAACAATCTAAAACGAGTGAATTAGTGACATTACTTAAGCAAAAGAAACCCCTATTCTATAAGTTAGAAAGAGAATGATGAAAACTAATAAAATATACCATTTCCTTTCCTTTAATTGAATGAATGTGAGTATATAATTCCTGTGATCCTACAATTTAGTGACGTAATAAAGAACTGAAAACAAATGACAATAATTAGTTTAATTTTAAATGGAATGTAAATAGTGCTTCTAATACGAATATAAGTGTAGAATAATAAATTATGCTACTTTAAAAAGTGAAAATTAAATATAAAATTTATCATTACATAATTAATTATTACTTATTTTAAAAATAATTTAGTTTAAAATCTGAATTATATTCGTTATTCAGATGAATAAATAAGATTCAGGTTTTGCTTTATTATATTTCTTTAAGTGGTTTCAAACATATAAAAATATACTTAAAAGCTTTGGTAACTTATAAGTTCCATCTTGTATGACTTGTAGACCATCAAAGTTCGACTTAAAACACAATAGGCCCGCCTCAAGTTGAATTTTGAAAGTCAAAAGACATAAACACTCTATTTTTATTAATTATGCATATTTAAATACCCATGTTTAAAATATCAGTAGGGTATTCTATTCGTTAATAAATAGTTTATATAATAAATTTGTCTAGTTCTTTTAATACAGTTCTTTGTACCAGACAACATTATGAATAATATCTCTCTAGTTCATGTAATTAGCCATTATGTAATAAACTATATATATTATTATAGTTTATAATTTGATTCAGCATGCCTACTAAACTATTTCTTTTCTATTTCCAAGTGATAAAATGATTTATCTAACTTTAAATTCTCAGTTTATACTTCCATCACTGTCAACAATTTTCTAAATCCTTAAGCTTTGACTAACTAATAAAAGAACTAATCATTAAGGTTCCAAGTATATTCTTATTTCTTATTCTAAATGCTATGACATCTTACAATCAATTTTTTGCTTTTCCAATTCACGACTGAAATACCACCCCCTCGTAAGCTCCACTACACTACACTACACCATAAAAAAGAACTGAAATAATTTTTCAATGTGGGAATGATTCATTTTTTCATTATACAGACTTGTGTTAAAGTTATAACACTCTCATCATTTAAAGGAATAGATTTCTATCCATTTAAATTACGCAGAACACTCCTATACAATAAAGATCAACATGACGGGCATTTCATCAAACACCTTATGCATCAGAAATTCATCCCAACATCACAACCAAAATCACGTCTTTTCCTTTCTATTACTAACATTTATACCTTAAAATTGTTTTTCAATCATAGAATACCCAAATAAATGAAAGTTATTAAATACCCAAACTTTCATCCAACATCACACGAAATAACAAAGGTGAAAGGCTGCAAGAATACCTTTGCTGAAGGATACAATGGCAGTGGCTGGAGAAGACAAATGCTAAAGTGCAGAAGAAGAGTCCACAATACAGAAATCAGAGAGAAGAAAATTGCTAGAGAAAACACAGGGGAGAGACGCAAGGCTGAAGAAGAAAACGCAGAGGAAAGGGTCTTTCAGGTGGGATAAATGTAAACAAAAACAACGTTGATTGGTGTTAAACCAAATGACGTCGTTTCTATTTTATTTAAAACATTGAAGCTGAAGCAAACGACAACGTTTACCTTTAAAATTTACCGATGGAATTTATTGACGGAAGATAAACTTAAAACTTTTTTATTCTGTTCTTTAACGATGGGAATTTTATACAGTCACTAAAGTTCATTGGAAATTTTGCCAGGATGATTTTCCTCTATATTTACCGACAGATATTATTATCGTTGCTAAATGAAAATTTTCCCATTAATGTTATCGACGGAAATTATTTTCCGTAGGTAATTTGCAACGGTTTCATTTCCGTCGGTAATTTTCCATTACTAATTCCTACTTTTCTTGTAATGTGTGGTAAGTTTGAGTAAATTTATATTATCTATATGTATGCATATTTCTTTAATATTAGATGTATCTTTTGTTCTTGATATTAAATTATATTTTGTGAGGAATTGAGTGGGGTAATCATTATCTTTACATAGATAGTTATTTATGTGCTTAATTTTATTGTTGTTCTCTAATATCACAAATGTTTTATCATCATAATTTTTAAATTAAAGGAGGTTCTAATTGTTGTTTTGATGATAACAAAATATAATTACTACTAACAAGTTTATTATTCTAATGAAAAGCAATTGAAGAATAACATGAAGTCATAAACTCAAGAAGATAATTTATGAAGTTGTAAAGAAAAAATGAACTTTATAACCACCAAAACGAAGATTAAACTAAGAAAAAAGAAGAAGATCAACTCTCATCAATGTAATTTTACATTACATTATTAATTGTAATCTTACTTTGTTAATTCGATAATATAAAAGGCTCGCTATATATAAATATTTCATTTTAGTTTATTGCACGAGTCTTTTCATTCATCAAGAGACATTGAAGGTTTTGGTTTTACTAAAAAGCCTCTTGATCTTTCAAATACTCTTAAGGGAATAATTTGGGAAGTTTTCAAATCATAATTATATAAGAAAATTGAGTTTAAGCATCTAAAGTTTTTAAAATGATGTTTTTAGGGGATTAGTGGACCTATATAGGTTGGTGGTCCACTAATGTAGGCTAAACTTGTTTAATTTGATGTACTGAGAGTTTTTGTAACATTGGTTGATATATTGGTTGACTAACATGGCATATTGGTCAATTGACCAATGTCTCAACAACTAGTGAATCTATGCATTCAATACATAATGGTCAACTAATATGCCATAGTGGTCGACTATTGCTCTACAACTAGCTATTCTTCCTATAAATACATATTTTCTCAATGGTTTTAGCATAAAGAAGCATATAGGTGCTTTATTACAAATAAGTGTTTTTCAATTATTTGAGCAGTATTGTCTCATATTTGTACGAGTGAGCTTATTTGTGTTTATCAAGAGATAAAGTGAGGTATTTTGAGTTGTAATATTTGATTGGTACATTATATTATTTTACTTGGAGTGATCTAAATGAGATTGAGGCTTCTCTTCTCCTTAGAAGAAGATTGTAAAAAGGTTCCTTATTGTTAAAAAAGATTATACAAAGATTATTCTTCTTCTTGAAAGAAGAATTATAGTGAATTTCCAAGAAGAGTCTTCTAAGTGGATGTAGGCAAGGATTATTTACCAAACCACTATTCATCTGTTTGCGTTCTTTCTTCCCTATCTTTTTAAATTATTATTCAATTATTTGATTTAGTTATATTAATTCCATTTATTCTTACATATATTGATTGTTGTTAATTAAGTATGTTAGATATAAAAGTTTGTTAAATTTATAAAACCATTAATTCACTACCTCCTTCGGGTGACATTAAGGACTAACACTAAAAAATAAACTTTCTATCATAACAAATTATTATGAAAAATTCATAGATGAAAATTAAACTTTCTATCATAACAAATTATTATGAAAAATTCATAGATGAAAATCATAATTCAATCACAATAAGGGTAAAGGAAAGAGAAAAAAAAGTTTGTAGTTATTCATCCACTTTCTAAGTTGTTGAAGAGGAAACTTCCATATAATATCTTCTTTGACGAGTGAATATGAATAGAGATGTCAATGGCGGAACAGCGGGCCACGGGCC
>JANQBM010000005.1:16878569-16903365 GCA_025594535.1 Erythroxylum domingense | reverse complement strand
TCGGGGCCGACCGGCCCGTGGTCAGCCCGCGGCCCGACGAGCCAAGGGCGGGCCGGGCCAAACCCGGCCCATCTATATTTTTTTAATATAAAAAATTACAAAACGGCGTCGTTTTAGACAAAACGATGCCGTTTTGTCGGGCCGGCCCGTGGCTCTCACAGGCCGACCATGGTTGGCCCGCAGCCCGGCAAACTCGAGCCGTGCCTGGCCGGGCTGGAATTGACATCCCTAAATATGAACTTTTATAATAGTCTTCTAAGTGAAAAGCAACCTTTTATAGAACTTATTCAAGGTTAATAAGAAACATCTTAACTTGTATTTGATAATTTTCCCTTATTATAACAATTACATAACCATTACAACTTAAAACCTCTCTTTCATATTCATACCAATGAACTAAGATTGAATATTTGTTATGCAATTCATATATGCACTATCAAGGCTCATAGCATTTTAATAGGAATTAATATCCTTGTAATATTTTAATAATATTATTTTCTAATAATATCTCCTTTACTATTTAACTTTTATTTTTCATATTTCATTCCAGTTTATATTCACACTTTCCGTATTAACCATACAAGTAAAAAGTTGAGAAATAAAAATTATACTGTGATTTTCTTATTATTAGTTACCAAACAAACAAGACCTGGACAAGACTGAGGACCTTACTCTGTCCTGGGGGACTTCTCGGAACCGTGGGATTGGTCTCAGTAGCCTTGGAAATCATTGAAGTTTACACGTTTTGGAAAGTATCGCCTATCGGGATAAAACGAAGGATGTGTGGCAAAAATTTTTCAAATATTATCCAGTGCGGTTATCTCATTAAACCTCGACAAGCAACCGGAAGATCAGACCGCCAAAACTTTTATGATTGCAGGTGTACGGTATGTGGCAACCACTAAACCCAACCCCTATTACTCACAGAAACCTTATAAACGCAAGGTAAATCAAAACCGAAAAATCCCATTGGACAAGCGACCTTTTTATTCAAGTTTCGCGGCAACCCACTGCTTTCTCTCTCTAGAGGCGCCTCTTTCACTTTGAAACTCTTCCTCTCTCTCTCTCTCTACAACTCACTATCTCAACCCTCAAAGCAAAACAAAGTTCGACTCTTTTCTCTCTCTCATGAAATCTTTATTTGTCTCTGTGACTCAGTCCCACATCGCTTATGCCTGTATCTGTAAGTTGGCACTTTTGGATCTGTGAATTAGGGTTGTAATCAGTGCAATTTTCAGCTTTTTTTCCCTTTTTTGTTGGATTTTACAGATACAAGGTGAATTTGGACCGCATTCAAGTTTCTGTTGTTATTGAAATGCCTTTCGGATTTTCTTAGAGTTTGTGTTTTCTTTTGGGTTTCTGTAGTGCAACCTCGTGTTTTATGGGTTTTCGATATTTTAGAAGTTTGGAGCTTTTGGCTCTGAGTCTGCTTCAGGCTCTGTTTCTCATCGTTTTTCTTGTCTTCTTATTTTCCTCTTTGTTATATTTTTTAAAAAGCAGCATTTTGAATTGACTTGTAGTTTGGCCGGTTGGGCTTGTTTTTGTAGAATTTGAAAATTCGAGGTCTTTGTGGGTGCCTGTGATTTAATAGTATGCCATATTTTGATGGACGGAGTTGGTTTATAGAAACCTTTTTATGCTTAAAGGTGTTTTTGACATTAGCTTTCAACTGCTGCTTCCTTTTTCCCCTTCCGCGCCGGATAATGCACTACATTTCACTTTGCAGATTTGTACATGCATGTGCTTTAATCGATTGAAAGAGCTTCCAGAGAAAATTGGGAGTTCCCATCAATTTAGTGAACCTGCCCGGTTTAAAGGTGTTTGTGATATTCGTTTTCAACCGTTTGCTTCCTTTTTCCCCTTCCACGTGGGATGTCACTGCACTGCTTTTCGCTTTGGAGATTATACATTCATTTGCTTTAATCGGTTGAAAGAGCTTATAGGAAATAGGGATTTGCCGGCAATTCATTATTTATTAATACTTCTATATGCCTGTAATCATGTTTACACATACATGGCTCTTTTCAGCGTGTCTTCTGGATTCTACTGCTGACGTCTGTTCAACGAACTTCATCCTGCTGTAGATAGTGAGGTGAATGCTATCAGAATTAAGCAACATGAATAATATGTTATGGTTGCCTGTAAATACGAGTCTTTAATGGCTCCAACAAGGAAAAAAAGTGTGAATAAGCGATTTTTAAATGAGGTCTCACCTGAAAAGGAAGCCAGAAATTCATTCAGACATAAGCCACGAGTGCTTGAGGTGAGAATTTTGATGTTCTTTGTCAAGAACAAGATTGATAGTATAGTCCAGTAGTTTGATTTTGGGCTCAGATTCAGATTCAGATTCAGATTCTGTATTTGTTGTTGACCCATCCATTGTGGACATGGACTTGTTAATAATATGCCTCTTTATGTATTGGAAAAGGTGTTTCTTGTTTTTTGCAAAGCTAACTTGGTAGATATTATATTTTTATTGATTGTTTGATCTCATATTCTCTTTTTAATTTTATTTTCTGTTTCATTTTTCTGCCCAGAAGTTGGGACCTCGATGGAGCAATGAGGAACTTCAGCGTTTTTACAATGCATATCGACATTATGGAAGAGACTGGAAGAAGGCATATATTATTTTGCATTGCGACTTAATATCTTACGGCTCATCTCTATTTATGCTACCATATTTTATGATGTTTCCTTCATAGCTGCTACTTCGTCTTATTGACACATTCTTTAACTTTATTTCAAATTTTGATGCTTATTTTGAATTATTTGTTTGTGTTCAGGTTGCTTTTGAAGTGCGTAATAGGTCCACAGAAATGGTAGAGGCCCTTTACAATATGAATCAGGTTTCTTCACTCATCTTTTTTATCATGATTTATTGCATTATTTTCTATTGAATAAGTTTGTTTAGATTAACATCTTGACAGAGTTGAGCCCTAGTAAGATTGTTTAACATGTTAGGTCAGTGATTTTCAGAATGAACTTGTAGCCGTGCCCTTAATCGGTTAAAGTGTAATTGTTTATCTTGATTTCTACTGTGGTTAGTCCTAATGAGGAAAGGCATTATAATCACTGCATTAGTGGGTAATATAGAATAATTTTAACCTCTGATACCCAATTAGGTGTTGATTTACCCAGAATGTAAATAATCAATTTTAATGTTTTAAAGGACCAGTTTCATCACTTATGTGTGAATTAAAAAATCAACATAGGATTTTAATGGACGATTGTGATACTGTTTAAATGGTACCAAAAGAAAAAAAAAAGTGAATTGAGGCAACTAGGCTTTTGGTGTTTCACACAAGTAGACTGCTAAATGGATAATTGCAATTAAGACATGGAAATGCAAGTTTATTGATAATAGGTGGTATCTTTATCTTTTGTGTTGGCTACTAAATCTTTATCTTTTGTGTTGGCTACTAACTTGTTTGTCAAGTTGAACTTTTCCTTACTAAGTTGTTTATGACATTTTTATTCTCTCATATTCTGATTTGAACAGGCATACTTATCCCTGCCAGAGGGACTGGCTACTGTGCTTGGCCTTATAGCTATGATGACTGATCATTACACTGTCCTGGTATCATCCAGTAGCCACTGCTGATTTTTTCATTCTTTTTAGGGATTAGGCTTTCATTGTCAATAAATGTTGGTAGGAAGAGTTTTCTGCAACCCGCCTCATATTATTTGTTGATCTAGCAATTTGCTGTTGGTGGGGTTCTTCAAAGTTTCTATATTCCACATTATTCTAGATAGTTTAATAGCTTGGTTTCCCACCTGCGGATGGTTTTTGTTTTTCCTCTGATGTTGATGCTACAGAAGGCAGTGGAGAACTTGTTAGAAACTCTTTAACAATTGTTATTGATTATCCCTTCTTCCTTAACTGTCTCTGGGTAATGGTGTAGCAGGGTTAATTCTAAATTTGTAATAGGCCGTTGACAAAAGATTTAGGATTTTATTCAATAATGGAGTTAATATCAATACTTTAGGATAAATGATCTAAAAAGAAAAATTGCAAAACTTTCAGTTATGCTGTAAGCTCAAAACATTTCAATTAATTACAAACAATAAGTTGTCCATCTAGAATCACTATTTAGGCCATTTTCATTAATTTTTACTCAATTAGAAATTAGGCCAATAGTGACTTTTGTTTTGGGAAGAATCAGTTCTTCTCCTAGCTGAGACCACTAAATAGAGACCTGGGTTTAATATGTAGGATGGAACTAGGGTTGCTGGAAACATTGTGGACCTTGTTGATTGCGCATTTTTTATTGTTTGCAATTATTCGTTTCATTTTCCATGTTTTCCCTTTGTGTAGAAAATATTGAGAAAGTAACGCTATGTCCATGGTAAGTAATACTCAAAAGTGTTTCCTTTGTCATTTTATATGTTTAATCCTTGCAGCGTGTCAATTTGTGCATATTATGTAAAACATCTTAAAATATATATTTCAGTATCCACAACTAAATGAATGACTTAAACAACTAATATTTATACATCCATAAAAAAGATAGTCAAGTTTATTAATTCCCAATTCAAATAAGTATCTTCTAAATAGATGGGTGTGAGAAAACATCTTCTCACAAACTAATTGGAGAGAATTGATATTTTGGACTAGAGAGTATGATAGCAGAGGGAACGTTTAAGACTATAATAAAAATGTTAAAGAAAAGTTTGAAAGCATATTCGACAAAATAGTAAATAAAAGAAAGGAGTTAAATCTTGTCTAAGAACGTGAAAAAATGTATATTGAGCTTTTTCCCAAATTTAATACAAATTTTGACTTGGAACGCATGTTTTGATATGTTGTCGTGTTCTCCAATTTGAGAAATTACATATGTTAACAGATAACTCGTTTTTTTGTCCCATGATTTCTTTTAGGATATTACTTCAGCCTTCAGCAACTAGTTTGTTATTGTGGTGTGGTCTACTAGTCAAAACCGTGGTATCAGCTGCACTTTAATTAGAAAACACAGTAGTTCCCTGACATAATATTGTGATATTCACTAAAATTAGTTGTGAACTTGAGAAATACTATGTAACAATGAGGTCTTGATGAAGCACATAATTCAAATCTTGGGGTTGTGTTTTCAGTAAGATATTGTTGCCAGTTTGAATACTTATGAATTGGTTTGCAGCAGTCATGCAATTTATATGCTTTTTAGTTAGGTTGCAATGTTTAGTTTCTTTTTTTTTTTTTGGAAATTAGAAGTAATTTATATGCTTAAGGATTATGTTTGATCATGTGACAGTGCATATTTTCTGCTTACTAGCATAGGCTAATTGAATAGATTCTGTCCCTGCAGGAAGCTAGTGACAGTGAACAAGTGAGTATTGATGTAGCAGGAATGTCCCAAAAGCTTCATAAGCGCAAGCGACTTAAATTGGAGCTTAGTGAATCTAAAGAAGATATTTTACAGTTACCAACTGATGGATGCTTGTCATTACTGAAGAGAGCACGCCTTGATGGTAAAGCACTCTGGCTTTCAAGAATGCTTTTTCTTGACATTAGTAAAAGGTCTTTTGACTTGGTTCTGGCCTTGGACCAAGCTTGCACTTAGTAGCATGGAAGCTTACCTACTACTTGTACATGCCTATTTACATGTTTGTTGCTGTTTTAACTTCTGTCTTGCAAGTTTTACTACAGATTTTTATTCTTGATGTCAAACCTTTAAAAATTAGTCCATTCTAAGTAGACTATTTTCCTTCTAGATGAATGAATATGATTCTTATAGGTTGTCTTAGTATCGTCATAAGTGGTATTGCAAGAGACTATATAATGTTAGAGATGTGCTTTTAACAATCTAATAAACATTGTATCATATCAGGAAGAGTATATGAGCAATATGATGCACATATTCTGCTGATACGAATTTACTATGAGACTGAAACGTGATGCATTTGAGAGCAGTTTGTTGGAGGATGGACAAAGAAAGTGCTTGGAGGTAGCTGTAAATGCTGATAAGAACTAAAAGTTTTACCTCTTTAAGCATGGTAGAATTAGAATTCAGAGAATATGTGAAAATTAGATCCTTCCTTGACTTCCTGGTTGTTTTAGTGGATTATTTTGTGTTTGATATGCTTTTCTATTATCTTGTTTCTGTTTAACTTTCTTCATAATTGTATTTGCTATGGCCTGCTGGTGAGATTGCATCAGTACAAGTCAAGTAATAATCAGTATTTGTTAACTTCAATAACTAATGGTTGCCAGGAAAACTCCGAAATTTGCATCCGAGGATTTTTAGTCATTGTAAGGCTTTGCTTATCAGCTTAAGAGTTGCCAATTTCTTGTGACCGGTGTATTGGCTTTAATACAGTAATTAGCCGTTATGATAACTCAACTTTTTCCATATTGTTCACATATTTCAATTCCAACAATTTCTTGACTCTCTCTATATTATTGTCCTCCTATTTCTAAAATGTTCTTGATATTTGTATGTCATTTGGTCATGAATTGAAATGTTGCTTGGGCAGTTTTTTGCAAATGGATGAGCTGAGTATACCTAATGTAAAACTTGATATTCCACTTGATAATTTAGGCTGCCAGCCTCGTGTAGTGGGGAAAAGAACACCTCGTGTTCCTTTATCATATCCACCAAAGAAAGATGATGGGGAGAAGCATGTTCTGTCAAAGAAGAAAAATCAGAAGCCAGATGTTGATGCTAATGATGATGAGGTAGCACATGTTGCTGCATTGACATTAACTGAGGCATCACAGAAAGCTGACCCTCCTCAAGCTTCTGAAACACCACAGAGAAGTAGACATGTGGATGTGTTGCCTACTCAAGGCTCAGATAGGATGGTAACTAACTTTTTCTGTCCACTTGGGTAACAAGTGTCGTCTTGCTTATAATAACCTTTCTGTTGTATGCAATAAAATAACTTTTTATAAACTCATTAGTTTCAGCAAATCGAGTCAGCTGCTAGGAAGTATCACAATGCTTCTATATATGATGATGGGTTGGGGGATGTTAAGGAAAGCAAGGAAGACAATATTTATGCTGATCCCAGGTGTACAAGCTCTTTGTTGGATATGGAAGGTGTAGGTACTTTTGAAGTTCATCGAAAAGGAAAGAAGTTTTATGGAAAGAAAGTAAAAGCAAAAGAGGTTGGGAACAGTCAATCTGACGATGGTGAAGAAGCCAGCAGCGGTACTGGAGGAGGACAAACAATCAGAGCTTTAAAGGGCAAGGTTGGAATTGAGGTGTCAGATGCAAAAACTGCTGAGACCTCTGCCATGGATAAAAAGAAACGCTATAACTTTTCCTCTGGAGGTAGCTTGCTTAAAATTTTCCTTGAGCTAGATTTAAGAATTTCCAAAGCATCCTTCACTTCAATGGTGAAAAAGGCTTAGCTAATTTGCTATTCTGATCAATTTCCCTTTATTTGCTTAATTTTTACAAGAAAAGAAGTGCTACGAAAGTTGCAACTGAACTTTTGTGAGTACACACAACAGCATTAAAAAATGCCTTTTTTTGTATTTTTATTAAAAGTTTGAATTTTGTTCTGTTCATATTAGGAAAACTTAATGTGCTGCTGTTAATATTAGGAATACTTATAGGGTATTCAAGATTGGAAACATAAACAGGAATCTGACCTGAGACTTTTGGAGCTTACCCTTCTTGTTTCAATTTCAAAAGAGTAGGCATCTGTTTCATATTGAGTAAGAGCCTCACGGTGCATTATGAAGTAAAAGAATAGGGGATCTTGGGTCAAATTTTAAGAAGCGTGGGATTTGTATCATAAAATGTGAAGAACAGTCGAACTGCCTTCTTTCACCCTCTTTCTTTTAAAGAATTCAGGAATATCTTTTCCTATAGTTTTCTTGTGGGAACATTTACTTTTCTATTGCTTGCTGGAAGATAGCACCCAAACATACCAAATGCTTTTAGACTTTTGAAAGCATATATGTTTGGTAGTGAGATTGATCAAATAGAAATATTGTGAACTATGACAGCACTGAGGTTATCAGATTGTAACAAGTTTTGATCATGCTTTTGTCTGGTGACATTATATTTAGTCTGATGTCTTTTTAACATGTATTTCACTTTTTGATGGTTTGATTTTGCAGATGAATTCTCTGCTTTGGATGCGCTGCAAACATTAGCTCATGTATCTGTGATGGAATCGGGTCAGTGCTAAATATGCATTATCTAGATTCTCTTGTCTAATTTCCACGGCAAGATACAGAGTTTTTAGTTCTTAATGGATTTGACAACATCTGGATTGTATTCATGTAGAATATTGTCTGGATTCTGAATAATGTGATATCAATTTATCTAGAAGAGCCGTAAATCTGAGGAAATGGTAATGATTAATCTTTGCATTCTTTATATTCAGCTGGAGCACACATTGATGCTTTGTTGAATTGCAACATAAAGTGAAATCTGGTTCTTCTTTGAAAATTTCCATTTTTTGGGTCATTGATGGCTTATTCGTTTTATACACTTCCCTTTATATGAATGGCCGAATGTTAGCTGCTCGAGTGCTCCTTTCATCCCCTTGTTCTCTTTTCCTCCCTTCCTTCTCTCCTCTGTTTTTTTCTTGACTGCTTAATCTGAACTATTAATGGGGTGGTGACTAGGTTTTGCATTGTATGCTATCTGCTACACTTTTTATAAATACAATCATTTTTATTGTTGTTGTTTCTGTGTTGGATGTAGAATCTTCTGTGCAGTTGACTGAGGGAAAGAGTGTGCTTGATGTGGGTGATAAATCCACAATACCTGAAACAACATTTACTAGTGATCAAGGAGACAAAAACAAAATTATAGGACAGAGAGGAAAAGTACTTCCATCTGGGAGAGAGGTTGAGAGTGATGCCTCAAGAAAGTCCAAGCTGGGAAGGCAATCAGCTATTGATTCTAAACCTGTTTCTGAAGTAAAGCCTTTGTTGCAATCTACCAATAATAATGTTTCAAAAAGAAAACGCCAGAACTCGGTTTCAAAGGTATCACATTCAGTAACATTGTTCAAGTTGCATTCTTATATATTTTCTTTTTCTTTTCAAACTTTGGTCTTCGTAAGTTACAAAGAAAGGAAGATGCAAATGTTTGTTCAAGTTGCAGATCCTGAATGGTGAAACTGCTGTAGATCCTCATACAAGTAAACAATTGCAGTCTGGGGTATGCATAATATCCTTTCTTAAAGTTGCTAGACGTATATTATTCAATGTTTCAATTAAGTAAATGATTTGCTACTCTGGTGCCCCTAGTTTTATGTTTCTTTGTTGAACTCCATTACTTTTTATATGAACTTTTGTTTTCTTTCCTTGCTTTGTGGCTTTGTAATTGGGGGCTTAAAAATTAAAGTTTAGCTTGTTGGTTTTATATTGACAAGGATCTTGTTTGTATTGGAATTAGTTATTAGAAGAATATGCCAACTCATATTAGTCAGCACTCAAATGAGTCTTTAGTACTTTTTTTTATTCACTTATGCATGTAGGAATCCAAAAGATGGCAGCTTATATCAAAATTTATGAACATAGTCAATGCATTAGTTACTAACATATAAAAAAACTTCAAATATTGATAGTTTCTCATTACTAACCGGGTTCCTGTTCGAATATGATACTAAGCAAGGTAAAACTTCTCAAATTTGTTTCTGTTCCAGCTGATCATTAATTTTGAAGTTAATCTACTGCTTTTACATTTCAAATATTGGTAAATTAGGGGTCCAAACTTTACCATAAGGATAGATAAACGTGTAACCTTGAAGATTGCAAAGCTTTTATGTTATAACAACTTAGCCAGCTTGCCAGAGACTTCACTTACTAAAATCCTGGATTTGAAGCAAAGCTCTTTCTTGATTCTTAAAAAAAATGCATTCGCCAAGAAATTATTTCTAATTTCTAGTTATCTGGGGTGTTGATGCTTTATTGACTGCAATGTCGAAAAGCATTACATGTAGGTTATTTGTTTGTTATTCAATTGGTTATTATAGATGTTTCTGTTCTTTTAATTTTCCCCCCTTTTGATTGACTTTAGCGATGAAGCGAGTGTTCACTTTCTACCATTTTCTATGCACTTTTGTAGTCTTTAGTGGAATGTAAGCATGTTGGCCCAGTTTATGGTCCTTCAAAACAAGCGAAATCAGTTGGAGGCTCAGATGGTTCTTCTTTAAGTGCTGAGCATAAAATTTCAGCAAGTTATATAGCAGTATCTGCTGCACAGGTGCCTGTTTCAGGCCTAGCAAACTCACAAGCCACAAGAATTAACAGGCGCAAGATGGGTTTAAAGAGAGCGTTGATTACAAAAGAGGGGAAATCCTTCGAGGGCATTATCAGATTCTCAACTTCAAAGCATGATAAAGCAGTAAATCTAGAGGTAGGTAATCGAACATATATTTCACCTGAGTTTTCTAACATATAAATCCTCTTTGGTTAAACCTTTTTCTTTCCAAATTGCAGGAAGAGCTTTCCTGTTGCCTGTCATCTTCTATGGTTCGGAGATGGTGCACATTTGAATGGTTTTGCAGTGCAATTGACTATCCTTGGTTTACCAAAAGAGAGTTTGTGGAATACTTAAAACATGTTCAGCTGGAGCATATTCCACGACTAACTCGTGTAGAGTGGGGTGTGATACGAAGGTCTCTCTCATTTCCTTTTCATTCTTTCTTTTTTACAACTTTTCAAAGATCCCATTTGGAGAATATTGGTGAATCTTATATGCCTGTTTATTTAGTTCCTTAGGCAAACCTCGGAGGTTCTCGGAATGCTTCTTATGGGAAGAGAGGGAAAAACTTCAACAGTATCGAGAATCTGTGAGAAAGCATTACGACGACCTGCGAACTGGTATCAGGGATGGACTGCCAGCAGATTTAGCTAGACCTTTATCAGTAGGCCAGCGAGTTATTGCTCTACATCCAAGGACAAGAGAGCTTCATGATGGAAGTGTCCTTACTGTTGATCGTGACAGGTGCAGGGTTCAGTTTGAACGTCCTGAAATAGGGGTTCAAATGGTCAAGGTAGTTGCACTTTTTGACGAATTTTTAGCTTTATATTTATGTTGTAATGTCATTCTGGATCTGGTTCTTGTTTGCTACATTTAGTAAATAATAACTTTATGCCTTCCTTTTCCATAAGTTGAATTTCTCATCATTGTATTTTGTATTTCTCTGATGAGGGATATTAGCGTAGCTGGTGTTAGGACTTGCTCTAATCTGTTTCATGAATTGATCTCAAATATTTTGTTCTTCATTCAAATTTGCATGTTTTGAATTGATATTAGTCTGACCAGACTGTCTGCTAACCTTAGGTAAGTAAACAGATGTGGGAAAGTGAAAAGAAAAGTAAGTTAAGGTTTGCCATGTTTATGTTGCAGTAAGTACTACTTGCATTGGTTTGGATCACATTTTGCATGGCCATGACCAATGTCATGTTAGTTTTCTGTATCAAGTTTACTTTGTCTTGTGTACTGCCATGGGATTAAATCACTTGTTCCCTTTGATTTATTGTCTTCGAAGGATTAACTCTCTTTAGCTTTTTCTTTAATTTTGCATTATACATTTTGTCTACAGGACATTGATTGCATGCCTTTGAATCCTTTGGATAACATGCCCGAATCCCTTAGAAGAGAAAGTCTTTATGCAGTATCTAAAGAACCAGAAATGAGTAGACATTCAGATAGTGGAGGTGTGGTTACAAGTGAGAATTTTGAGAATGCTTCTACTTCCAATAACAGTTTGACAAAGCAAGCACAGGTAGAATCGCTATTCAGCTGATGCTTAACGTCGTTTTGTTAACCTTAAAAAAATAGAGCTGCTTGTCTGCTAATTGCTAGTTCAACATTTTACTTGGGGTATTCCTAGGCTGTTTCATACGGTGTTCTAGTTTCCTTCTAAGTATGGGATTAGAAATCAAATAGAGATACCATTTTACTTCTTTTGACAAATTATTATTTTTTTATTATCACCCAGGTGGGTGCCAATCATGCTATCCCACAAGCTAAAGCCATAACTATTGATGTTGTTAACACACAAGCAATAGCTTGTAATCAACCTTCTATGAAGAGACAAGGAAATGAAGCTGAAACTCAGCCTCTTTCAGAGCTGTCTTATGCTCGTAATAAAAAGGTATGTAATGTTATTATGGTACAATATCTGCACTGATTATTTACTTCTATTGCTATATTGATCTGGATGGAAATAATGCAGTCATCGAGTTCTTGGATGGTCTCAAAGCCTTAGGATTTGCTTTATCTTGGCATCTATTTATTTGTTGTCTTTTGTTTTGGGGGACTTATTGTTTAACCAGACTACTTTTAGATCTTCCAGTTGGTTGCCTTTTCTGGGACTGTCATACTAATTAACTTATAGCATGAACTTCTTTGACATGTCACGACTAAATAGAGTTTTTATATTTCTTTATCCTCTTGGTCATGTTGGCTTTGCAGTGTTGTTTTTGTTTTAGTGCTGCTAGACCTCAACATTTTCCCTGATTTAACATATGGATTCTTGACTGGATAGTATTGGAAATGGGTTGAGTTAGCAGGAGTTGCTTGCAAGACATGACTGCACATTCCCCCTTTTTGTCTAATAACAGGAAGGATGATTTATGAGCTTGGCAATTTAGAAACATAAGTATTCACACGTCTGGAAAACCTGAAAAAGATGAGTAAATGAAGACATCTCATTAAGAGATATTGAGCCTTGTGAGAAACACCTTGTTACTTTAATTTGTATTTCAAAAGGAAGCCGGTTGTCCACGGGATCCTCATGCTGTGAAACATAGCCTGAATTTTCTGTGTTTTTTGTTATGTTACTGGATCATTAAGCGTTTTGAAAATATTTTCACCTTGGTGTGGCCAAGGTAACCCTCCTTTTGTATGTCTATAGATGTTCTGTAACTCTTTATTAATGAAATTCTTATTTTATTTTATTTTTTAAAAAAGGAATCCAGTTGCTAGGAATGTGGCTTATGCAAATTTCTATTTGTAAATTTCATGATTGCTTTCTATAAACACATGCTTTGCTTCTTTGACCATCCATTGATTTTGTTAACACGCAGGCTTTTCCTGTGTTCAACTCAAGGCAACCTAATATTCATCTGGCGAATACACTGCCTCCTTGGTTGAATCTGCCTGGAAATTTTAGTCATCCTGTTTGCTTACCAGTCTCTTACAAGAGTTCTTTTTCTAAGGAATCAGTATCTACTGCATCTGAAATTATCAAAAGCTCGAGATATAAGGCACATAGAATGGTTGATGCTGCTGTTCAGGTACACTCCTTTGTCTCTCTCTCTCTCTCTCTCTCTCGTAGATTCTTTACTTATTTATAATACTATGTAGCCTCTCGCTAATTTCAGTTAAATCACGTGGGTTGAAACATGCATAACCTTTCTATTTCAGGCAATTTCATTGAAAAAAGAACATGGAGATGTATATATGCAAATTGAAGAGGCCATAGATGTTCTAGATAAAAGACAGTTTGCATCAGAATCAAAAGCACAAGCGACCAGTGTGGCAGAGCAGATCGACTGTAGTTTACATCATCACCAATTGTCTAGTGAATCAGAGTCTCAGCTCAATGGTGATGCATCCATGTCATTATCAGATGATGAGTATGACAAGGCTGAGGCATCAATCCCTTCAAAGCTTATTGGATCATGCGTTGCAACTTTGCTTATGATACAGGTAACTTTGAATATGTGGTGACTGTAAATATGGATCTAAATTATCCCTGCAATGCGGGCTTGGTTAATGTTTTCTTACGTTATGCAGGCATGTAGCGAACGGCAGTATCACCCCGGTGATATAGCTAAGATAATAGATTCTGCTGTTGCAAGTTTGCAGCCACGCTGCCCTCAAAATTGGCCAATTTTTAGAGAGATAGAGATGTGCATGGGAAGAATCAAAACACAAATATTAGCCCTAATACCAACGTGATCCCGTGCGTTGTTTTCCGCTTCCGTTTCCAGCTTTAATCTGCTATCCACCTTAGTCCTAACCCATTCACCTCAAGCCCATCCATCCCCTTTGCTTTTTTTTTTTTTTAACTGTTTCATTTTTGGAAACTTTTGTAACTTCTTAACTTATTTTCTTGTTTTCTTAGGCATTCATAATTTTAACCAAATTGGTAAACTGATCACTTAATGAACTTAAACAAAATGGCATGCCAAAAGGAAAACAAAGATGGCTTTACTATTGGTCAAAGGAATTTCATCTGCAGCAAAAAAAAAAGAAATGTTAATAAGGAATTAGGTATTCTTTTCATTAATTATTACTGTAATGCATATTTGATACCATTTACCATAATAATGTAAATGTGGCAAGATTGTCAATCTAATGTGTTTTTATAGAAACGCTTATGTTTACTTTTGTGTATGGACGTGTACCGCTTGTAGTTTTGACAATAATTAGCACAATTAAGTTGTTAGCAATGATATAAACTGCATTGGATTTAGCATAGGACTTGGTTTTTGGTATTGTATGGTGTTGCTATTGGTCATTATCAGTTATTGTTTTTAAGTAATTTTTAAAATTACAAAGTAGTTAAATTTTATAAAATTATAAAATAATTTTTAATATATTATATTTTTTATTTTTATATAAAACTCTGGCTTAAAAATATTATAACAAATATTTTTCTATTCATATAACTTTTTATAAAGTTATCATATAAATAATAATTACAATTGATATAAAATTAAAAATAATAGGAAGTATTTAAAATTTTATAATTTACATCATCAAAATATCATACAGTAAAATAGATCCATAAGCATTACAACAACAATTTATATTGGGGAACATTACAAAGTAGGGTAAATTTTTTTAAATATATATATATATATATATATTATAGAATATAACATTTACATTAAATAAAAGTAAAATTAAAGAAAAGAAAAAACATGAAATATTTAGAATTTCATTCTATGGTGTATTTATTTAAATTATACTACTCTTAATTTTTATTTGTTACAAAATTTTTATTATTGAGAGAAGTTTTATTATTATCATCATTGAAACTCATTGTATCAGATATATCATATTCAAGATTATCTTTCAAGTTATTTTTGAAAAATTTAATCCGTTAAAAGATCAATGTGGTCAAGACAAATTAAATAGACATAACTAAAAATGGAGTATTTTTCTCCCTCTTGTCACCTAATACTTCTCAATTACTCTCCCTAAATTGATGTCCCCTAGTTTTGTTTATCTACCAGTGTCTACTAACTTCACCATCTCATCATCTTCTTACCTCTCTTAATTCTTGCATTTTTTCCCTCTTCTTTATTTCTTCCTCATCTCTTTATTGGCTTTTCTTTTATTATTTCAAAACCTAGTTTTCATATATCATCTTTCTGCATTTCTCCTTCTTCTCTTCTCTTGCTCTTTTTCATCTTCTTCTCCATCCGCCTCCCTCTCATATATGCTTTTTCCTTGATATCTATCTACAATATTTTTCTCCCCACTAAATCTACACACAACCTTAAACATTAAAAGGGGCATTACAGTCATTCCACTTGAAAGTTTTCCTGCCCACTACCCTTTTCCCCTTAACAAGTTAACTACTTTTTGACAACCTGCCACCAACCCTCTACAAACACCCTTTCTAAATATGGATTCAGAAGACTTCCCTCCACTACACTCCCCCACCACAACCCCTTTTCATCTCTTGACCAAGCCAATATTGCCTCCACC
The DNA here is from genome assembly GCA_025594535.1 of Erythroxylum domingense. NCBI lineage: Eukaryota > Viridiplantae > Streptophyta > Magnoliopsida > Malpighiales > Erythroxylaceae > Erythroxylum > Erythroxylum domingense. The sequence continues at coordinate 16,887,724 of JANQBM010000005.1, read as the reverse complement.
CCTCTTGGTTCAACTTCCACTAATTCTTCCCTAACTTCATCCTAGTCCTACTAAGAATTACTCTAATCTTTCCTTAGCTCCCACATCTATTAGTAACAAACTTGCCTACTCTCCAACCTCTGCCCCTCTTGATTTAACCATCAATTCCCCCACTAACCCAAACCCTGGCCTGCGCTCTTCCAATATTGTCAATGGATTTATCCCTTTTAAAAACAATCTTGGATTCACCCCTTTTAAAATAATATTAATTTGAACCTTCCCATTCATCTAAAAACATATAAGTAAGAAATGAGTGATGACTCGGATCTCTCTTTGCAATACTGCCCCTATCATAAATTGAAGGAAGATCCATTGTATCATTTGATCTTGACACTCTTTAAGGTTGGGGAAAAAGAGTAGGAGGCAACTTTGGTAGGCTTCTTCATAAAGAAATGTCTTTCCTTCCTAATGGTATGGAAGTGAGCTTCATCACAGTGGAAGATCATAGGTCTGACTGATGTTCTTCTGACTGAAGACAATCTCATATTGTTCTATTTTAACTCACCATCTATATAGATGATAATACAACTAGAAGGAAAAGAATTAGCTATGCCCGATTATATATTATAATGAATATTTCTAATAAAACGTTGAATTTGTTTCCAATCATAAGGATAGGAGTAAATAATACTCTGACTGAGGATAAATTCATGGTCTCTTACCAATGGAGACCTCTTCGACAACTAGAGTTAAGGAATGGAAACCATGGGGAAATTATTTTTGAGAGGTGGCTATTAGGAGCTAATGGAGATACATGAGGAATCAATCAACGGGGATCCTGACTTCAAATATCATACAAAATGCAAACTAGTTTCACTAACAAGCTTTTTTTTTTTTTTTGCATATGACTAACTCATGTTCTCTAAGGCACATTATCATTCAATTAACATATTGATAAAATCAATTCAAGATCCTATTAGGACTTGAGAGAAAATTCAACTAAAGTCACTTTATTATCCCAGTGAGTGTTGATCCTGTAGAGAGAAGAATTGTAGAAATCACTATAATAAAGAGGAGACTGCCACCTCTGACTTACTTAGGGCATCCTATTTCTATAAGGAGACTGATTTATAATCAATGCATTCCCTTAATAGAGAAGACGTATAAGAGACTTAGCCTGTGTACCTATAGATCAATTTATGGAGGTAAACTACAACTCCTAAGGGCAATTATAAACTCCTTGTATGTTTATTGGACTTCACATTTCTTTCTATTTAAAGTTATGATAGAAAGGGGAATGAAGAATTTCTTATGGAATAAGGTTGAAAACTCTTGTGGAAGAGCAAAGGTTAAGTAGTCAATTGTTTGTAAACCTATTAAAAATGGGGGGTTTAAGTCTCAAATCTATATCACTCAGTAACAAGATGCTCATTTTGAAAAGACTATGGATATTTGGGAGAAACCATATTGCATGAGAAACTAGCCTCAGAATACACCATATCAACATACTAATATTGTGTCAGATACAACATGCTATTAGAGCTAATGATGTAGTTTATACTATGTTTTAATAGGTGTTTTAGTGTGTTTATAGGTGTTTATTAGATAATTAATGCATGTATAGGCTTATAATTGTGTTAATTTGAGTGTTTGTTTATATTCTAAGTATTTATGTCATTTAGAGCATGTTTTCAATCTTAATTATATATTTCTTAAGGTGATTATGTGTTTGTTAGTGTTGGAAATCAGATCGGTGAAGAATGAGAAAGTTGGATGTGCATGGAGCTATATAGGTAGATTCACGATTGTGACTCCCATGTTGCAATCGTGACAGAAGAGAATCACCTAAAGTCACGATCATGACTCCATTATCACGATCATGACAGAAGTAATTTTTCCAGAGTCATGATCGTGACTCCTAGGTCATGATTGTGACAGAAGCTTCCTAGATGCGAATTTTCCATTTGTTTTAGAGTTCAGGGGCACTTTTAGAGCCACTCAAAGGGGGAAAACCCTAGTTACACCCCAAAGACCCTAAAAGACTATTTAAGAACATTAAGAAGCCTTAAAAATATAGTCGTTATCTTACGAAAGTGGATCAAACAAGGAAGATCGAGAAGAACATCCAAATTTTCATTTTTCTAGATCAAGCTCCAAATAGAATGTTTCTTTCTTTTTCATTTGTTATTTTCATCATACTTGATGTGTAAACTGAATTTCTAAATGTTTATTACATTCATGGTGTTTTAATTTCTATATTAGGGTTTATTTTGAAGTTATTTTGTGAATATGATCTTTGTCGATTCAATACATATTCTAATGTTGCGATAATTGTGCATTTCATGCTTTAACAATAAATCGAGAGAGTGAGTCAAAAGTAATCTGATTAAATTGTGCAACGAGAGTTGAAAGTTTAATAAGTCACATGATTATCAAATCAACTATCATTCAAAGAGACATATTATGTGAGAACTTGATTAATAGATAACGTCAAATCTAATTGAAAATGTCAAGAAAGTTTTATAAGTTTTGATAATCAAAAGGTTGCAAAATCCGGATTTTTCATATTCAATTAGGTTTAATCAAGTAGGGTTAATTGGTTAGGTCTTAAGAGAGAGTAATCAACCCTTAGGAAATCTAGGATCGACACATAATTGGATCAATTAGAGTTGAGGGAACAAAATAATGAAAGAATAAATCTTAAGCATTCATCCTTGATCAACCTTATATTAAATTGGCAACTCACTGACTATCTGTTATTTGCTTGATTTTATTTAATTGCTTTGATTTATGTTATTATTTTCACTCATATCATTTCTTAGTACCTTAGGTAAAGTTATGTTCAAATTAGTTCTTTCATAATCCTCGTGGGAACAATACCTTTCGATACTACAAAATATGATACGTATAATTGCGGGTATTGAGAGTTTTATTAGATATAAAATTTGTTCAATTAGAGCCTATTAATGCCTCAGAGTGAAAAGAAGACAAAGGTCGAATTCACAAAGGAAGTTGCTACTCAAGAAAAGAAAGAAGAACAGAGGACAGAGAAAATAGTGGATGAAGAAGAGAAGGTTCAAGAACTAAAAGCAGAAGAGTGGAAAAAGGTAAATAAGGACAAAAACGAGTAGTTAAAAGAGTAGACAAAGGCGAATGACTGAGCAGTTCACCTTCCTATAGGATAAATTATTGGAGTTAACTGAAGATTCAAGGAGTTTCATAATTCCTTATTTTATTAACAGTTTATTATAAAAAAGGACATTAATACTCATTTGGATTTGTTAATTTGATCATTTATGCCCTTCTTATTATCTTACAACATGTGGCTTATTCATATGCTATTAAACTGCTATGGGGAGAAATGTGTGGAAGCAAGCCACTAATTATAGACCTAAGTTGATAGTAGATGTGAAGGGTACGTTAAGCTAATAATATTAAACAAGCACTACTTTAGAGGCAACCCAAGAATTAGGATAGGTTTTATATTTTTATTTCTATTCATTTGTAAGAATGTTATGTTGGTTAGGTTTTTGGTAAACTCTTGCATGTAGTTTTGTTATTTTCTTATTTTTGGAGTGATTTTTTTGTTTAATCTCATATTTGAAAAGATGCTAAAGGTTAGCGAACAAGTTTCGAGTGATATATGGAGAAAATAAAGCAAAACATGGCAAAAATGGAGCGTTCTAGGCATGCTATGATCGTGGCACCATGCATGGCTAGGAAAAACTCTTTATCACGATTGTGGCTGGATCCATGATTGTGACAGACAAGAGTGAACCTCCCCTCTCATAACACACATAAAAAACCCTAGTTTGTCCTTGTTTTCAAATCTTTACCCTTTAAATACTTGTTTTCTCTTCTTCTACCTCTCATATTCTCTCTCTAGCTAGCAGCCACCTCCATAGCTCTCTTCTTTCTCTCAAATCTATCTTCACTTTCACTTGGTTTTTCACTCTTTTCTTTCTTCTTTCATTTAGGTTATCACTATTTCTACAGAAATTTAGTGATTCCCACATGAAAATCTCATCCTTTAAATAGGTTTTGCAAGATTTTCCTTGCACTTCTCTCTCCTAGATTTTTGGGTTTTATTATATGTTTTGTGTGTTTTCTTGGTTGTGTTTTGCAGATTCTACTTTCTAACATGACTTCAAAAATCAAGCAATCATAAAACACTTAACTCTAAAAGTAAAAAAAAAAGTGTCAGGTGATGATGCATGTGACTTAGCCAAGGATTTGTTTAGAGTGCCTTTTTCAATCTTCACATAAGAAGAAGGTAAAAATTTTCAAAAACTTCGTTTAAAAATTATTACAACACCTTAATATTTTGATTTCTCAATCTTAGGAAACTAGACTTGAAAGGAAAAGTTGAGACTTTGGGTGCCAAAATGCGAAGGGACAAATTCAGACATTTTGATTATCCTGTGTATGAAGAGTTGACCATTGAATTTTACACTATTTTATATTATAAGTTGCATCAATTAGTTAATTTTTGGTTTTGATTGCGTGGAAAACCTTATGGTGTGGAAAATGATGTTATGGATGAAATATGTGATTTTTCAAAATAAAAAATTGTTAAAAAACATGAAAATTTTAATGTTGTTAACAGGTTGGATGGGTTTAATATGAAAAATGAACCTAATAATGTTATTTAGAATCCTAAACATTTGTTACTACATAAATTTATGTTTTAAACTTTTTTTGCTAAAACTTAAAGTAATAAGTGTTCTATAAAAGATTTACTTATCCTTTGTTGCATGGATCATAAGTGACGTAGAACGGAAGTTATAAATGGAACAAGAACGTTTAGACTCTGTTCAGGAGTTTAATCAATGTCGTTTGATTGGACGAAAAGATAAACAAGAACGACAAACAATCTTGAAAGAAAGGCAAAGCTAAATTTTAGAATGAAATTTGTGATTCGAAAAAAAAAATCCCTAAGAAAACAGAAATAAGGCCTATTTATAATGGCCAAAAACCCTAATCCGAATCCTAACAAGATTAGGAAAATAAAAGACCGAAAATAGCAAAATAGTCTTTAATAAAAAGAAAAAAGAGAAATTAGGCCCCTAAATAGTGGAATTTGGCCCTCGAAGTTTTCATATGAGGCTGGCCCTCCGATGCATTTTTAAAAGCTGTCCATCTCTCAAAATCCTTTCCGAAAAGGTATCATAGGTCACTAACGGACTTCATATGCAAGATTTAGGCCTTTTTGCGCATCCTGCCGCAAACCTTTCCATAGTCAAGATCTTCCATGTAATCCAAAACTAACTGGTTCGCATCATTCCCTTCCACTTTTAAAGAACTCGACCTCGGGTGACCATCATCAGGGTGATAAAGATAAAGATCCGCCACGTTAAACGTCTTGGATATCTTCATATGATCTGGAAGGTCAAGAACATAAGCATTGTCATTGATCTTCTGAATTATATTGAAAGGACCAATCTTCTTTAGATACAGCTTTTGCTGTCCTCCTCCACGTTCCTTGCGCAAGTACACCATAACTTGATCACCAACCTTGAAGGATTGGAAACGTCAATGCTTGTTAGCGGCAATCTTGTACTTTTCATTGGACTCTTTCAAGTTTTGCCTCACCTGTTTAAACATATCAACATGCTGGTTGGCCAAATTGTTAGCTGCAACACTAGGAAGAACACCTGCAGAAAGTGCAATAAGGTCAACCGTCTGTGCTGGAGCCTTCCTATAAACAATGTCAAAGGGAGTCTTCTTAATAGAGCTGTTGACAGAACTATTGCAAGCAACTTTGGCTTGAGGAAGAGCAAGATCCCAAGAAGTCTTCTTATCACTGCATATGCAACACAATAAATTGCCAAGCATGCGATTCACCACTTCAGTCTGTCCGTCAGTTTGAGGATGTGCAATGCTACTGTAATGAAGTTCAATCCCAAAATGCTTCCACAGAGCAATCCAAAAATGAGCAAGAAATTTCACATCTCGGTCAGAAGTAATTGTTTTGGGTATGCCATGCAAACGAACAATCTCCTGAAAAAATAGTTTGGCAATATAAGATACATCACTAGTCTTCTTGCAAGGAATGAAGTGTGCCATATTCAAAAACCTGTCAACTACCACATAAATAGAGTTAGAAACACGTTGTGGCAAACCAAGAATAAAATCCATTGAAAAGTCTTCCCAAGGATGATCGGGAATAAGCAACGGGGTGTATAAGCTTGTGTTCTGTGAATGACCCTTCTGTGTTTGACAAACTCGACATTTTTAAACCATCTTCCCTGTTTCTCTCTTCAGCTGTGGCCAATAGTAATGCTCTTCCAACCCCGCAATAGTCTTGTCACGACCTAGATGACCACATTCATGAATTTCTCGAATCAACAATTCTCGCAATGAGGACTGAGGAATACACAACCTGTTTCCTTTGAAAAAGAAAACCTTCATGTATTATAAACCCATCAGTAGGTTCACGATTTTGTACTTGCTGCCATATCTCCACAAAATCTACATCCTCAGCATAAAGATCCTTCAGATACTCATATCCTACGACCTTTTGACTCACTATAACTAATAAAGTTACTCTTCTACTAAATGCATCTGTGACCTTATTTGTAACACCAGACTTATATTTGATGATATAATTAAAAGCTCTTATATAGGCTACCCAATGCACCTGCATCTTGTTTGCATGCTTTTGAGTTGGCAGATGAATTAATGATTTGTGATCTATATGGACAATGAAGTCTCACCCCATAAGATAATGTTCCCACATCTTGAAGACTCAGAAAATTGCATAAAATTCCTGCTCATAAGTACCCCACTTCTGCCTAGCTTCATTCAACTTTTCATTAAAAAATGCAATGGGTCTACCACATTGAGATAAAACACCTCTAATTCTAACACCACACGTATCACAACCAACCTCAAACAGTTTATCAAAATTAGGTAAAGCAAGAATAGGGGCAGAGCCACAATATTGCTGAAATTTTTGATAAACCTCCTGTAAAAAGTAGCAAGTCCATGAAAACTGCGAACTTCTGTAATTTTTTTTGGAAATAGGCCAGTTTCGAATTGCTTCTACTTTCTTATCATCTACACGAATCCCTTCTGAGCTAACAATATACCCAAGAAATAAAACTCTTTCTATCATAAATGTGCACTTCTTCAGGTTGATAAACAACACATTTCGTTCTAAAGCTATCATAACTTTTCGAAGGTATTGTACATGCTCCTTAATGCTACGACTAAAAATTAAGATATCATCAAAATAAACAACCACGAATCTGCTTAAGAAAGAGTGTAGAACCTGGTTCATAAGTCGCATGAATGTGCTTGGTGCATTCGTCAACCCAAATGGCATAACCAGCCACTTATATAAGCCTTCCTTAGTTTTAAAGGTTGTCTTCCATTCATCTCCTTCCTTCATCTGAATTTGATGATAGCCACTTTTAAGATCAATCTTTGAGAAAACTGTAGAACCAGATAACTGATCCAGCATGTCATCCAAGCTAGGAATAGGAAAACGATATTGAACAGTAATTTTATTGATGGCTCTGCTATCCACGCACATTCTCCAACTACCATCTTTCTTCGATACCAGTAACGTAAGAACTCCACAAGGACTGATGCTCTCACGGATGTGTCTCTTCTTCAACAATTCTTGCCCCTGTTCTTGCAGAATTTCACTCTCCTTTGGGTTCATATTGTAATGGGACAGATTAGGCAATGTAGAACTCGGAATGAAATCAATCTGATGTTGAATATCCCTTAAAGATGAGAGTGTTGATGGCTCCTCAACTAAGGTAGGGAATTCTTTCAGCAGCTTTTTGATGGGTTTTGGTAAAGAAAGTGTCTCCTCCTCTGTTGGTGTCTCGTTCTCTTTAATTTTCTTTCTAAGTAATAGGGCCACATCCTGCACCCCTTAGCAACATACTGCTCTTCCACTTTAGAAGGTTTCACTAATCCAGAAGGCAAAATAATGATCTTCTTCATGTTCCAGGTGAACCTGTATAAGTTCTCCTTCCCTCCGTGTTCAGCATAAACATCATATTGCTAAGGACGACCTAACAAAACTTCACAAGCATCTATATCCACAACATCACAAATAACAGATTCAGTATAGTATTTACCGATTGAAATAGGAACGCTGCATATCCTGTTTACTTCAATCTTTGGTCCCTCCTTGATCCACCCAACCTTGTATGGTGAAGGGTAAGGTTGAGTGGTCAACTGCAGTTTCTCCACTAACTGTTTTGCGATTAGATTCTCACAACTGCAACTATCTATGATCAATTTGCAAACCGCTTCTCCCACTCAACATTTTGCTTAGAATATCTTCCTCCTTTGCGTCTCTCCTTCCTGTTTTGGAGAACATAATTTTTTTTTCACCACAAAAGTCACTTCTCCATCTTCCGAGCCAGTAATTGAACCTTCATCCCCATCTACTTCTTCTTCACAGTCAACTACCTCCTCAATCACGTTAACTTGTCGACGATTAATAGATGCTCTTCCTTCTGAACAATTATTTGATATATACCCCGGCTTTCCACAACGAGAACAGGTGTTTCTAGTTGGTTTTTTATAAGGATTGGTTCTGCTTTTGTTCGCTTCAGGTGTCTGTACCTTGTTGTCTTTCTTCTCTTCCATAGCATTATGATTACTTCCCGAATTTATAGCCCTAGAAGACTACCCACCGTAATACCCTCGATATGGTTGACTGCCTGGCGAACCTGAATTTCGGTAATTTAAATTTCGATTATACTGTTGTCGAGGCTGCCATTCAACATGCTCTTCAGCCCTCTTCGCCATCTCAATAGCTTCTGCTAATGTGAAAATTGCAGCAACACCCATCAGACACCAAATTTTATGATTCAACCCCCTCTGGTAATGAGCTACCTACTGCGCATCGTTTTCACAATTATCACATCTTGCTTGAAACCTCAAAAACTCTTATGTATACTCATCCACCTTCCTACTTCCCTGCGTGCAATCATGATAACAATTGTACAGTACCTGTATGTGATCACTAGGTAAGAATCTTTGTTGGATCATAAGCTTCATATCCAACCAGTTTTGAATAGACGGATATTATCTGTGATAGTGCTCATTCTGGACGGAAGTTTACCATGTTGTTGCACCTCCCTTCAATTTGTAAGCCACAATAGGAACCCTACGTTCGTCTTCCATATCCATAACCTCAAAGAATCTTT
>JANQBM010000005.1:16853740-16866954 GCA_025594535.1 Erythroxylum domingense | reverse complement strand
TCACTCTGAGTTGGTAGTGAGTGGTTTGCAATTATGGTGGCAAGAACCCCACCAAAGCAGAGGAGGACTGTGGCTCCTCTCAATCCTGTTCTTATCAGAGAAACAGTCCAGAAGGTAAGTTTTCGCATGAACCCTTACCATAAAGATTTGTCCTATCGGACCCTCGGATGTTTGGAAGATAAGAGAAACTGAAAACCGTCTTGGGGTCATTTGGCTTTTCTTTTTTTGAAGATTGTTTGTGATAATCAGCTTGACCAGCTGAGATTTGTGAAAGCCTTTTGGGAACGAATCCTTTTAACTGAGCTTTCCTCTTTTTGGTACCTAAGAAACAAATATTGAAGAAACATTACTTAATTCGGGTTTGTCAATTTCTTTCTCTGGTTTTCAATTTTGGAAGGTGGATAAATGCATGGCCAGATTGCAAGAGCTCCAATACACGGTGGCCGGCGGGAATAAGGTGATAGCTGGTGTTAGTCTGAGTCCCAGAAGTACTAGAGGATATTTAAGGACTAGTCTGAGGTGCAAGCAAGAATCTTTAAGGTACATGGGCATTTCGGTTATTGAGTTTGTACTTTCTGTTGTTTGCGTGATTTTCATTCAACTGAGTATGCTTACTTCGTAATGTGTTTTTCCTTCCACATTGAAGGATTAAGAATGCTGCTGGTGCTGCGCATAGGAAGTCTCCTGTGGGAAAGTTGCCTGCAAGTTCAATAGGTCTCTCGCTCTCTGTGTCTCTCTCTCACACGCCATTGATATCGTTGCAAACTACAAACAACTCTATTTAAGAAATTTTTTTCTGACTAAAATTTATTTAGTGCTGAAATGTAGGGGGAGAGTGGCGGAAAATGTCATTACCGGCAATGCTAGTAGGTGAAACAGTTGGAGAGATTCTGCAAGCAAGCCAATTTGCAAGAGAAATGGTGGCATCAGTTTCTAGCGGTAAAACCATGAAAATCACCCCTGTAACACCAATCACCCAACGGAGGAAACCTAGTCCACAGCCTGAAATTAAGTCAAAGAGGAAGAAGGAAAAGCAAAATAATAGATCAGAGACTTGTTCTCCATCTCTTCAAAGAGCTCGGTCACGCATTATCTTCAAAGTTTCACCCCCTAGAAGAACGGAGGTTGACAAAGACAATATTCAATATCGGACAAATAAAGTGTCCCCCAGGAATAAACCATGGGCCAAAAAGGCAGTGCTGTTTCCAAACCCTTTGTTCCTGTCGTCTACCCAATCTGCACATCTGCAGAAGTTTTGCAAGACAAGGTCCCCAATGGTTGCCAAAAACAAGCAGACCACCACTCCGCACAAATTCTTGATAAAGTCCCCACCTTCAGCAACCAAGTTCCAGGTGAAAATTAAGACCCTTTCACCTACAAGACCTATCAATTTGAGCAAAGAGTCACCTAAGTTGCCCACAGCTTCAAAGCTTCGCCGATCCTTTTCACCTTCAAGGTTGGCCAACAGATTAGTTTCTCCATTGAAAACCAGAAACTTGATTTCTCCACTGAAGAGCAGAAAATTTGCGCAGAAGAGTAATGGGTTAATGAGTGGATTAAAACAGAGGCCTTGAAGATTCTCACTCGGGAGAATATGGGTGATGTGTTTCTTCCGGCTAATATGGATTTGTTTTAATTTCTTACTTGTGTTCATATCAATGCCTAAAGTTGATTGTTTACATTGCTTTGAAGTTTTAATATCAATGGCCTAAAGTTGATTCTTTACATTGCTTTGAAGTTTTAATATCAATGCCTAAAGTTTTGCCAATAAAGAGCAAATTGTGTTTGTAAAGCCAGAGTTTAAAAAACAACAAACCCAATCTCACCCCCGACTGCCTTACCTCCTTTATTCCGATAGGTTCCCAGCTTCCCCTTAAAAACAAACTTTCCTCAAACGAAAAATAGCTCTCTCACGAATGAACAATAATCAGGGCATGAACAGTAATCTAGGCGTTTTTTTGGTGCTTTCTTTAGGTATTTTCTGACTTGGGGAGCTTTATGGCTGCCTCTGAGGGATTAAAAAATCATTAGCTGCTAACAATGCAAAGGACTTTCTAAACAAAACACAACATAGACTAATGAAATCTTAGTCTAGAATTCGAAAAAAATGAAACGATTCCGTCATGGATCAATTTTCACAACATACCTTTAGGATTCCAAAATAAGAATTCTTGGGTTGTTTATAGAGAAATGAATTCTTAGCCTGGAATTCAATAAAAATAGCATTGAAACTATTCCATTATGGATCAATTTTCACAACATATCTTTACAATATTGGTCATTTGATGGCCTGAGTTTTTTAGCTAGTGTTGTGGGAAAATCAGTGGCATTTGATTTAGCCACTGCAAAGCTGGAGAAGATGTGTTTTGCTTGAGTTTGTCACAAGAATCCACTTCCGGAAGCCTTGCCAATCATTAAGCTTAATGCAGCCAAGTTAGAAAAGTTTGAAATTCAGTTAACATATAATTGAAAACCACATAGGGGACACCAAATATGGAAACTATAGAAACTGACTGGTAAAAAATTTATTAAAGATACAAAAAATTAACAGGAATGGAGGATGAATCAAATATTGAATTCTAGGATAACGCCCCAGCTTGTGACTAGAAGTGGATGTAAATGGGCTGTCAGAATTCTAGGATAATACTCCAGCTTGCGATAAGGATGGGGATAAACAAAATCTAAGGTGCATAATGCTAAAGTAGATATGTAGTTTAAACACAAAATCCAACATCTAATAGTGAGATGGAGAAAGGTAGCTTGGATTAAGTTGAAGATGAGCAAGATGAGGAACGTAATCAACAAAATTTTCCAGAAGAAATTCATATGCTAAAGGATCATTTTACTCCTATAATTATAAGGAGGTCTAGAAGGAGGAGAAGAACATTAGAGGGCTTAATAAACCTCTTAAAGGTCAAGATGATAGAGACCTTTTATTAGAAAGAAAAGTAGCTTTGATTAGTCTTTTGGAAACAAGAATAACAGCTCATAATCTCAACAATATGATGAAAGTTTTGGAGAAAAGTTGGAGTTATATGGCAAATCATGAATTCCATTATAATGTTAGGATTTTATTGGCTTATACCTCCTAGATTTTGCATTACAGTGATTAAAACTTCTGATTAGCATATGCATCTCAGATCTAAACTTCTGAATGCTGGAAATGTGACAAAAATTACCATCATATACACAGTCAATTTCGAATTTCAGAGAGTAAATTTATGTGAAGAACTTTGTCTATTCATACTTCTATGAATGTGCCTTAGTTAATTGCAGGTGATTTGAATTGTTTTTTACATCCATCTAAAGCACAAGATAACAGGATTAACATTATTAACCTTAGAAGAGAGTTGGAGAGGGTTATTACCAAATTTGAAGTAATTGATTTCAGATCTTTTGGATGCTTTTATACTTGGAGCAACAAACAAAGGAAGATGCCTAATCCGAAAGAAATTGGACAGAGTTTTGATTAATCACTTATGGATGAATCAATTCCCTAAATCTTTTACTCATTTTGGTGCTCCATTATGTTCTGATCACTCTTGGATGGAGGTGTTAAATCTCACACATCATCTTGCTCATAATTCTCCATTCAAATTCTTTAACTACCTTATTGAAAGGGATGGTTTTAGGGAGCTTGTAGATGAGGTATAAAACATAAAGATTAAAGGTTGTAAAGCTTTCTAGCTTATGAGAAAGCTTCACATTCTTAGAAATAGATTGACGACTTTCTATAAAGTAGATGTTACCCTTTCTAATATCAAGCTGGCTAAAAGAGAGTTGATACTTGCTTATTAAGATTGCTATAAAAGCCTAGATAATTTTACTCTTAAAAACACTGAATGTATGAAGCTGGGGAAATACATGGAAGCTCTTTAAGTTCATAATTCAATTCTTATCCAGAAGGCAAGGATTTCTTGGATGAGATAAGGAGATTTTAATACTAAATTCTTTCGTAACTCTATTATGGCAAAAAGAAATATTAATCGAATAACTTGTCTCTTGGATTCTAATAACCAAGTGATTACTGATAGAGATTCCATAAAGAGTTTGATATTCAACTTCTTTAATTCCTTGCTAGGTGATACATCCGCATCAGGCCCATCAAGTATGCAGCAGTTAGTAAATCTTATAAGGCTCCCTTTGCCTTGCCACAGGATACATTATTGAAGCTTCAACAACCATTTACCTTTTAAGAGATTAAATATGTTCTTTTCAATATGAATCCTACTAAAGGTTTAAGACCAAATAGATTCAATGCATAATTTTTTCAAAAAACTTGGCAAATTACAAGCAAGTTAATTGTGGAAACTGTCATGGAGTTTTTGAATTTTGGAAAATTATTGAGGAAAATCAATACAACTCACATATACTTGATTCCTAAGATTCCCAATTAATCTTAATGATTTTCGGCCTATCTCCTACTGTAACACCATTTACAAGTTGATTTCAAAACTTCTTGCAAACAAACTCAAGGAGAGTTTGAACATGTTCATTCATGAATTTCAAGGAGCTTTCATCCTTGGCAGAAATATCTCTGATGAGATATATTATATTGGTGTATAAATTGATGAGAGAATACATATCTAGAAGATACATCAAAAGTTGTTCTATCAAAATTGATCTCTCAAAAGCTTTTGATAGACTTCAATGGAACTTCATTACTGTATGTTTGGAATGCGTTGGATTCCCAAACCAATTCATTAAATGGATTCATGCCTACATTTCCATAACTTCATATACTATTCTTATTAATGGAGCTCCCACTAAGCAATTCAAAGGGTCGATGGCTTAAGACAAGGAGATCTTCTTTCTCCTTATCTTTTTATTATTACGATGGAGGTCTTGAATAGAATTATTTGTTATAACAAATCCAAAAGATCTGATTTTAAGTTTCATCCTAAATGCAAGGAATTGTCTCTCTCCAACATCTATTTTGTAGATGATTTGCTACTATTCTATGGCACTCACCAAGAATCCATTTTCGTATTACATCAATCTCTCGTGAACTTCTGTAGGATTTCAAGTTTTAAAGTCAATCAAGGCAAGAGTAAAATTTTCTTCTCCTTAAACTTAACTAATGCTGAGAGACTTCAGCAAATCTTTAATCTCAACATCCAAGGTATGTCTTTCACTTACTTGTGGGTTCTCATTTCAACTATAAACCTAAAATATCATGATTGCGTAAAAATTCTAGAGAAATAAAGAAATCATCAATGGTTAACTGAATAAACCGTTGTCTCAAACTGGTATAATGCAGCTTATAATCTCTGTGTTGAATAATCTTCACACCCATTGGAGTTCTCATCTTTTACTCCCTAAGAGGATTATTAAGGAGATTGAAAAATGTATCAAGAATTTCCTCTGGTCAAGCAAGATTGTGTCAAAGTTAAGTGGGAGCATTTATGTTAGAGAAGGAGGACTTGATCTTAATGCCATTTATACTTTTCAATCCATGCAGGGAGCCTTGGAGACTATTCAATGACAGGGAATCCCTCTGGAGTAAGTGGATTAATAAGTTACATCTCAAGGAAACCAGCTTATGGCAAATAACTGAGAGGAATGAAATCTCCTGGCCCTTTTAATTAAATTTTGAGGAACGATTTTAGTGTCTATTAACATATCAAAATTCAGATAAGGAATGAGGAAGGAACATGATTTTGGTATGACAATTGGACTTCTCTCAGCCCTTTATATCTTAGAGAGGATAGCTATTCTCTTCACACTAGAATCAGTTCCAAGCAAAAGTCAGAAAAGTAACTGTGAATAACTCTTAGCATTTTCAAGGCAGCGGCATTGAAAAACTACAAAGCTATTTTCCAACCTATATGCCCAACTCAGCTACCCCAAACATACCTTTATGGTCACTAAGTCGGAATGGAAACTTGCCAAACTCTGCATGCAACAAAGCCCTAGAGCCCTCTCACCCTTTTAGTCTTTGGTATAATATTGTTTGGAAAATGTCCCTAAAACCAAAAGCTTCTTTCACTATTTGACTTATAGTTATGAAGAGGTTGAAAACCAAAGACATAATTGTGGAATCTGAATACAAATTATGTGAACTATGTTGTAGTGAGCTTGAAAGCATTGACCACCTTTACTTTAAGTGTGGTTATTCAACCTCCATTTAGGACAGTATCTAGCACTCTTAGCCTCTACTATCATGTATCAGATTGGAGAAAAATATTGAAATAGACTAATCATAAATTTAGATCAATTGAAAAAGATAAAGTCTGCTTAAGCCTCAATTTCAACAGTATAGTCTACTCCATTTAAAGAGAAATAAAATAGAGGGTTTTCAACAAAATCAGCACAAATAAGCACGTCTTAGCTCACAAGTTACGTTGTTAGATATAAGAAACATTGGTAGCTCATCACATGCAAGAACAACTGAGCTCTTTCTATAAAAGACAACGGAATCTTTGAAATCAAGTTTTTTCGTAAAAATGTTGTAAAAGCCTTGCTTTTATTCTAGCTGAATATATTTTTGTAAAGACTTATTAATGCCTTTTACGACTTAATGAATAAATTATTTTATCTTTTGAAAAAAAGTTAGAATTTCATTGCTAGTTATAGCAACACTTACCAAAATTTTAAATGGATGAAGAAAAGCAATGATTGAAAAATCAGATCGAATCGACTGGTCCGATCGGAATAAATATGAACTGGTCTGTGTTTCAATTTGATTTATGTTTATAACCTCTATGAGAGAAAACCAGTTGGTTAAGTAAAAAATAGGCCAATTTCTTATAAAAATCAGTCAACTTTTGTCCAAAAAATTCGTTATAGTCATCTAATATGTGTAGTCCAATCCTTGAAATAAGAGAATGTGTCAGTTATTTAAATATGTGAGGCCCAATAGATTGTCCATGGCACTCTCTGTTTTTGACATGTATTAACTTATCATTAATGTAGAAGTCTTATTATAAAAAGTTTAAAATGTGAACGAGCGTTTTTCAAAAACCTTTGAAATTTTTATTAAAAGTTTTTTTTATTCTATCACATAATCTTATTAA
Source organism: Erythroxylum domingense (assembly GCA_025594535.1). Lineage (NCBI taxonomy): Eukaryota > Viridiplantae > Streptophyta > Magnoliopsida > Malpighiales > Erythroxylaceae > Erythroxylum > Erythroxylum domingense. Next base: position 16,859,938 of record JANQBM010000005.1, on the reverse strand, counting down.
TAAAATATCTTTTTTTTAAAATTATATTTTTATTTATGTATTTATATTTTAATAGAAATTTTTGTTTTAAATTATTATTGTTAAAAATGAATTATTATTTTTATCTTTAAAAAACTAAATTTATTTAATCCCACTAATAAATTATATTTGTCAAAATTTAGGTTCTCTATTTATCTCTTTATACTTTAATTTAAAAATTTTAAATTATTATTATTAAAAGCTAATTATTATTTTTATCATAAGGTTGATTAATAAATTGAATTATTAATTAAAACATATATAAGTAATCTTGCTTAAGATAAATTAAGAATGTGTTAAAAAATATTTAAATTATAAAAAAGCATGTTTAAAGGACATTAAAAAAAGTTAAAATAAAGTTAGAATTCTTTCTATTGACTTTCTTTAAATATATTTCAACTTCTATGAATTTTTAATAAATGATAATAAAAAATACAATTTTTATTTTAACTTTTATATTAGATTCAAAATTAGTTTAAATTATTAGATTTATTATTAGTTTATTATATATTAATAGGATTATTAGTGTATTTTTTATTTCAATAAAATATAAATGATAATAAAGAAATACAATTTTTATTTTAAATTTTATATTAGATTCAAAATTAGTTTAAATTATTAGATTTATTATTAATTTATTATATATTAATAGGTATTATCACTGTATTTTTTATTTCAATAAAATATTTTATACTTATTTTCATAATTTTTACTCATTTATTATATTCCGATTTTATAACAGTTTAATACCGGTTGAACCTTTAAACCTTTAACCTTTTCTTTGATGAGTTTAATATCCGGTCCAGTTTTTAGAACATTGAAGAAAAGCTGACCTGTAAATAATTTAGTCAATCAAAAAATGCAGCACATGTAATGATCAGGAACATAAAAACTGCCCCATCATTCAGACATTCAAAACATCAAAAGAGACACCATCTTCTTATGGCGCCTACACAAATGTTTCATTACAAACAAATCACACTAAGCGAGCTGGTCCACGCTAGACAATGTTTTCTCACTTTGCAAAACTGCAGCCTCCATGCTTGAATTCATTCCCAGGTAAGAGTACTGCTCTAACATCTCGTATTACAAGAAGTCTTGACAACAAACATGACAATTTTCCAATTGAATGAATCTAGCCTCTTCAGCCATGCATTCACTTGCTTGGAGATGCAAATCTTGTCCGTTCTCTCTGCCGATTGAAAGGTCTGTCCTTTGGGGATAATGTTTTTCCTGCACTACCGGCAAGCCGCATCATTTCTGCAAATACAGTTTAATCATGCACCAATACGTAAACATAGACAAGAGCAAGTGTCAAAAGGGACATTCCTTTCACGAGTGACTTCTCCTAAGCTTCTAGTAATGCAATTGTCAAAAGTGTTGTTCCTCTCTTGCTCCCTTTTATTTATATACTCTCCCAATTCTCCTAAGCTTCTAGTGATGCAAGTGCTAAAAACTCCAGACCTATCACCGCTGACCACAAAATCTAACATCTTACTTTTTTGAAATAGCAAATTCAACGTAGCATCAGAAGTGAAATTATTTCTATTAGGAATGTTGTACCTAAATTCAAAATATACCTAAACAATAGAGATTTCAAAACCAAAGTAGTCCTAAATTTGACAAACTACGATCCAGGAAAAGCTGTTAAAAAATAAGAGTAAGAGACAGGAATTCTCTACCTCTCTTTCTTTCAAGTTCTTGGTCCAGTTCCTCTTTCCATCTCCTCTGCTGCTCAGAACAGCTAATCAGAGCAGTAAACATTCTATTTAGATCACGCTAAAAGGCCATGGGGGTCCCACTTGTGGGAAAACCAAAAAATTCAGCCAAACTTATCAACTAACCTCGGGCTACTTGATTCAAGACAATCCTCAACCAAAAGACCTTTATGATCATTGCCCTGAGGGGATGAAGTTTCATCTGAAGCTTGTTCATCAACATGGCCTACATTAGGCGAATGCCTACTGTTTTTTCCAGGGCTTCCAGAGCTGAGTATATCACTTGCTGCAGGTGGAGTTCCAATGGGTATCCGACCAGGTGACCTGCCCTTAGGAGGTAATTTTAAGTAATTTGGCGAAGTTTCATTACTTGGCTTATTAGCAAAGCTTGGAGATAACACTGCATTCAAACTGTTGTAAAACTCTTCATACAAAGGTGTTTGCAGTTTCTTCAGCTCTAAAGCCTGAGGCATCAAAAAGAGGTTCAATGTCACAAAAATCTTCTAGAAATTCAGCCAAAATATTTGGAGCAAAGTGTTCACTCATGCGCTACCTTTTCATCCAGAAAAGCTCTAATTTTTGACTCTGTAAGTTCATCATCCTCTTCAGAGATTGATACACCCTCAGCTGGTATATCAGTGACTGGTCCTGATCCTGCTTCTTCCAGTTTTGAATTCTCACCAAATCTGCACCTCCAATCTTCAGAAAGAACATCTTTGGCATCCAAACTCTTGGTTAAATCACAAATTGCTTATAAGTTGTATGAAAAATAAAAGTTATGATTGGAAAGAGATGAGTAATTTGAGAAAAGAACATCCTGAGTTGCTTACATTATTGAAGCTCTCAGAAGCCAAAAGAGGACTGATCTTTACTTCATTTGAAGCAAAATTATCTTTGTCAATCTGGCACAAATCATCATCGCTATTGCTTGTTCCACAGATACCAATACTTTCAGACAGTTTCTTAGGATCCAGAGAATCACTTAGACTACCCAGATTACATATGTCTGTTGTGTCCGAGAGATATGAATTTTGACTGGCAGCAAAATAAAACCATTACTCAATAACATCTAAAATAATTTGAAGAAAAGGTATTCTATCCAAAATCCAGTGTGAATGACATTGCAGAACTTACAACTTATCAAGGTTGGCAGTTTGCAACTGTAAAGAGATGCGATCATCCTGATGGTAGTGGAATTTTTTTTATTAAGAATTGACTAAAGACCAACAAAACAAATAACCCACAAGTTCTGTCCAGATATACCAACCACGCCTGGAGTACATTTAGCAGTGTCAACAAGAAAATGTTTGCCGGCAACAAAAGGATGCTGCATTTATTTCACATATAGTATCATCATACGGTACTAGATCAGGTTGATGATCATCACTACTTGCCAAAAGATTCAAATGAAAACCAAAACTTGTTGAAAACTTTAAAGTGAAATCACAAGATTCAACAACCTAAAAATGCTTCCAGATAAACAAAAGAATGACAGTCAAGTTAAAAAAATTACCTGAAGCAACTTACACGCATCTGGCCTCATATTTGGTTCCCTATCATTGTAAATCGCATACATTAAATGTTTGAAAATAATATTTAAGAAGGATGTGCTAAAGATTCTTAATTGACAGAAAACTATCTGGAAAGTTCTCATTGCATAGACAACCGAATCCATGAACTTAAGCAAGCACAGTCCTACTCGGAAATAAATTTATTAGTATGCATGTAGCTTTCAGTAAAACTTTTAAGTTCCTACAGATCTAATCGCTTAACAATAAAAGTTGAATGCCATAATTTTGATTGGTATAGTTCTTAGACATTGCAATTCCATCATACTCACTACTAGTCTAAGCCGGAGGACAGAGCATCCAACATTTTGTAACTCTCATGCCAATGTAATTGAAGTTAAGAAAAAGGCAAAGCGGTACTTTTGCAAACACTTGAGTAGAAAATCTTTAGCCTCAGCAGAGAGATGATCAGGGATTTCTGGATGAGACTTTGTTGACCCTATATAGAAGAGGGCAGCAACCTAAAGGACATCAATTTTAGTAAGTTGGAAAGCACCTAAAATGGAAGAAATATCGTTAAGGCTAGAAGACTGGTTACCTCTTGATACTGTTGGCTCCATGGAGGCTTTCCAGTGGCCATCTCAATTACTGTACAGCCCACACTCCACATGTCGGCAGAGCTAGAGCAATGTTTTATGATGTATAATTACGATTAGAAATATATGTTCAATCTGTTTATGTTATTAGTCATGAACAATAGTTGGATTTAGATCTAACAAGGCAATTTCAAGGCCTTTTGTATTCCAGGTTTCTAAAAAGTGGAATTACTCAAGTCAATTACATATTTTGACCTATAATTCAGGTAGTAAATTTTAACTTAACGTGTCCATCGATCTTTATAATCTATAAAATTAATGGAAACATTGCATTTGAATCTAGAAACTTTCTCTTTGCTAACTAAAAATATGAAGAATATGAAAAAGGGCCACGTGCAGAATCAGTTCCCAAGGACTCAAGCATTCGAAACACTAATTAAGATGAATATGAATTGTTACAACTCTTCACCCTTACAAGCTATGTCCAGTCTGCAGAATGACTTCAGGAGCCATCCAGTATGGAGTGCCCTTCATTGACTTGGCCCCTGAAACAGTAGCCTATTCTAACGAGAATCTCAGTCCAATTGAAAACACATTATAAGAATGCTTTTATACACAGGAATTTCAAAGACTAAAAGAACATAGAAAAGAAAGAGAAACCAGAAAAGATCAGTATATACCAGCTCAACAACCTGCTTGGAAGCCCCAAAATCTGCAAGTTTAATGCATCCTTTATTGTCTACAAGGATGTTTGCCCCCTGAAAGCAAATACAGAAGACATCCAGAGTTTTTCGGAAAAAAGTTGAATAATGAACTTAAATTCTATATAATGAACTTAAATTCTATCACATGTCACATAATTGATAGGTAGTTGAGTTACCTTTATGTCCCTATGCATAATTCCATTTTTGTGTAGATACTCTAGCCCCAGCAGCAATTGTGTTGTGTATGTTCTTATAACCTGCGTTACAATGTTGAAACACAAGATTAGAACCAAGTCAAAAGTAATACAAATTCAGTTAATAAAGACTCACCGCCTCAGGAAAAGGTCCAAATTTACTCAAAAGAGATGATATTGAACCACCAGGGACAAATTCGAGCAGAATATTCAAAGTTTCCTCCTCCCTAACTGTGCCTAAGTATCTCTGAGGATGAAAAATGGCAGATAACTCATTACAGTGGTAAACTTTATTCCTAAACTGTCAAAACAAATAGTTCTAAATATTACTTACAACAATGTTAGGATGAGAGAGATTCTGTAAGAGTTTGACTTCTTCCTCCAACTCTTTGATGTGAGTCTAGCAAAAACCAGATTAAGTCAACTCAGTTGCATTTTTTCTATGCCAACATAGAATAGAATAACCAGTGTACTCTCATAATTATACACGTTGCGCATCTATTCTAGAACAAAAACTTCATGCAAGTTCTACAGATTCAAACACCCTCATTCTATGAGCAAAAGATAAATATTTGGACAGATATAAAACAGCACCAAATGATCAAAAGATTCAATACCTGGGCTCTCTCCCTTGAAGCACCATTAGCTGCGATCGAAACCTAAATATGAAAAGATATCAGAGTTAACAACACTAAGCAACTAAAAATAGTATCCAAAATAAAGTAATCTGGCGTCAGAAACAGATAGTAAAAGTGAAACCGTTAGTGCACCAACACTGATAGGTAAAAAGGAAAAAAAAGGTTCGGAACTTTGACGCACTCAACACACTTGCTTGCAATGTAACTGGACTTTTAAAGAATCCCAAATCAATTTCTCATCTGGGTCATAGTAAAAGATGAAGTAACGAGAAGAGTAAAACCTGCTTTACAGCCAAGAGTTCACCAGAATCGAGATTCATGCCCATGTAAACATGACCAAAAGCGCCGCAACCGATCAACTCCCCTTTGCGATAGCGAATGGGAGGAGGCATCGGGGGAGTGGAGGGTTTAGCGAAGATTCTTGATTTGATCTTTTCCATGAAGGGATTATTACTACTCATCAAGAAGATATCTTGATCATCATGGGGTGTACGGAACACCAATGATCGCCTCACCGATCCCAGAAACTCTTGCATTTAGTGTGAATATGTGTGTAGAAGAAAGAAAGGAGAGATTGATGGAATGGTAGGCTAAGAGAAGAGAGACTGTGACAGAAGCTAGTGGGGATGGAGATTCTCTTTTGAAACATTAAGTTTTCAAAAGTAAGAGTGAAATTGACCAATTGCTCTGCTTCATCATACCTATCGCCAAATTCCTTTGCTTTATATTACTAATGATGTAGGATTACCATTGTCTTATAAACTGTAAGTCCTTATCACATATATCATTTATTGATACTCTTATAATTAGAGAAAGTAGGAA
>JANQBM010000005.1:16779551-16794241 GCA_025594535.1 Erythroxylum domingense | reverse complement strand
CTATCATATTCCTTGTGTTATATGTGGATGACATATTACTTATAGGAAATGATGTCTCAAGTTTGAAATCAGTCAAAGCTTGTTTGTCCCATAATTTTTCCATGAAGGACCTTAGAGAAGCAACTTATATATTGGGAATAAAGATCTATAAAGATAAATCAAGGAAGTTGCTAGGTCTTTCGTAATTAATGTACATAGACAAAGTGCTAAATGGGTTTAGCATGAAGTTGTTCAGGAGAGGGTTTCTTCCTATGACTTATGGGATAAAACTCTCAAAATCTATGTGTCCTAAGACATAAGATGAGAGGAATCATATAAGTATGATCTCGTATGCTTCGGCAATAAGATAAATTATGTATGTTGTGTTATGTACAAGACCCGATATATCTTATGCTCTAAGTTTTACGAGTAGATATCAATCGGATCCTGGTGAGGGTCACTGGGTGGCTGTCAATAATATCCTAAAGTACTTAAGAAGGACTAAGGATGTATTCTTGATATATGGAAATGGAGATCTTATAGTGAGCGGGTATATGGATGCCAGTTTTCAATCTGATCAGGATGACTCCAAATTCCAGTCAAGTTATATTTTCACAATAAATGGTGGAGTGGTCAGTTAGAAGAGTTCCAAATAAGAGACGACTGCAGATTCGATAACCAAGTCAGAGTACATTACAGCTGTGGAAGCGGCAACAGAAGCTGTTTGGATCAAGAAGTTCATTATGGAACTTGGACTGGTTCCTAGCATAGTAGACCCAATATTGTTGTACTGTGACAACAATAGGGCTATTGTGCAAGCCAAGGATCCGAAGTCTCATCAGAGATCTAAGCACGTACTCAGTAGATATCACCTAATGAGGAAGATAATTGATAAAGGTGATGTGAAGATAGAGATAGTGCCCACAGATTAGAACATCGCTGACCCTTTGACTAAGCCCTTTCCTTAAGCAAAATCTGATTCTTGTGTACTTGCCTATGGTATTAGAAACAAAGGCGATTGGCTTTAGTGCAAATGGGAGATTCTTAGAGTAGTGCTCTAGAGGCAATCACCTTTAGCACTTTTGTACATACTTTATTTTGATTAATAAAGTAAAAGGTGTTTTTTATTAATTTGATATTCGTTTATATGTGAATTGATATTGATCTTAAATCGAATTAATGAAGTCCATGATACAAAACATAGGATGAATGAAATCTAATGAGATCATAATAATGAGATTCCTATCATATGCAATTATATTAGTATCTACATAATCCCTAGTCATAGGATTAATAAGACATGGCATTATTAATCCAGACAGACTATCACATATTATACTCCTTAATTTGATTAAGTAGTGGATCTCATAAACTGTAAGCATGAGATGTTTAGAGTTAATATGTGGATGCTTACTAAGGGTAGTAAGTACATCAGATGACCCGTTATCATATGGATGACCTATTGAATGTTAATGATTAATCTCATCATAGCAATGGAGCAAATATCCTTACACTTGAGGTACTCAATGATATCTTGGATATAAATCTTATGCTTTGACACCATTCTTTATTACTTCAAGACGAGGTCACTCTTAGGGTAATGATTGGGTACAACTATTTGTATTTGAAGGTAATTGGGTAGCCAATAAAGGATTCACCACTCCTGATAGAAGGAGATGATACCTACGGCCTCTTGTTAGGGTCGTTACTCAGGAGTCTCTAGCCAAAGCAATTATATGTCCTGAAGAGAGTCTTTAATGACACATAGAGTAATGAGATCCTAGGATAAGAACAAACATCACTTGGACTAGATATGACGTAGTCAGTCTAGTGGGAGTTGACACATAGCCCATACTCCGAACCAAGTGGGGTATAGTATGGTGAAAGGACGAATTGCACGGTAATTGTCTATAGAAAGGTTCATAAGTTAGATAATTAACTATCAAAGAGTTTATGTATTAATCCACTTATATTCCGATAAATAGGCATCATGAAACCCTTCATGATGTGCTTAAATTAAGAGTTAATTGAAGTGCATAAAATAGTTGAGAACCTAAGGGTCACACATATAAAAGATCGGATAAAAAACAAGTGTGTATGGCCTATTTTAAGCAGACCATAATCGTGCCTCAAAAGGCCACGATTGTGGCCTAAGGCAAGGCATGCCACGATCGTGGCCAACAAGGCCACAATCGTGACAAAAGTTGCGAAGTGACATATACGTGAGTTCTTCACTTATTTGCATGAGGTTTTTTCACTTCTTACACATATAAATGATAACATAAGGGCTCTAGAAGAGTTTTAGACAGGCCACGATCGTGACAGAAGTTATGAAGTGACATATAAGTGAGTTCTTCACTTATGTGCATGAGATTTTTTCACTTTTTACACATATAATTGATAACATAAGGGCTCTATAAGAGTTTTAGAGTAAGAGTGAAGTATCTTGAATCTTATTCTTGCAATTCATGCAATTGTTGCATAAATCAAAGTGCATGCAACAAGATTTTATACCTACCTTCCATCATCTTCAGCATCTACTAAAACTCATCTAGTTTGGTGCTCAGATAACCCTTATACATTATTTGTTCTTCCATCTTTGTGTGTTCTTGGAGATCAAGGAATAGTTTGGTGCTTGCAATAACCCAAACAAGGAGGAGATACACAAGGTAAAAAGTTTACATTTCATGTTCTTTTATTCCTATCTTTGCATGCATGTTAGATCTAATGGTTTCTAGGTTTTCATGGTGTCGAAATCTTGATTCCGACACTTCCGCCGCATCTACATGCATATGATGCATGCAACTATGGCAAACCCAACATCCTTACTATTCTCTTCCTTTTCCCTTTCTTGTTTGCCTTTTTACCTCTTTGTTTATTACTTCCTTATTCTCTTTCTTCTATTATTGCTCTGCTAGTGCCTAAGGTTTCCTTTCTCTCTCCTTTCTCTTATTCCTAAGACTCCTTATGGGCTCTTTTATGCTCTCTTTTTCATTGCTTAAGAAAGGAGATAGCTTTAGGTTCAGTTTTGTTGCATTGTTAAAATCAAAGATATTTTAGTCTTTCTCCTGTAGTTTGCTTCTTGCTCTTCCACTTCTTATCATTTTATAAATGATTTTTTTAACATTTATTCTCTTTAACTTAAACCTCTTTTCTTCTTTTAACTTCCAAACCTATATCATATCGAAATCTAGAAATCTTACTCTACCTCTTGAATCTTTCCCTTCACCACTTTCTCGACCCTCTCTTAACTCTCCCTCTCTTCTGTTTACCTGCTCCTCTTTCAACCCCCCTCTAAACTTGCTCTTCTCCTCTGTCCCAACTTAGTATCTATGGTGAACCTTGTCCTAGACATATTAACCTTTTTTTTACATCCCCTAGTTCTTCTCCTAACTAAAGTGTTCCACGAATTCCTCAGCCTCCTTCGAATAATTCTAATTCCCACATTACTAAGTTTATATTATTCCTCTCATAGAGCATAGTGTTTCCTTTTCTTTCTCCTTTTTATTGTTACTAGGACTCCTTCTAGGCTCTCATAGCTTCTCTTCTTTGTTGGCTAACGTAAGAGATATATTAAGGTTCATCCTGCTACACTGTTGGAATCAATGGCATTTTAGTCTTATTTTATAATTTCTCTGTTGTTTCCTTCCTACTCTTCCACTCCTTATCATTTTAGGGATGGTTTTTTAAAAGTTATCCTCCTTAGACTACTACTACTTTTCCTTTTTTAGCTTAAAGCCCTTAATCATGTCAAACTCTGGACATCTTATTCCTCCTTTTAAATCTTTCGATCCACTTCCTTCTTACTCCTCTCTCAACTCTCCCTCTCTTCTACTTACTTACTCCTCTTTCAATCCCACCTTCAATCTTGCTCCTTCTCCTTAATCCCAACTTAGTGTATCTGGTGAGCCTTGTTCTAAACATCTTGACTCTTCTTTTACATCCCTTTGTTCTTCTCCTAACCAAAGTGATCCACAAATTCCTCAACCTCCCTAAAATATTTCTAGTCCCTCTATTACCAACCTTTTTTTGTTCCTCTATTAGTGCATTAGGTTTCCTTTTGTTTCTCCTTGTTCTTATTCCTAAGACTCCTTTAGGGTCTCTTCTTCATTAAGAAAGGTAGGAGAAAACTTCAGGTTCAGGCTTACTGCACTGTTGGAATCAAGGGCATTTTAGTCTTATTTTAGTCTTTCTCCTATTGTTTCGTCCTTCCATTCTTTATCATTTTAGGAATAACTTTTTTAAAATTTATCCTTCTTAGATTACTACCACTTTTCCTCTTTTAGCTTACAAACCTTAATTATGTCAAACTCTAGACACTCCTCCTCTTGAATCATTCCCTCCACTTCCTTCTTGCTCCTATCTTAACTCTCCCTCTCTTTTGCTTACCTTTTCCTCTTTCAACCCTCCTATAAACTTTCTCATTCTCCTTAATCTTAGCTTAGTGTCTCTAGTGAGGTTTGTCCTGGAAATCTTGACTCTTCTTCTATATCCCTAATTCTCCTTCTAGCCAAAGTGTTCCATAAGCTCCTAAGGCTCCTCAAAATCTTTCGAGTCCCATCATTACTAACTTTAATCCTCATCTTAACTAGAAATAGGTGGTGGCAGAGCCTCTTAAGATTGCTCTTCACTACTGTACTGAAGATTCTACCATTATTTCTTCTCCTCTTAAAATTCTCAAAAAAAGGAGCTAAATGCTGGTCTTTAATAATTATAACATTTTTAATATAGAAGTTATTGGCCTTTTCATGTGGTCTGTTTATTTTTCTGTATCCTGCATCATTCGTATATTGTCTCATTTACATATGGGTCCACCGAAAACAGCCTCTCTACTGTGTAGGAGTAAGGCTGCGTACTATCGGACCTCCCTAGACCCCGCTTCATTGCAGGATTTCAGACTGGGTGATGATGATGATGATGATGATGATGATGAAGTTATTGGCCTTTTCCTTAATAAAATCTTGGGCCTTAAAAAAACTACGAAAGTAGAAGTTTTGATTAATTTATCCTTAATAAAGATCACTTATTTCTCTTTAAGTTCTCATTAATTATAGGTGTACACTTTTAAAGCTTGACCACTTTTCTTTTAGCTATGGAATCTTGGTATTAACTTTAATAGCATTATGCAGAAGCAAATCCCAATTTGAATTAATTTCCACAAGGTTCCTTTTGCATAATGTTTTATTAAGGGGCTGATATGCATGGATGAGGCCACTGTATCTAGAAGTAGGATTGGTTACACCAAACTTTGTGCTCTAGTTGAATTGAAGTAAGAATCCCTGATTTTATTCCTATCTTGAGATTGGGTGAGAATGACATATTGACTAAGGATTCTATTAGAGTAAATATTAGTGGAGACCTTCCCTGACGCAACATGTGAAGATTTTGAAAGCAATAAGAGGAAGTTTCAAAGGGTGATTTCTATGAGCTAACGGGTCTTAATAATTAGTTGGAGCTTTCCTCTGAAATACATGATCCTCAAGTAGATAAAGATGATGATGCATTTTTAGCTTCGAGTTCCTTACACAATAGGTAATCTTTGAAGCTTAAAATGATTATAAGTTAGAGAATATGGGAATTTAAATTATTTAGACTTCAAATTTAGTACTGGAGAATCCCTCAATTAAGGAGCTTATAGTTGATGCATCTAATAACATGGTACAAAAAGGAAGTAGTCATCTTAGAAACTAATCAAGAAGTTATTGGGTCAAATGCCCTTAGTGTCCCTAACATAGAGGGACTGACTCCCAATATCATTAGAAATTTTTAAGATGGTTTTAAAACTAATGAGAAAATGAGGTCAGGACATAAGGTAAAGTCCAAGCCTTTTAGTTCAAGACTTCTATTCTCCATTAATGTCATTATAGCTTAGAACTTTAGGGCCTTAACATTTACAAAAACAAGGGGTTCTTGACTATTTAAATTCAATAAATCCATTGACCTTTGGCTTTTTAAAAATAAAACTAAAAGTTAATAAATGTAAGCAACTTAGATTCTCAATAAGACTGGCAGATTCTCTTAAATTATAAAGCTCACTTCTAGATTAAAATTGTTATCAGATATGACCTTAGTAAAGTTATTATTCTCTACTCTTACATATTAGACAAATGTGTTCATATACAAATTGAAATTTTAGGATTAGGTACGATATCAATCTCTTTTATTTATTCCTTTAATTTTGATTTCTAAAGAAACTTCTTGTGGAACAATTTAAGGCAACACTATAGCTCAATCAAGGAATCATGATTAATCTTAGGGGACTTAAACATCCTCCTTGACTTTAAAGCTAAAGGATCTAAATGTATAGGGAATCCATATAGTGACTTTAGATCATATATCCAAAAAATTAAAGTTATTAATTTAAAATTTGAGAGAAGTTTCCTCATCTAAAGTAACAAATAAGACAGGGACTATTTAATGAGGAGATAAAAACTTGATAGAGCTTTGTTTGGCCAAACTTGGCTTTAAAAATACAAGAAGACTAACTTTAACAATTATTTATGCTCATACCATTCACTAGTTAAGATACTAAAGGGCCAAAAGAGAGTACAAACTTTCAAAATTTTAAATTTTTTATATGATACTGATTGTTTTCAAAAGGCATTGAGAGAGGTATAAGCTTCGAATATGTTATACAAATGCCACAAAAGATTGATAGGTGTAAAGGAAAAGCTCAAGAAGCTAAAATCCAACATTGTATCCGATACTACTTTAAAGCTGAACAAGATTGGAGACTGGTTGAATAAAAAGAAAGGGAAGTTTTATGACTCTTTAACGATATCACACTTTATTTTAAAGAAAAGGTAGCTTTAAAGCAATAGACAAGGCCATTGGAAGCTTATTGTTTTTATCAAACAAAAATCCATACTACTTTGACTTAACGAAGGGCTTAGTAACTCCGTATTCTTCTTCAAGGCCCCACTCCCTAAAAGAAATCCAATAGGATCACTTCCTTAAAAATTTGCTTCTTTTACTTGAATAGGTAGAAATAAGAATTGAAATAAAAAATACTTCTCTTTTTAAGAACCAAATCTTGGAGAAAACTTTGAAAAATTGAAGAAGGATCCAAGAACATGGTACCTACATGCACCATATTAGGGTCGTGTTCCAATGTAGTCAATTATACTCCACTCTAACAGCCCTACAACACCATCGTGTTGTTATATGGATCAAGCAACATAACGTTTAGATGTCCCTATATAGGCCATGTATTAATAGTGAAAATCTTTAGAAAAGTTACAAAATATGCTAATCATAACATGATCTACTTCGTGACCCATATTAGGGTTTATAGCTCATTAAAGATTAGGGTTTCAGATATATAAAAAAAAGAGAGAAGAAGGAAAGTAAAGAGAAGTTTTTGGCTAAGAAATAATTAAAAAGAATTAGAAGCAATTGAAATTCATTCTATATTGGTTATTGATCAACATTAAGTTAAACTTAGATGAAAGAAAATATGTTAATAATGATCCATCAAAGATTCAAAATTCAAGACTCAAGACTCAAGGCAATGATCTCTTTTTTCTATTTTCTTTTTAGCTTCCTAATTGTTAATTCTTTATTTAGTTATGGATTAACTGAAATATAGATTTAAGTGGCATGGACCTTGAGATATATATGTTGAATTGACCTGTAATAAATTTCTTTTTTTTTAGATTTCAACAAAAATCCATCAAAGATTCAATACTTTTGACAATGATCTCTTTTTTCTTATTTTCTTTCATGTTTTTTAGTTGTTATTCTTTATTTTTTATTAATTAATTAGGATATATATTTAGGTGGGATGGACACTAAGATTTATGTGATAATTTGAACTTTGGTTTAATGAATTTCTAGTTTTTTTACATGTATCCATGATTCTATAATTAATTTAATTGAAAGATCGAAAGTGGCAGATTCAATTATTTGATTCATGCATTGAGATTTGGGAGATGTGACGTATGACTACATCACAACGTAGATAGAAAGGGCTAAGGATAAGCTATTTGGGGGAAAGTCGCAATAACCTTCAAACAAGCATCACGTGTCTGTTCAAAGTACACAGCCAACAACAAGACTGTGTTGACGCCTAAAACATCTTCTAAAATTTGAATTTTGAATTTTAAAAGCCAAGATTAAGTAGTAAAAGTAAAGAGGAGGCTCAAAAAATAGAAGATAAAACCCTAGAATGGCTGGAATTTGGAACAACAACTAAGGAAACCTCTTTGGAGTGGATTTTAATCAATCTTAATTGAAGTTATTAAAGATCATAGGGATTTCATCATATTAACCTTGATTTTTTTTGTTTTCTCTTTAGCTTTGATGTCATGTTTAATATGATTAGGAACAAAACCCTTTATACTACCTAGATTAGATGATCCTTTAGATGTTCTTTATAGTGATTTTATTTTATTTTTATTTTCTCTTTAGTTTTGTTGAGATTCAATTGTGTATTTTATTTATTATTGAATTAATTTTCCATTATGTTAATTTTTTGGTGACTTTAATCAGTTGAGATTAAGAAATCCTTTGTATGAACAAATCTAGCATAACTGAAAATCTTTGTAAGAAAATATAGAAATCAGTTGATATAAATCTTTTAGATTAGAGTTAAACCTAATAGTAAAATTCATAAATCGATTAATGCAATTCTAGGGATTTTAATTAGAAAAAGATTTTAATTAATAAACTTAGGATTATATATTAATAGTCTCGAGAAAGATATTATCATAATTGAAGAATTTTCACATTCTAATGAACTTTATATTAAATTGAATAGTGAAATCATGGTCGTATAAGAAATCCTAAGGGGCATTCAAATTCCAGGTACCATTGGTTTATTGATTAAATTTTCATTCGATTGCCATTCGAACTTATTAATTGCATAGATGTCTTCTTATTTTATTATGTTAGTTTTAAATCTAATTAATTATTACCACCTTAATATGTCGGTTAGGTAATAGAAAGAGAGTAAATACTAGTAATCATAATCTCTGTGAGACTAACACTTGTACTCAACATCCTATACTATAGAGCGATTGGTGCACTTTCTTGGACATTCTATATAGTAAATGATATATATGTACATCCTATACTATAGAGCGATAGGTACACTTTCCTGGACATTCTATACAGTAAATGAATTAATGTATATATATATATAGATATAGATATATATATTTCATATAAGTCCACCATTGACTCTCTATCATAATTGTTTTATAATAATCTCCACATTTTTATTATATAAAAAACCCTCAAACTGTATAAAAATCATTTTGAACTTAATTGGTTAATAATCAAACCCTAAACCAAAATATAGATTGGACACAATTTTATATTTCGAATCATGTTCCAAAACTTTCCTTTAAGATCATGCCAAAATTACTCCAACTTGACTCTAATTTGCCTAAATTCTTTCCTTCGTCATTGAGGAGTTAGAAAGACATAAGTAAAATACTCTAAAAATATATGCTAACAACAAAGTTTAATTAGCATTTATCAAATTCTCCCACACTTAAGGATTTGCTTACCCTTAATTAAACCAATCTCAAAAGGCATTATCCTAAGTAATTTAGGTTCTAGGAAAGTTCAATTAATTTAATAAAAAGGTTAACTATCATTATTATCAATTTAGTCTTATTATTTATCAACCAATTAGATCTCTAAAAAATACACCAACTTTTAATTCAATTTTAGTTTGACTAAATAATCTTTCATATTTAGCTCAATTCACATAACTTCACCTCTTATATAAAGTGGATATAAAAAGAGGAAAAAGTTTAATCCAATAAGTATTTGACATTCCATGGTAAAAAAAACCACAATTTTATTTTAATTTTTTACGAGTTTGATTAGCTTGCATAAAATGTCATCCCAACGTTTTTATGCAAAAGTAAACACTTTGTCACGAGAATCTTCGGTTACCAATCATGTTAAAATTTCAACTGGCTACTATCGCTAATCATAACTTCATCCTTTACTTAGATCAAAATCAAAGAAGTGGAATTTATTTATGATCACTTTTTTGTGCATTTTCACCAATTCACAATTAAAATGGTTATATCAAGCACGTGCGAATCCAAATTCAAAAAACTAAAAATATGTTAAAATTATACATTTTACTCATCATTCAATTTACGTATCAATATCATGACTATTTAATAAGTTTCAACTAAACTACTTATCAATAGTCATATATGTTAACCTAATGCAAACAATTCATAAGACAATATCATAGATTAGCTCAATCACCTCAATCTCTTTGCTTGATTTCCTAGAATTTTCACTTACTAAGTTAAATGTAATTAGACTGACTACTTAGAGAAAAACGAAGGCTCAAGATAATCGCTCTCCTATGCTCAAGTTGCACACTACCCTCAATGTACAAAACATACAAAACAATTAAAAACTAAGGAAAAAGTAGAAAATTATGATAATTGATACTCCCATGAGAATTAAAGATAGCAGGACTTGTTGAATTAAAGATAGTAGGAATTATGATTTAAGCATTTCCGAAAATATTCCAGAAAGATAGTTTGAAAGATCAAGAGTCTTTTTTCTTAAAAATAGAAGTTTTAACACCTCTTAATGAATGAAAAAACATGTCTAATAAAGTAGGATGAAATGTTTATGCATAGTGAGCTTTTATGATTTTCAAAGTAACTAAATGAGATTACAATTAATATTATAAAATATAAAATGACCTTGATGTTTCTTATTCTTCTTTTGTTCTTCACTTTCTCTTAACACCAAATTTTCTTTATCATATTTGTGAACTATCATCTTGAGTTTATGACTATATATTCTTCTTAAATTGTCAAATTAATAAACTTATTATTATTACTTATGTTTGTTATCATTAAAGCATCAATTGGAACTTCCTTTTATTCAATATATTTCTTTTATTACATTATTTGTTCTATAATAAAATAGGCTTTAAAAATTTTCTTATGTTTCCTTACTAGATATCCAAAGTAGACTTTAATCCTTACCCTATGCGTAATAAATTCTATTCTCTTTGATCATTTCCAAAATTAATTAATCTTAGCAAAAATTTAAGTAATTGTTTAAAAAAGTAATATGCACTGTTTAATATCTTTCCTATTTTATGAAAGATTTCAAACTAGTTAGGGATTTTAGGATATTTTCTATATGATTTTCCTTTATTTTCCCTTTAATTGAATAGTGTGTAACTCTTTTCTTCTTTCCATTTCATTATTAGTATTCATACGATGAGTATATGTGTCTCAAGAACATGGATAAAATATTTTGAAGCACACAAACACACATAATATCTTTGAAAATTATCTTGACCTTTTTGTTGTCTCTAATTCAAGTGATATTATTGTTTCTTTCCAAAACTTCTAACCTTAAGAAATATCAATTACTTTTTTCTAACTTTATTATATATACTAAGTGATATATCAATCATTTTTCTTTTTTATCATATAATTTTGACGATTTTGACTTTAATTGGATTATAATTAATTTTATTTATATAGTTATTTATTATATAAGTTAAAGCTCTCTTCTTGTTGGTATTATATCTTTAAATAAAAAGAGTTATTACCTCTCTCAATATGAATAACTAAAGTGCCATAAAGAAACCAATTTCTTGTCGCACTTCTTTGTTCTCATTTTATAATCTTAATTGAAGATATTTAGAATTTAACATTTAACTACTACTAGTTTGGATTTCATATTATTTTATGAATTTCAACCAACATATTATCTTATTTTATGTTGATATATTGTTTTTCTTTCCTCCTCTTCTTCCTCTTCCTATTATCTATATTTTTTTACCCCGTTAGTTCACTAACATTCTTAACAATAATCTTATCATAAAAAATTTTATTATGCTTTTTACTCAAATAATTTCATTGCCATCATATGCCTAACTTACACACTCTCGACTCTCCTTCTTTATCTTTACTTATAACCTTTTATTTTTACTAGTATTATCTTACCAATTGTATCCCTTTTATTAAGATTAGATTCATTTTACCCATCTTCTATATCTATTGTAGTGGAACAAACAATTGATGATATATTTTCTTGGATTGAAATTGTCTAAAATTCAAACTACACTCTTTGATCCTAATAACTCGTGTATCTTCTAATTTATTGATATTTTTCTAATCATCCCATCTTGTGATTTGATGTCATATTTAACCTTATAATATATTTTAATCATATTATATTGGTTATAAATTAAATTTGACCATCTTGTCTTCTAATTTGCTTTATAATTTTGTAAAAGACCTTTTTTTAATTTATTATGCTTAAGGTTTATTATACTATCTCTACTTGATATTTAAACTAATAACAAGTATAACAAATATGAGTGAGTTCGAGTTTCTTAAAACTTTGCATTTATAACAAAAGAAAATGTTTTTATTAATTTTTTAAAAAGTAATTAATTTCATTAAAAGAAGTGTATATACAACCTTTCAAGGTACAAAATATCAAAGTTACAAGCTATGGTTCCTAATGACAATTTGGAATTAGTAACTTAATCTAATAGCCATCTTTTCTTTGCCATCTTTTCTTTATGTTGGTAGAGAGGTTTGTAGCAATCCCCCTTGTTATTAAGGATAATCTACTTTGAAGAATCATTTTCTAGCATAGTAACTCTAAGCTCTTAGCCTCCTTATTGAAAACTCTATAATTCCTTTCTTGTCAAATGTTATACACCATGGAAGCCCAGCTAATCTTCGTTGTCTTATAGTCTACTTTGTTTTCTATTTTCAGATTCCCTAGTTAGGTAATTATCTCATTCCAAGAGGTTTATGCTTTACTAAAATTCAGAATCCTTTGCAATCCTTTCCAAATGCTCCAAGTGTACCTGCATTTGATAATGTGATCCAAGGTCTCCATTGTAGTGTTACATAGTTCACGTTTCAATGAGTTAATAGCAAACTTGATCTTATCTTTAACAAGGAGTCTTCCATTTATTCCCAACTAAAGAATGAATGAATCTGCAGGGCCGATATCATTGTCCCATACTAGATTTCTCCACCTCACCCTATTGTGTGGTTCCTTCTGGAGAAGAGCTTTGCAGATTTCTGAGCTAAATGTCTTTAATCCCTTTGTTATCCACTAAATATCATCTTGTTCATATTCCTAACATCTTGGCATATTGTCCATTATAATCTTCACACTTCTCTTGTTATGTTAAGGCCATATCTATTGATTTTCTTTAATGAGTTTGCTGAATTTGGTTCTAGAATTCACTACCTACTTTAGTTGTTGTATCTCTTCTGCTTTGTATAGATCCCTTGTTATGCCAATTGTCATACCAGAGTAGAGTGCTTTTCCCATTCCTTACCTTATGGAAAATTACATTTTGCATCCATGTTCTTGTCCCTGATATCTCCTTCAAATTCTATGAAATGTCTAGCTTATTCTTTAGGATCCATATGCTACTTTCTTTAAGATACATTATGCACCTATTTCACCCATAAGTGATCTTTCTTACTGCATAAACACTATAGGTCCTTGTCTAAGTTGACTTTGTTAAGCAACCTTGCTGAATATATGCCCAATCCTTCTTATTCCTTTGGTTTGCATATTTTACTCCAGGTAAACTTTGACTTTGCTACTTGGTTTGTCCATTCTATAAGAAATCCCTTAGCTTCTTATTTATTTCATTCAAGATGCTTTTTGGATGTGATAAGGAGCTGATCCAATAGGTTGTTAAATTGCTCAAGATTGACTGAACTAGTTAAAGTCTACCCTCATAACTGAGATGCTTGTTGCTCCATTGATTAATTCTTCTATTTAAAGAATCCATTAATGATTTGAAATTCGAGGTATTAATTCTCCATTGTGATATTGGAACACTTAGATACTTGAAT
The DNA here is from genome assembly GCA_025594535.1 of Erythroxylum domingense. NCBI lineage: Eukaryota > Viridiplantae > Streptophyta > Magnoliopsida > Malpighiales > Erythroxylaceae > Erythroxylum > Erythroxylum domingense. The sequence goes on along the minus strand of JANQBM010000005.1, from coordinate 16,780,424 downwards.
GAAAATATGTCTCACATCAGCCCTATCTCTAAGGCTTTTAAGGCTACTTCTATACTGGAATGATTTGACAAGTGAAGCAACTCATGTTTACTTCTTAGTCCTAATATATCTTTAAACTCCTCTATGGATTGCATGAGTAAGTTAATAGAGTTTTTTTTTCATCCCTACAAAACAATAACAAATCATCTGCAAAACTTAGGTGAGTAATCTTTGTACCTTTGCAACTGTAGTGATATTGAGTGGAATTTTCTCTATGTCTCTTTCAAGTAGAATTGAGATGACCTCCATGCATAGAACAAATAGGTAAGGGGATAGGGGATCCCTTTGCCTTAATTCCCTTTTATTCTTATTAGCTTGGTAGGTGTTGATGGATTATGAAACCTATATACTTGTTTTATGCTCAAAAACTGCAAGTGAATGGGTTGTGACTTGTAGTTAGAATGAGCGGATATCAATCCCATAGGGATTGATGCCCAAATACCACTTAATTTAGAAAAAACTTTGTTTAAGAAATGAAATTATTTAATGCAATTAATCTAGAAAATTAAATTAAAATTAAAAGACTAATGTAAATAGGGGAAAATACTGCAATTGCAGAAAATCTGAATTCAAGGATATAAATGCTAGAGATTACTTTTTCCTTATTCTGTCTCTATCATATTTTATTGATTGAATTGTGTCTCATCCTAGATTTTCGAATGCACTAATTACCCTCTCTCAACGTGTAACTATTTGTCCCCAATTTAATTAACAAGAATCGATTGGATGATCTCCCAACCTATCTAATGACTCTACCGATTCAACTAATTATTACACTATCCTATGGATGATCAATTGACTAATTGAGATCTCTCTTCTAATTATTCAATTGAC
>JANQBM010000005.1:16759143-16774257 GCA_025594535.1 Erythroxylum domingense | reverse complement strand
AATTCATTCATTCATGAACACACCAAGCAATTCAACATTGTACACTATACATTCTTTACATTATCATCTCAATTAATCATGCATAATTAAACTAAATATTACTCAATTAACCTTATATAGTCATAAAGTGCGTAAAATCCCTTTTTTTTCACCTTCCTAATCATTTCTCACAATTGTGGGATAAGGACCCGAAATCTCCAAACAGCTATTTTCACAGGACAGATTTTGGATCAGTTTTGTTTGACCATTGTGACATAGAAACTGAGGTTTTTGGGCAATACTTTCTTCTAAACAATTGTTCCTCTATGTCTTAAGTTTCTATAGAACTAACAATAAGACCTTTTGGACATCTAAAGCTTAAGATAAAAACAAAATCCCACAAGCTACTCCAAAACGGGGGCAGCATCAGGTCACCTTTTTCTATCTCATTTTCTAAGTTCATAGAGCCAAAATTAAGTTAAAGTCTCTTCTAGATATATTTAGCTCTATGTCTTAGGTTTCATATGAAACTAAAATCACACAATTTAGGGGTCTTTAGACTGAGTTATGGCTCAAACAATATGACTGACTCAAACAAACCCTAGACAGAATTTCACTACACATTGTTCCTTATCATCTTCAACCAATTCTATCCAATATAGCACAAAGATAACAGGAAGGCAACATCCCAAAAACAATTAAACATCCAAATGAATCTTTATATCCATTCAATCATACACAAAATAGAAACTATCTAAGTAAAATCCCAAACCTTAAAATTGACAAAGTAGGTCTTCTAATGTTTTTCCTTCCCTTTCTCTTTAGTTTGCTTAAATCACCAAGTGAAAAATGATGGAATTAAGAAGGTGAAGTGGAGAGGAGAAAAGATGAAGTTAAACTCTCAAATTTTCGTGCATCTCCCCTCTCTATATGCCTTTTCAAGAATATTCTAGTCTTAGACACATGTTTCAATCTCATTGGTCCATATGTCATAAGCCTATTGGACCATGTGTTACAAACCCGTTGGACCACATGTTCCAATTTTATTAGACCATGTGTTACAATGCTATTGGAACATTTGTTGCAATTCTATTGAATCATGTGTTATAATTTTATTGGACCATGTGTTACGATTCCATTGGACACACATGTTTTAATCTTATTGGTCCATGAGTTAACTTTAGGAAAATTTGCATCTTGGTCCTTCTTCTTCTTTAAATTCCCACATTTTCCTATACTCTTATCAATTACTTTTATTCCCCTATGTCTTAATTTTCTAATGACATAAATTTTATGTAATTTGGTTAATTATATCGGGAATTATACCCTAAAAACTACAGGCTATTCGAAATAAGGACATTAGCCAGAACTCAACTTCAAACCAGAATTCAAAACTCTTAGAGCTAGAATCAGATTTGGGTTCCTTCATGAAAGTTGTAGATAACTCGTCTGAATTTAAAAGCATCCAATTTTGATGTCTACAGGTCAAGATATAGCTGAACTACTGAAGTATGTTCAGTATTAAACCAAAATTAGCATATGACCATCATTTTTCCATCATTCAATTCTCATCATCTTAACACATATTCATGCCAATTCAAATCTCATAACACTTGTATTAATATAGGCTATCAAGTTTAAAATACCCTCAAATGTTTAATTCTGAATTCCAACTCCAAAGATCAAGCCAATCATACGTGTATTGCCATAAATATGTACCATTTCATCTAGGGTATATATTGGGGCCTTACAATAACTCCTGACTACCCCTTCTTAAGGAGATTTGGGTGACCAAGAATGTGCTAAGGCCTTGCTTCTATCACTTTTATGTATTTTCTTCAGTGTTGAATTTGAACACAAATGACTCATCTTCATTAACCATTGTGTTCATCAAACCCTTATTTCTTTAAGCTACATTTGCCCATTTGCTTACTATTAGGAATTTTAGTCTTTTCTTGAGAAAGAATCCCACTAGGAAGGTACTCCACTACCTAGCTCCTTGCTGAAGCACTTTTATAGAGTCCTGAATTGATTCCTTGCTAGCTAACTTCACATATCTCAGCTTTCTTAGATTTCCAAAATCTCCTACTATCGAGCTCTATATAGTCTTACTCTTCTCCATCTCCTGTTGTCACCTATCTGTGGTTCCCTTCAGTGGGGGGATGTTTGTGGAGTAGGTCTAGTAAGGTATAGTCACTGTAGTAGATATAGGTTCTAAGGTTATTGGTAGGTTGTTCTTTGAGGTTTTCAGATTCATTGTCATGGAGATTTTGTTGGATCCTAAATTTTTCTTATAATTTATTTTAATAAATTAGCAAGCATGAACTGAAAATTTGAATTTTTTGGATTAGAAATTTTTAGAGTTATTATATGTGTTTGCATGTATTAAATAGAAATTCTAAAATAATGTTAAGGAGTTAGAAGGCATTAGATTAAATATGGAAGGGTAAGCTTGGAAAGATAAAAAATTGTCTTAAACTAATAAGAAAAGAAGATAAGAGAGTTGTGCATAGTAAGAAAGAAAATAGAGAAAGTCGTAGAAGGACCTAAAAGAAGAGAAGGAGAAATCAAAGCATAGAAAGGAGAAGAAGGAAAGAAAGAAAAAGGAAGAAGAAGAAGAAAGAAAAAGGGTTCAACTAAAATTTTTTAAGTATTCCCGTATCTTTTCTTCTTGCTTTAGTAAAAAAGAAACTAGTGAAAGTAGGTTTTATGATGAAAATGAAGAGAGAAAGAAGAGAACCAAGAAATTTGTTTTCTTAGATCTTTATGAATTTCTAACTATATCTTAGTTCTTCTAGCCTAGATTAAGCTTATTTTTGGATAATATAGCTTTATGAAAGTTCTATTCGTGTATGTTGATTGAATGAAAATATGTTTATTTGAAGAGAACCAAGAACTTCAAAATCAAGAACAAGCGGAAAGACATACTTGATCTTGGAGTTACAAGTAAATAGGTGGGTAGTATGTTTATAGTTATTGTGATGATAAGCTAAAATATTTTCTTGTACGTATGCTAAATTGCTTGTCTTGGATCATTGTGAATGTGGAAAAAATGTTCTGTGAATTTGATATCATGTTTATTTTGAAAGATACTGCATTTTGTATTGATGAAAAACAGAAAAGCTTCAAGAAGCAAGAAAATATGAATATGATATGAAATATGTAAGCATTGGAAATTTTGCTTGTGTGGGTAAGAGAGATACCATTCTGTTAGTCACATGCATGTTGTATATATATATATATCAAACATATAGATATACATACATACATATGTATATATATACATATGTATGTATGTATATCTATATGTTTGATTGTGTGTGTGGTTCGTTATCACTGGCTATAAACATATTAGCCACTGAGCTTCCTAGTTCACCCCATTATCTTTCCACTCCTCAGGTGCAGAAATAGCATATCAACGTTGAACCTTGCAAAAACTTCGGTTGACTCCAAAAATTTCTATTTTTGTAACTAAGTTAGTTCAGAAATTTTTGGTACTTTAGAAGCATATCAAGCATGAGCATTCATGATTGTAATTTTTGTATTATGCCACTGATGTGGCTTTTATTTGTAATTGAAGTTATGTATAAACCTTGCAACATCTAAGAGATGAAACTCTGTTTTATTTAAGAAATGGCAGTAAGAGGTGAAGAATTCCTCTTTTGGTATATGTGTAGAAATTCTTCTCTGTTAGTGTCAGTGGTGTTGGGAATAAATTGTTCATTATTTAATAGTTTTTGGATAAATTCTTCTTAAGTAAATTATTGGGTTAGGAGTCTGTTTTGTTAGGAGTCTTATGTGTATAGATTGTCCTTGTTGGATTCGGGTCTTTTGATATAGATAGTGTATTTTTTTATAAATAATAGAAAGGAAAAAGGGGATGAAAATGTGTTCTGAATTTTTAATGAATAAACTATATTGATCTAGGCAGAATTAGATAAAATTCGTTTTCATAAAAGTTGTAGCTCTTTCTCTTAGCTTTCTAACGACATAAAGTTCATAATTTTTGGACTTTGGGATTAAAAGTTATGATGTTTTGAAGTAGGAGTGTGCAGACAGGGTTGAAGTAGCAATCGTGCACAAACACGATTGCGACAAACCCCCCACTATTCATCAAAAGTCCCAATCGTGCACGCAACTCCCCCCTCTCACGCCCGCGACTTTTTCTCTTCTTCTCTTTTTTATTTTATTTTATTTATTATTGGTTTGCTTATTTGTTCGACTCCTAGTCTGATTTATTTTCATGTCTATTTTATATTATGCTATTTTATTTTGTTTGTTTGTTTATTTGTTTTTACTCCCACTTATATATATATATATTTAAAAATTCTCCCAATTTTGACACCTTGTTGCTACGAAATAAGGACCGAGACCTAGGGTCAATAGATTTAGTTCCTATAATAGGCGGTATTTTTAATGAGGGATGGAGTTAGATGTTGGTTGCTGCGTGGTTGGGCACAAGGTATCAATCTAGAAACAATTTTATTTCACTATTTAGCAATGTTTTAAAACCCGGACCGAACATCGAACCGGTTAAAGGAAATGTTTAAGGTTTAGAGGTTCAACCGGTAGTGAACCGTTATAAAAATGGTATATAATAAATAAGAAGTAAACTTATAAAAATAAGTAAAAATAAAATATTTTATTGAAATAAAAAATACAACAATGTCTATTATTATATAATGAATTAATAATAAATAAATATGAGTCTACTATAAAGCTTAAAATAACAATAACAATAAAAATCAAAATTGCATTTCTAAAGGAGGTTGCGTCTCATCATCGTCAAAAGCTCCAAAATCTCCCAACGCTATTTAAAGATTAAAAAACTACGCTTAAGATATGAACTGACCATCAGTAGATGTTCTTAATTCATTCGTTGTGACAAATACATTTTCTTCATAAATCATCTTTTCAAGTTCATTATAATCAAGATCATGCGATGGTTCTTCTTCTTCGATCCAAAAATCAGTATGAAATAGAGTTCTAAATATTACAAAAATTGATATAAAATGGAGTTCTAAATATTATAAAAAAATTAAACCAAATATTTCTAATTATTACAGAAAACTAATTGACCCTGTCAGCTGGTTTTGGCTTAGATCAAGATATTCAATATTTTCCCACTTGGAAATTTTGTTTATATTTCCTTTAAATTAATTGTTAGATAGATCAAGCACAACACAGCTTTCAGTCAACAAGGGAAGTCCATCCATGAGTGCATTTGAAGACAAGTTGAGGAGACGTAGAGTTATTGACATGACCATACTTACAGCCTTTGAAAGAGGATGTTATGACGTTAAGTGACATGCTAAACCAAATTACAGAACTAATTTATGCTACTAAATGAGAATAAATTCAAAACAAATAGCCATCTCAACTAGTAGACCGTGACTAATCTTTGGAGTGTATCCCACATGATTAAGAAGTGCCTGGATTACACAACTTCCAATGAGAAGCTAAAGCAGCTAAGCAACAAAGAAGTGGCTGTATTTTCGTCAATCTTATATTGTCAAGAAAGAAAATACTTGACTTTGCTATGCCAAATTTGCATAAATCTTCCTTATAAATTTTGTTAGCCACGCACACAAAGCGAGTAAAAGCAAGAAAAGAAACCTCATTTCAGTTAAAACTCTTTTGACTAAAAAATCATAGAGATGCTGAAAATTTGATTGAAGGGGGATCACATTAACTTATACACACACAGAAAAACTCAATAACAGAAAACGAAAAAGAAATAAAAAGACGAAAGCTTCAAAACTTGTGTTCAAATTGCACTAAGCATATCCAAATTAAAACAACGAGAATATACAGAGAGAGCTAAGAGTGGCCGACCAGTAATTTGCGCTCAACTAATCCACAAAACTAGAAAATGAGTAAAAGAATAATCGATGGAGGGCAAGATAAGAACTTTAATTAAAAAAGAAGCAAAAAAGAAAGAAAGACGCTAACCCAGATGAGCATTAGCTATGGTTGTAGAGTTCAAAGTAAGTGCAAAAAGAGTATGAACTAATGAAAATGTTGGATCGATGAGAAACCTAGTAAAATTAAGGGCTAATAGCTGGTCCTGAACAGCTTCGTTAGCTTGTTGTCCAGCTGAAAATAGGAAGCTTCCGAATCAATCCAAAATGCTACCGTCACCTAAAGTATACACAAAAGCGGATATTTTGTTCTAGATATCGGTAAATTTGTGAAATCCTTAGTTTATTTAGATCGATCGAGTTAAAGAAGTCTGAAACGAAATGGAGGCGGTGAGAGATGGTGAAGAGAAGAAAGTGAAATGGGGAGGAGAGGTCGATGAAATGAAATCTGAAGTTTGAAGAGAAGAGCTCGATTTCTACATCTATGAAGGTAGTGAGAGATGGTGAAGAGAAGATCAGAAGATGGTGAAGAGAAGCCCGAGCCTTCGATGAAATAAAACTTGGAAGTAGCCTTCTAGTGAATCTGGAGTTTTGGACTGTTTTGACAGGTGGGACCGGTTCGACAAAAACTGTCCGGTTCGCTGATAAACTGGCCGGTTTTAATACATAAAGGTTATTAGGTGAAACCGAACCGGACCACTGGCCGGTTCAAACTTTTTTCGGTCGGACCGACCGGTCCAGTTCGGTTTTTAAAACCTTGCTATTTAGCTATTTGAGACCAATTCTTATAAACATTGTGCAAAGTCTTTATAGCTTGTTCCAAAGCGTAATAAAACATTGACAACAAAAAAGGATAAGGATAAATGTTTTTATTACTTCCATCATTCACCATAAGTAAAAGTACAAGAAATATATTTATGAAATAATTATAATAAATAAAAAGGTAAAACTTCACATATTAAAAGAAAATAAAATAAAAAGATAAATTATCAAGGAAAATCGGAAAAAGGTTCATAATTAAATAAAAGAAGAATATAAGATATGGAGCCTTATTTTCTCTTTCAAAATTCAAACAAAAAACACTTCATTTTGCATTTGTTTGATCTTTGCTACAAATCAAATCAATACTTCTAATTAGCTTACATTTATTTCCCATTCATCTCCAATTTTGGTTTTAAAATTTTAAAGCATTTTCTTTATTAAAAATAAAAATATAATAATTTGTATGGTTAAAAAAACGTATTTAAAGTTGCACTGTGCTTCTTTGGCTATATTTTAAAAAAATTTATGTAGTGTAAGCAATATTTATAACTCATCCTTTTTCTAATGGTTGCTATTGAAGTGATCTAAACCAAATTAAAGGTTATATTAAAACAAAAATGGAGGGATTAATGAGAACATTTTAAAGATAAATTAAGGTATTTGCCAAAATTTTATATTCCTTACTTTTGTTATAAATAAGAAAAGATAGAACATACCAAAGGACAAAAAGGTCAAATAAGTAGGGGTTTCATGAAATTGCAGACTACAATTGTATTCTATTGCTGGCTTAGGGAGGGAAAGAAGAGGGAGAGAGAGTAACTGAATACGAATTTCAATTTCAAAGTTTAAACTTCAAGAAACTCCTCCATTACTCCTACCATTTTCATCAACCCTTCCACAGTACATACACCCAAATGAAAGAAAATAAATCACCTTCATTAATTTTTTCTCTTTGTTTTCTTTTTCCCACTTTTATTTTATATAGATAAAAATTTACCATAAATTATAAAACCCACCAGTTACTGTCTATACCATCTTCCCTTTCCCTTTCCATTTCCATTTCCATTTCCACTGCAATTGGATTTCAGATCCAATCTAGGGTTTTCATCCTTTTTTCACTTCTCTGTCGATCACTCTTTTCTGATCCGCATCTCATTACTCTGTTCTCTAAATCCCTTGTATTCGATTTTTAGTTTTGAATATCACTAATACTTTTGAGTATAAAGAAAATGGACGCGATCGAAGAATTGGCTCAGCTTGGGGAGACTATGAGGCAAGCCTCAGCTGTGCTCGCCGACGAGGACGTTGATGAGACGTCTTCTTCTTCCACCTCCCGACGCTCTTCCACTTTCCTCAACGCCGTCGCTCTTGGCAATGTCGTAAGTTCCTCTTTCTCTCTGTCGGATGAGGAGTTCCATTGTTTGATCTGTTGGATTTTGGATTAAATTGTTTCAGTTCATGATTAGTAATGCTGATAATTGCTTGCATTTAGTGCAATTGTATGGATGCGCTTTGACATGTGTGCATGTGTCTGTATTTGTATGGATTAGAGATTGAAAGGTGCAGTTGTTGTCAACAAGCATTGCATACGTGAACGCCATGATGACCTAGTTTAGGAAGGCAGAACCATACTGGATGCAGTTTTGGCATGGGATCTAGTTGAAGATCTTTTGTTTTGGTTTAGGTGCAGTTATTGAGAGTACAATGTATCTTACTATTCATCTGCTGTCCATAGATGTTATCTAGATCATATAATTAATTTGGTGTTTCTTCTAGATTGGATTCTTACTGATGTGATCAGTGGGGAAGTGGCTCTATTTGCCTCTCTCTAAAAGCACCAGCATATGGGAATGCAAGAGAAAAGATTTGGATGATTATCAAACCTTTGGATATTTTGCTTCTTTTCTTGAGCCTTGTTTTATGTTGTTTGTTTTGCAATGAGATATAGTTAAATTTTTACATCTCTTTGTATGCTGATTAGGGTGCTGGTAAATCGGCCGTCTTGAATAGTCTAATTGGACACCCTGTTCTGGTAAGTAGGTTTGGTTTTTCTCCTACTACCCTTCTTGAGCATTTGATTTTCCTTTTTGGACTTATAATAGTTTTTTTTATGTGGTTCAATTTGATAATGGCAGCCAACAGGTGAAAATGGTGCTACTCGAGCACCAATAAGCATTGACTTGAGTAGAGATGACTCTTTAAGCAGCAAATCAATCATTCTGCAAATTGACAACAAATCCCAACAGGTTTCTGCAAGTGAGTTTCCCTACTAATGTACTTATCCAGTGCATCTTGATTAATGATTATTAGTGGCACTTGCACATAGACATTATTTTCTGCATGCCTCTAATATTCTTCGGTCTTTATAAAATGGCACATGATAGGTGCTCTTCGGCATTCTCTACAAGATAGGCTCAGCAAGGGGTCATCAGGAAGGAGTCGGGATGAAATATATCTGAAACTTCGAACAAGTACAGGTGCATCCACTTCTTCTTTGAATGTTTATTTACAAAAAAAATTGCAGACATGTTCTTTATGACGTAGAACATTTATATTAGTCTAATGTTGCATGGCATCATTTTATAATCGCTCATTTTTCTTTATGGTATTCTTGTGGCTTGCATCTAAATAAGGCCAATCCCTAACCATTTCCCGAGATTGAACTAATAGTAGGCCAGCTTCCTGTCCTTTTCCATTTGCATATGCAATTCTTTCAAGTAATTTATGTTCCATTATGGATTTGCTTCACCTGGACATCTAGCTTTTGAGAATGATATAAGCGATGGCTCATATAATACTTAAGCATTGTTTGGTCTAAGTTTTGAAAACAGTGAGATGGGAAAAGGAAAGGCACAGACTGCATCTTAAAGTTATAGTGTCTAGCAATCATCAGCAGTAACATTATTTGGTTTCTTTGAAGGTCAAAACATGACTGAGAAACTGGACATTGGTATTCTTGGTCAGGTGATCAACAGAAGTGACTTCTTACTGGACCAGACGTTTTACCAAATTGTTTCATCTTTAATCAGAATTGCTCCTTGAACTTAATTGAGCAGACTTGAGTACCTGCTGCAAACCTTATTTCTCGTGTGTTACTAGGTTCATAGGATTTTTCAGCATTTTGTAGTTACTTGTAGCTGCAGTCCTTGACTGTTTAGATATACTATCATCCAGTCATGAAATACTGTTTTTTGGGAATATGTGACAAGTTAATGATAATATGAAAAGAAACAAAAAGAAAGAAGGATTTTGTTCCTTTCAATAAATTTATAACATTGTTCTTATTATTATCTTTTTACTATTTACAGCTCCACCTTTGAAATTGATTGACTTGCCTGGATTAGACCAAAGAATCATGGATGATTCACTGGTGAGAATCTGATAATTTCCCTTCTGTTTTAAGTTTTAGAATGAAATTATGGTGGATATTGGTTATTTTTGACTTCTAAGATGCTGTGATTTATAGTTCCCCTTTTAAACTTATCTTTGTGAACACTTCTAACAATTTGACTACTTTCTATTCCCAGATTAGTGAATATGTTCAACACAATGATGCAATCTTGTTAGTCATAATACCGGCTGCTCAGGCACCAGAAGTTTCATCATCAAGAGCCCTCAGAATAGCGAAGGAATATGATTCAGAGAGTGGGTCAATTGTGAAACTTGCATAATTCGTTGTTTGGACAATAAGTCATTATGATAGTGGTTTACTTCAGTCCACTGTCTCTCACTCAGTTTTCTTGCTTGTACTCTTTTGTAGTATTCTTTAGTTGATTTTTGCTGCACTTTTTCTTATTGTAGGTACCAGGACAATTGGTGTAATCAGTAAAATTGATCAAGCTGCTACAGAATCAAAAGCTCTTGCAGCTGTTCAGGCCCTGCTGTTGAATCAGGGACCACCGAAAACATCTGATATACCATGGATAGCATTGATTGGACAGTCTGTATCAATTGCCTCAGTCCAATCTGGTAGTGCCTCAGTCGAGAATTCTTTAGAAACTGCCTGGCGAGCTGAGAGTGAAAGTCTGAAATCTATACTGACTGGTGCTCCGCCAAGCAAACTTGGGAGAATAGCTTTGGTGGATGCACTGGCTGGTCAGATCCGTAATCGCATGAAGCTTAGGCTACCCAATCTCCTTTCTGGGTAATCTTGCTTTCTGCCTGTTGCAGCCTGATTCGTTGTCTTTGATTGCCATTGTAGCCTCTGAATTACAAGAACTGTTAGACGATTACATTTCATGTGTTTTAAGATTCCTACATATAATTCATTGTAGTGGTTTATTGCTTCTTACATTGGCACGTTCACTTTTCTGGGGAGGATTTGAAAGACATTGGCTAACAAGTATTTAGTTGCTCAACTGGGATACCTATGTTTTCTATATACTGTTATGTTATGCTTCTAACAGTATCCTTCAACACTCCAGACTGCAGGGAAAATCGCAAATTGTTCAGGAAGAATTAGTGAGACTTGGTGAGCAAATGGTCAGTAGTGCTGAAGGAACAAAAGCTTTGGCTTTGGAGCTCTGTCGTGAATTTGAGGACAAATTTCTCCAGCATCTCATTGGTGGTGAAGTGAGTAGTTCCTACCAAATTGACGTGGGTATTGTATCTATTCTGGTTGATGGAAAAAGCTACTGACTTTACAACTATAATGTTTCATCAGAGAGAAATAGGATATATGGATAATGTTTATGGTTTACTTGGTGAGATTTAGAGACTTATGCTGTGCGCTGCCAACAACTTCGATGAATTCTTGGCTCCTGAGAAACAGAATATATGGATAATGTTTATGGTTTGCTCGGTCAGATTTATGGTAGAAATATTGCATTAACTTTTAAGGACCTGACAATGGTCATTTGAATAGTTCCTTGAAATGTCAGGAAATTTGTAAGGGCATGCACTAGAAAAGAAACATGCTGTGTTCATGTTCATAAACATTCATACCTGTTATCTCTGCGATGGATATTAAGAGTCTTCTACATGTTTTGTTCTTGGTTGTGAAAATGTTTATCAGGAGCCAAAATCAGTGGACCTGTAGCAATTTTGGCTAGTTAACTGTTTTCAATAATTTACTACTTATGAGCCATTGGCTCTGAATTTTGGATGGCTGGCTTACCTGTGTAAGTGTTGCTTCTGACTTGTAGGTCAAAATTTCCCCATGTGTTTTTATTTTTCTGCAACATTTGAGAATTTACAGCTTTTCTTTCCTGCACTGACCTGTATAATAAATTATACTATAACTTATTTTTACCGGCAGGGTAATGGATGGAAGGTAGTTGCCAGTTTTGAGGGTAGCTTTCCAAACAGAATCAAGCAGCTTCCTTTGGACAGACATTTTGACCTAAACAATGTCAAAAGGGTACATCATTTTACATTTGATATGCTACAAAATTTCTTCTACTAAATTTTGATGGTTTGGCAGTTGATGGAGATTGCTATTTCAGATTGTACTAGAGGCAGATGGTTATCAACCTTATCTTATATCACCAGAGAAAGGATTAAGGTCATTGATAAAAATAGTCCTAGAGCTGGCAAAGGAACCTTCTCGACTTTGTGTAGATGAGGTACAGTCTTATGGTGCAGGGTTATAATTACTTTATTTTATTTGTCCTTATCATTCGGGGTTCAAACCATCATCTGTAAAGAAGTCAAGATCAACGATTCGGTAAAGCACTGAAATTTTATTCAGCGATATTACAGAGTTTCTAAAATTAAATGAATGAAGTAAAATTCTATTCTTCTTGTACGGTTAATTTCCTGCAAATATTGGTGTAGTAGGCTGTTGCTTTCAAGTCTATAATCATGAGAGGTTCGTTCTGCTTTTCCTTTTTCAGTAAATGTCCTACTGTGTTTTTGTCATAATTTCTTCAACAGTTTGCTATAATGCATATAAAAAGAAACAAATTTTTTTTTAAAAAGCTAAGTCCACCAAATACGTTAATTGCCAATACTAAGCAAAATGTGTATGTTATACAATAAATTTTATTTTTAATCTAATTGGCAAGTTGTGTTTAAAAAAACTTTTAAAAAGCGCTCATAATCATCAACATGACATAATAGGAATGAAAACCTGAAAAGAGACTTGAGATAAAACTAGAAGAAAAACTGAAATAGATGTGAGACTCAGAAGTGAACATAGGAGGAAAAATTTCCGTATGTAAAATGTTCTGGATAGGCTAAAACAAAGTTCTGGAGTTTCTATGTTTCGTGGACTGCCTTTGTAAAGGGATAAATGTTTCTCAGGACGGAAGGCTAGCCAACTGGTACTATTATTTGTTATTGTTCTAGATGGTTTCCACATTTCGAACTACATGATGAGTTTCTTATTATTTTACCTGTGCTAAGTTAGTTGCTGATAAACCAGGTGCACCGTGTGCTTGTTGATATTGTAAATGCTGCAGCAAATGCCACCCCTGGTCTGGGAAGATATCCTCCCTTTAAAAGAGAGGTATGATTACAGTTTAGCTGATTAGATGTACTTTCCTGTCATATATGCTTCTTTTTTTTAATCTCTTAATTTATTTTTTAAATCAGGTTATAGCAATTGCAACGACTGCACTTGAAGGTTTTAAGAATGAAGCTAAGAAGATGGTAGTTGCTTTGGTTGATATGGAGCGTGCATTTGTTCCACCTCAACATTTCATCCGACTGGTGCAGAGACGGTATGTGTAAAAGTAAATGTTGATTATTTTCTACTCTTTTTCTAGTGACGTTGTGACACCTCTGTTTTGTAAGGAAAACAAACAATATACAATTCATTCGATGGGTTAAGTTTTTGATGTTAGCATTCTACTTTCTGTTGTTTAAAACATGAATTTGAATGTTGTATGTTGTTACTGATTGTGGTTGACTGAATCTACTGTAATAATTTATGATTTAAGATTTCAATTATCTAGGTGTGCCCCTGTATGTATGGATGCAAGCTATTCTCCACACTAGTTTTCTTATCCTCTCTCATTACAATTTTCACCAGAATGGATAGGCAACGACGTGAAGAAGAGATAAAGCACAAGTCCTCCAAAAAGGCAAATGAGGCTGAACAGTCCATACTAAATAGGGTATGAACCTGTTATGCTGTCTAATGTACTATTATACCTGTTTCGTCATATATTCTAAATCTGTTGACTTTCTCATGTTATTATATTTGTTTTATATAGGCAACTAGCCCTCAAATGGGAGGTCAGCAGTCTGGAGGAAGCTTGAAATCAATGAAAGATAAATCAAACCAACAAGATAAGGAAACACAAGAAGGCTCAGCTTTGAAAACTGCTGGACCAGAAGGCGAGATCACAGCTGGTTTGTGCAGATCTTGCAATTTTCAAGATTGACATTATCAACTAGGCCTGTTCTTATTGTGTGAAAATCTTTAACCTAACTCTTGTTTGTGAGGACTTGTCTGGTTAGTCAATTGTTCACTAAATTAAACATGAAGTTGTAATTTGAATAAGACATCCAAAATTATCAGGAATTTCATGATGAATGTGAGTAATTTAACAGTTTTTCTTGCTTGATTTGTTGCACTTTTAGCAGTGATAATTTTATATCACTTCACAAATTGTAGTTGTGAGATAAATTTGTCATCGGAAACACTATCGTACTGGTTTTTAATGCATTACATGTCAGATATATCAGGTTGACTGATGTCTAATTAAAATTTCTTTTACATGTCAATTTGAGATGGAATGGTAAACCTATTAAAGACAAATCTTTTCTATGTCATACACAGTTTGATTTGTTTCTTATATGGGAATGGTTTTGAGAACCAAACCAGCAATTATATACACTGAGCATGCCACATAAATTGATTTTTTAAGAATTAACCCAAGTTGGCCTTTCTTACACACGTCGCTTGTTTTGGGATTCCCATATTGAAGATTAGTCATGAAAATTTATATTGAAAAATATAAATTAGCTTCTTTTTTATTGCTTTTTATGTGATCCCTCTCCTTGGATGTTACATATTTACTTGATGTTATAACAGGTTTGAAACTTAGACCCTAAAGCCTTTGTGGGAAGTGCTTCTCTTTTTATTTAATCTATTTAGTCACTCAAGTGTAATGCTAATAGAAAGCCATACAGCAGATTATCTGATTCTGCTGCTTCTTATTCATCAACAGGATTTTTATTGAAGAAAAGTGGGAAAACAAATGGATGGAGTAGGCGGTGGTTTGTATTGAATGAAAAAAGCGGAAAGGTATTTGCACATTTCTCTAGCTAGTTGTAAATGAGACTATATGGCAGTTGAAATTCTGCAGATTACTCACTTAAAATCTTCTTTTCTGCAACAAAGTTGACACCACTTCTCATCCTCAACTGTTATTTATGTTCAAATTTCATTGGCATGCATGTGTCTGTAAGCATGCATTATGTCTGATAATACTTAGTCAAGAAAAAGAAGTTTTTTGTTGCCTACCCTTTCTAGATCTTTGAGTGTGATAGTTTGTAATGTGACTGTTGCCATGTTTAAACTCTTCCTCTATATTTCTTTGGTTCATCATATAGTTGATGTCAA
>JANQBM010000005.1:16737710-16749041 GCA_025594535.1 Erythroxylum domingense | reverse complement strand
ATCCAATTGAACTTAGAATAACCCCTCATCATTATCATCAAATTCACTGTTGATATCAGAGTCAGATTTTTCACCATCTATTGCAAGATGCTCATAGGATATTTCAACATTGTGATAATTCAATTCTTCCATGTGTTGGAGCATAGCTAATATGTACTTATTATGGTGTAAGCTTAACACCTTCAAGCTTCCCAACGACTCATTAGGAAATTTGTAAAACATAGATATTACTCTATGTCTTTTATCTTCAGAAACTACTTTTAGGACTAGCATGCCAAGTTCTTCAATACCCATATCCTTTTTACATTTAATCTTGCCCCCATTATATTTATTATTGTGTCTTACCAACACCCCACCATAATGAAATGTAAAATTTACCAACATCTACAAAATAATAGGCATTTTAAACAATGACATATAATATAACACATAATAAGATGGTTATAAATGGAAATATGTATAAAAGCTTAGACTAAATAAAATGAGCTAAAGGAAAGTGTGACTAAATATAAAATGATACATATTCGAAGAGAAAAAAAGAAAAAAACTAAGCAATCTCGATTTGGGATAATTAAAACATTGAAAAGAAGTAAATTATATAAACACTTCAATTCTTGGACAAAATCTGAAGTAGTTCTTCACCTATTCAGATTGAAAAGCCTTTGTTTTTGCCTTGTAATACTTTAAAGTGATCTTAAATTGTCATTTAAACAACTAATTTACTTAAGGAATACAAATTGATATATTTCAAGTAGTAAATAAACTAATGAACCTTTAATAGAAACAATTTGATTTGTCATAATGGACATTCATCACATTCTACTCTACATTCTTGAATGTAATATCCAATACATACTTTATTTGTGTGAATTTCATAAAGTTATGCTCTTATTCAATTTACAAAGAGAGTAAACAAACACATGCAATATTTTTAGAGGAAGATTTGGTGCTGGATAGAATGAATAAATTTTTCGAGTAGTGTATGAAATCGACATTATACTTGATAATTCTTCAATTAATTCTTCATTTCATTGCAAATAAAGCATTATATATCCTCTTAAAACTCATTTAAAATAATCCATGTTATTGACAACAATCTTAACTTTACAAGTTCCAACTAAATCAGCTAAAAGAAATGAACAAATAGACAACCAATTGATTATTAAAGGAATAAATCCAAATTACAACATGAAGTTAACAGTCTTAGTTTGATTACAATATTTCTAACACATGGAATTTATCTAACACAAAAAAAACACAACAATACCCAAATTCCTGCCTAAGCAGGGTATGGGGAGGGTAAGATGTACGCAGTCATGCCCGCATCTCATAAGAGATACAGAGACTGTTTCCTTATAGACTCCCGGTTGTTTTGGTGACTCGAACTCAAGACCTCCTTAGTCTTAAGTGAGGAGTTAACACATTTAATTTAGCTAACAAAATATAATTTATTCCAACTAATTCAACAAAAAATACCTAAGCATAATAACTATTTAACCTTATTATGTTTCAAACATAATTGATAAGCCAAATAAATATGAAACACTTTCTGGTTTTCCTGTAATGAATCGGAAAATGAACTAAGGTGCAAAAACTAGAAAACATGACAAAAGTATAAACAAGACACCTGAAAATCACAATTTTTGTAGTGCGATATAGAAGATTGGTGCGGTAGAGAAAAATGTGCGATAAAGAATGTGAAAAGGAGCGAAGAATGGTGTGCAACAGAGAATGGTATGTGACATATAACAATGTGTGACAGAGAAGATTGGTGAGACAAGGAATGAAAGTGTAACAATCTACGAAGAGGATGAGAAAAGATTTGTGCGATAGCGAAGAGAAGGGTAATAAATTGAAATGTAAAATTAATTTAAGGTTTTAACCCTAAACGAAGTTGTTATCAATAATCTCACATTAGACAAGTATGAGTGCATTCAATCATTTATAATAGTGTGCAAACCTCTACTCTCAAGCTAGTTTTTGGGGATAAGTTAGGCCTTTCAATATGGTATCATATCATGTTTGTCTTGATAGTTTGAGGCGGTGCTCAGTTCTGTCCCTTTGCCCAATATGCCCAACAGGTGTCCAGCCATGCTTTGGACTGAAGGGAATGTGTCAAGAATCTCATATCGGACAAGTATGGGTGCATTCAGTCATTTATAATAATGTATAAACCTTCCCTCTCAAGTTAGCTTTTGGGGTGAGTTAGGCCTTTCAACAGTTGTTTATGTAATTTACTTAATAAACTTAATTAGTTTAATTAAGTTTGACATGTACACGTGTTTAGAGTTTCTGTCTTATATGGTTTGCGACGTCAGCAACATTATCGGAGATATTAATGTCAGGCTAGATTTTCAAAAAAATAAAAGTTTGAATATTTAATTGTTACTTTTTTAAGTTTTACCTATAATTGCAAAATTGATAAATATTATGAATAATTTAATTTAATTTAAGTTTTATAATTAATATTAATTTAAATTTTAAATAAAATAATTTTAATTTAAAATTGATTAAATGTTACTTATTAACATTGCAAATTAATAAATAAAATAAATTACTGATTAACATTGCAAATTAATAAATATAATTTAAAATTGAAATAAAATAAAATTTTCATAATTAAAAAAATACTAAAATAAATGTTAATTAGTAATTTATTAATAAATATTATATAAGAGATTAAAATAGATTTAATTAATTAATTTCAAGATAATTTATCTTTAAAATTTTCTAATATAATTATTATACATAATATATGTAATAAAAATATAATCATAATTTTAGTATAATTTTTTTATTTTAAAAATAGAAACTAAAATTAGAAAAAAAAACAAATGTTTAAAAGCTTATACAACAAAACAAATATTTTCATATGTGTGCTGAATAGCCCCTTTATTCTCACCTCCTAACGCTACTTGAGGTAGGAATGTTACTAATACGAATAAAATATAATATTATTTTATTATTAAGTAGAGAATTAATAATAAAATTAAATAAAATATAATAAAAGGAGAGTTTTATATTACATTATATTTTATTATAAATGTTTAAAATGAGTTATTTTTAATTTTGAAAGTTTAATATAGAATATAAAATAATGAACATATACTATTTAATATAATCTTAATAATTTTTTTATAATATCACTTATATCCTCGACTTTAATAACAAATAGTAAGATAATACATTTTATTATTCTATCAAAAATAAAATAATCATTTATTATTATTATAAATATATTAAATTTTATTCTATTTATTTTTCAAGTAATATTTTAATATATTATATTATAATTCCTTCCCTCTCTTTTACATAATAATTTTTAAATATTACGTCTGTTTACATTTGCGTTTTATTAAAAACCATTCAATTACGTTAAAAACTTTAACTCAATCATGAACTAAATTCCACAGCCACAGCCACGGCACCGGACCAGCACCAGCACCAGGATACCGCACCCGCACCCGCACCCGCACCCGCACCCGCACCCACACTCACACTCACACTCACACTCAATCGGGCTTTGGCTTTGACTATGCCTATGACGGGAGACACTGTTAAGGAAGAAGGAGAGTGGGGGAAAGAGGAGAAAGGGATGAATGGTACAAAGACTAGGAAGGAGAAGAGGAAGGAGAGGAAGAAGGAGAAGAGGAAGCAAGCTAGGAGAGACGTGGCCGAGAAGGAGAGGGTACAGGAGGAGATCAGACTCAACGATCCGGATGAGCAGAGAAAGGCGGCGGAGATGGAGCAAGAGGAGCGGAGGTGGATAGAGATGCAGAGGAAGGAGTTTGAGGAGAGAGAGAGGCTGTGGCTTGAAGCCATGGAGAGGAAGAAGAAACAAGAAGAAGCAGAAGAAGAAGAAGAAGAACGCAGGAAGCCTCTAGAACAACGAGAAGAAGAATCTAAGATTGAGAAAGGGGGTGAGTGCAATGACGATGATGCTAATTGGGAATATGTAGAGGAAGGGACAGCTGAAATTATATGGCGAGGAAATGAGATAATTGTCCGGAAGAGAAAGATGAGGGTTCCTAAGAAAATTGTTAGTGATGAACAAAGCAGAGAGGAGGTGGGTCTTTTCTTGTTTTTTGATCTTGCCTATGCTAATGCTAATGCCGTATCAGCGACTGATTTGATCTGATATCTTGTTTCTAGGATGCTGATAGGCCCATTTCAAACCCTCTTCCTCCTCAATCCGGGGCCTTTGCTGACTTCCAGAATGCAGCAGTTGTTTCTGCACAGCAGATGCTTGAGAATGTTGCTCAACAAGTACCAAATTTTGGGACTGAGCAGGTGTACACTTTCAGTCACAATTCATTTTTCTTCTACTCTCATATTTTGCTGCACATCTTTATAAGAATTTGTTTCACACGAAGTCATTTGTTTGTATTTACGGGCAGGATAAAGCTCATTGCCCTTTTCATTTAAAAACTGGAGCTTGTCGGTTCGGTCAGCGCTGCAGTAGAGTTCATTTTTATCCCGATAAAGCTTGCACATTACTTATCAAAAACATGTACAATGGTCCTGGCCTTGCATGGGAACAAGATGAGGGGCTTGAGGTCTGTTAAATGCTGCCTTTATGTAACTCTTGTATCCTGTTAACACATCTGGCAATGCCCTCTGATGTGGTTGAATGATGGACGATTGTTTGCAAACCTTGTATAACTTTTTTTTCACATATTAGTAATTTGTGGAGCTGGTACTCCTATTCATTTTTCTTTTCAAACTAAAGAGTCAGTTTTCATACAAAATATCGATTCACAATCACGTCAATATGAAATTTTGAAAGGATTTGCTCCTGTTTAGATTATGAACACATATGCCTTTTTTTATTTTGACTGTTTTATTTATCTTTATTTTGAGCTTTTGCATGCTTTTCATCATTTTGATAGTTAGAAAGATATCATCTTTGTATTTTAAAGGAGAAGTAAACGAGTTTTTTCCCCTTCTCTCACCTACTTTGAGATTATTGTTTATCTTTCCATAAGTCAAATCAGATGTTCTTTACAAGATTCACCTCAAGGGAGCTTCATGGTTTTGGCATTGTTGGTTGAAGTAAAAGATTTTTGCTATTCTGTATCCTACAAGTTGGCATAAATGTCGCTATTCCAAGTTATTTTGTTTTTCTATTTATTATGTGTTTAAATGTATTCTCATCTTCTGTATTGCTTTCTTTCAATTCTTTTGTCTTTTTCTTCCTACTTGCATGTTTCTAATATTCTAATATTTGAATCAATAGCCCTGCCTATATGAAGACCTTGTTGTGGGCAATGGAAGGTCGTACATTTTATTTTGTTCTTTTTTCTGTTAACATGTCTCCTGAGCTTAGCTTGTATTAAAAAACTTAGCTGCATTAATCATTGCTGATTTCCATTTAGTTTTATATCCTTAACACTTGATAGTTTCCTGGGCATTACAAGGAATGATGGAGTTGGATTCTTTGAGGACCCTTGTTTATTTACAGCTGCTGGTTGAAGGAAGGGAAACCTAACATTTATGTGGAGGGTCTGTTGGAACTTCGTTGGTATAAGGGTAATGTCTGCTAAAAATAAGTGGGAATGTAATCGTGATAGGTGCCTTGGAGGATTAAACCAAGATAAATTTTAATTTTTCATAGACTATATTACAGAGATTATATTGACATAATTTGTTTCCTGAGTAGCGCAAGATCCTGTCTACTTGTGATTAAATACACTAAAGGGCTCGCATTAGTCAGGAGAACAAAAAGTTATAATGCTTCACTTTAAGCATGACACAAAACTAAGTAGATTGGTTCTTGTTTGCTGTGGCCCCTGTTCATCAAAAGGATTGATGAAACCTTTTGAAAAGCTTTAAAAGATTGATAGTGGCTATAGTTACATTGATTGGTTTCAAAGGCTTCATTATTTTTACTTGGTTGCTGATTTCAATGGAACTGTGCTATCCGTTTGTTTGTTTTGGCTTAGGAATTGAAGAGTATGAGGATTCAAGTTGGAAAAAGATTTGCCTTTATCCTCAATATGGTCAATGTAATATCTCTAAACAGGAAAACTGTTGCTATAAAATTGAGTCATCTTGAGACACTTTTGTTATCACATGTTCTGTCTATTGAGAAGTTAGTGTTCCTTTATTTGGCCCTGATCTGAAAGTATGTTTCTGTAAAAGCATGGAATTGCAACTGTCAGGCAACTTGAAAGTGTCAAAACTGTTTGTACTGGGCATCTTTTTGTCATGTTCATTACTTTCCATAATCTAGGCAAGCCTTGGAGAAATTGGAGTTGTTCTCTTTTAGGTAGCTAGTATTCAACTTCTTGTTGAAGGCTTATTTTCCCTTTGTGTGTGCGTATTCAAGTGCTTTGTTTATGGCCCTGTTTACTTTGGAAATACCACTACCAACACATGCATGCCTTTCACCTCTTTCCCCCATTCAATGAAGGGAGAAAGAAGGCATGCATACCTATAAAGACATGATTTTTTGTGGATGTGTAAGTAGACATGAATCAATTTTGCAGCAGATTAGATTAGTAGGATAGACTATATTGAAGCACTAGATTTTTTTTGAATTCTGTTTTCATTTTCATATAATATCAGCTGATGTGGCATGTGATCTTATGAATTTATTTACTTAAAAAGTAGTTGAAATTAGGCCTTGCTTATTGTTGGGCAATAATCATGTCATAATTCAGAGATTGAATGTGGTGAAACGTGGAAACCTTTGCGTTAGTTTGTCTCATGGAATTAATTAGAGAGTTTGTAGTTCAACCACAGGGCTTCATGTTGTGTGATATTATTTTAGACTATCAATCCAAAAATTAATCTATTGAAGCCCTACGAAGCTTCAAAAATACATTGCTATATGCTTCTTGATTGTATAAGTATTTAAGACATTAAATGTGTATACAAGTGAAAAGCATTAATGAGTTGGATTTTATCCTTATCATTTCAGTATACAGATGAAGAGGTTGAATGCAGTTATGAAGAATTTTACGAGGATGTGCATACAGAGTTCTTGAAGTATGGAGAAATAGTGAATTTCAAGGTTACTAGCTTCTTTTTACTATTTCTACAAGCCATTTTTTGTATGAGATACTTCTCCCGTAACGGGAATGATCTTTCCCATTACCATCTAATTCCTAAGTTGCAATTTTTTTAATTTTTTAATTAACATTTTGTGGAGTTATATATTGGAGAAATTAATGTTTTTCTTCCTTCTTTCTTCTTAATTTTTACTTCTACATTTCTTTAGTTATTTTCTTGCACGTTTGTTCTGATAGCAACTTGTATTGAAAAACAAGTCATGGTTGATTTTCAGTTGGGGTTATTTGAAATTTTAAGGTTTTGGTTGTAATTCTTTTGTATTTTGTCAATTGACTTACCAGAATAATGTCCATGTCAGGTCTGCAAAAATGGCTCTTTCCACTTACGGGGAAATGTTTACGTGCATTATAAGTCATTGGATTCAGCTGTTCTTGCTTTTCAATCTGTCAATGGTCGCTATTTTGCTGGTAAACAGGTACCTGTTATCTGGATATATTAGTTCTTGTGAAATTAAGAACATACTTGAACATTTATTTTTGTGGTTGGTGCTGTTTTATAGAAAATAAAAAATGTCAAGTTCAGGATTTTAGGACATGAGCTTCTATGAATTTGTGAGTAGATGTTTGTGTACTGATACTTCTCCATTTGGATGCCTATCCTAATCTAAATGAAAATCCTTGTCTCTGCTCTTCTGATTATTGTTGTTTTTTTTCTTTCCGTTTAACCTTTTGTGCAGAATTATGAATGCTTTTACTTGTCAAATGACTACTCGAAGTTGTAATTTAGTGTTAAAATACTTCAGTTTGTGAACAAGATAAGGAATGATAAACTATGCCACTCATTTATTGTCCATGTTTTGAACAAAATAAATATGAGCATAGTGGACTTTAGATGATTTTGTCAGTTACTTTCAGAAACTATGAAAGGTAGAAATGTGGTATGCAATTCATCATACATTTGATCAGGTGAGCTGTAATGATGTGAGCCTCGAGTTGCAATGCACAAGTCTTTTGATATTTAATATATGGTTATATGGAATGGTATTACAAGTGTAAAGGAACTGTTTATTGTTCCTCGTAGATGTTGAAAAGCAGAGATAATGAGCAAATTCACCTGCTTTTGTTCACCCGTTGAAATAGTGCAGACTGTCCTTATGTTTTAGCCTTCAACTTTCTAGTAATTGGTGACTGCATTAATGCATATGACTCAGTTATGACAGGGAAGGAGCATTTGAAGTTAGACCATAGCAATCTATTTGGTTGGTACATGAGGTTCAAACCTTACAAGTGCCTCCCAACTAATGTATCATCTGATTCATTATGATGATTTCATACTTAGGTGCTGGTTTCATTATTTGTTTGAAAAGTTGGAAATGTTTTCCTTTTCTGGACACGAACTGATGTTGCCTGTCAAGACATAAGTATACTTGGGATGCCTATTGAAGTAATATTCAGCGATAAAGCTCTGTACTGAAAAGTTAGTGTATCATTAACCATTTCCTATGAAGATGCGTAGATTTCTTGATAGCCTTGGTAACATTATTGTCCACTATGCTTCCCAGTCCATTGATCCTAAACCTTTCTAATGTTGTATTGTTTCTTTTTTCTTTTTACAAGTAAAATTTTTAAGTGGCAAATCGTTTACAGGTAAAGTGTGAGTTTGTGAATGTAACAAGATGGAAAGTCGCTATATGTGGGGAGTTTATGAGAATGAGGCACAAGGTAAAAGTAGTTTTCTGTTTATTCACTCTTTCAAACGCTTTTGATTCATTAAAACACTTATCTTCCTAACATGCGAAATCTTAAAAAATTAATAGCTTGTGGCCTAGCTTTTTCATATTGGCAATTTTTCTTGTCTGCATATGGCAGACATGTTCTCGTGGAACGGCTTGCAATTTTCTTCACTGTTTCCGCAATCCTGGTGGAGACTATGAGTGGGCTGATTGGGATAAACCACCACCAAGATATTGGGTGAAAAAAATGGTTGCTTTATTTGGGTACTCTGATGAATCTGCATACGAGAAACAGATGGAACCAGGAAAAGTAGGCCGCCAAAGGACCTCTGACCAGAAAATGAGAGTGGATACTGACAGGTTTGCTTTTCACTTAGGCTGGAAATAATTTTTACCTCCGAACTATTTATAAATAATCTTTAATTTGGGCCCAAATTTAGTTTTTTCTCATTTCAGTTGGACATATTACATTCTTAACTGCTTACTTTTGTTTTCTTCATTCCAGGCATGACACAACAAGATCTAGATCCAGGGAAAAGGATCGGTTAATTCAAAATTCTGGCAGTAGAAGTGAACATGAAGATGATATTGAAGAGGGAACTCGTTGGCAGAGTGGCATTAAAGATGATCAGAAAAGAAGTAAATTTCATGATGGACAACTATTTGAAGATGACACAGATTTTGAAAGCTATTATAGTCGAGGCAGAAGCCCCGGTTATGATGGTCATATGGATTGCTCTGATATTAACCATAACAAAGACAGGGAGAACCAAAGACACAGTGACCATGCCAATAAAAGTTCAAAACACGATAATAGAACAGCGGAACACTCAAATGATAAGCAGGGGAGAAAGAACAGGAGCCACAAGGTTGATTTTGATGATGAGCCTTTAGATGGTAGCAGAAAGAGAAAAAGGCATCAGTATCATGCCAAGAATTCTGAGATCCAAAAGGAAATGACATCAGTTGATCATTCCAGAGATATTAGGGAAGAATACAGATGTGATGGATATTATTCAGATAGGGACAGAGATATGAAAAAACACTGTTCTCAAAGGAGTCAAAGTTCAATACACCAGAGCAGAAAACCGTCCCCAGATTCTATGTCCACTGGGGATGGGTTGTACAAAGACAAAGATAGAGAAAGATACCATAAACAAAGGAAAAGCTCAAGGAACCCGAAGAATGTCTTGCAATTTCGAGATGATCATTGTGATGATATGTACGGGACATCTACCGACTCCAGTCATGATAAGGCAAAAGCAGAGAAGAGGAGGCACAAGAATCACACAAGGAAGCATTCAAGACACGGAGAGCCACGGTTTTCTGACGATAAATGGGTAAGTTCAAAGAGGTTGAGAGAAAAGTCTGGAGGCGAGGAAGCTGCTTCAAACAAATCCCACTTCGACTTGGGAAGAAATCAAGTAGATCGTTATTCCATGAGTATATATCATTCAAGTGCAGAAAACAGAGAAGCAGGATTTGTTTCTGAGGAGTTGAAAGCCAATGAAAATCATGAGTTGAGCGTGGATAGAAGTGATGGAAAAGGTGAATTATGTGAGGTGGATTTAACATACAACCCAATTGGGGAATTTGCTGAACTGGATCGCTGGGAGCCTGAAAGCCCTGAGGGAGACAGACAGGAGAGGAGACCCAATAGAAGATCTTCTAACGCTGGGAGATCCAAATTGCATCGTAACACGGAAAAGGAGATGATTGGAAAAAAGTGACCCACTGGTTGCGCAGAGGATGAGGCAAAGCAAACGTATGGGAAATGGAGTTTGGTAGACAAGGTTTCTGATAAGCTTTAGAATAGAAGCCCCATCAAACAGAAAAAACTCAAATGGCTCTTTTCCTCAGTTGGCATCTTATACTGTAGTTGAAATCACATATTGATGTTGGCTACAAAACATTTTTGGTGAGTTATTTTTTTCAAGCGATTGTAAATAGTCTTAGAGAGCCAAGTGCTTTTCAAAGGTTGAGTATAAACCCGGTCCAGGAGGAGCTGGTGATAGTCTTGTCAAACTCAAGTTCTCCACTTCATACCCGTATCCGTACCCGTACATAGAGATTTTGCTTATTTTAATTCTTTCTTAAAATTAACTGTATTAGCCTTAGGGTGAGAGTGGTTTCTAAATGTATAAGATAACTAGCAAAGTATTACTGCCAGTTAATTTAATGAGTTATAATGTAAGGAAAGAATAGTTATGGAAATAAAAATAATATAAGATTATAAAGGAAAATAGAAATTAATTGATTGGATAGTTAAAAATATTGACGGTTTATTATGAACTAGAAAGTGTTAATTAATTTTTATGTAAGCATGATGAAAAAATCATAAATTTTAGGGAAAATGTATGATATATTAATTATAATGTAATATATAAAATAATTTTAATAAACAATGAGAAAATATTAATAATACAAAAAATTAATTAATCTAGTAATTATAATAATTTTTAAGGAAAGAATAGTTTTTGAAAAATAGGAAATTTAAATATCTTAGGAAAATTTTATAAGGAACATTTAAATATATTATATTGAAAATATAAAAGGTAGAATGTAATGTATATATATAAGAGTCA
>JANQBM010000005.1:16725266-16737610 GCA_025594535.1 Erythroxylum domingense | reverse complement strand
GAGAAAAGAGAAAAGAAAAGAGAAACGAGAGATTTATTCATAGCAGAGATTCTGAGAAGAAAGCTCGTCAACCTCAATAACAACCTCCTAGGCTGATTGAAGAAACTATAAGAAGCAAACATATGACATAAGATACAGAGAGAGAGAAAAAAGAGAGAAATGAGACAGAGAGAAACAGAAGAAAAAGCTAAATATATACGACACATATAGACCGGAGGGGGGGTAATAATGACCGTCAGATTAAACGGACAAAGGAGATGAATTTCGTAGTCGTCCATACCTTTCGTCCTTAGTGTATATACTTAATAATTCACTTGTTTTATTCTATACAAAAATATAAAATAAAACAAATTGACGGATTGGATTTGAAGTTCCGTTAACTCAAATCAATAAATAGTGAATACAACGCAGCGTTTCCAAAGACTATAAAAAAAGCCTTCTTCCATCGTAACGCAGCTGCCGTCGCCACTTCGACCACCACAAGCGGTGGTTGATACATCCAGTAATTGAAATTCCAAGTCCTCTGTGTGTATTCTAATCTACCCTAACAACTCTTACTTTCCTTGTCGTGTTAATCAAGTGCTGCTACAGCTATATTAGGGTTTTAAAAAATGGAATCAGTTAAGCGAAAGTCCATGCCAACAGAGGCGCTACGTCCCAATAAGCAACAGAGAGAGAACGGCTCGGCTTTTTCCATAGAACAGGTGGCTTGTGTTCACGACGTGTCGTATCCTGATGGTTATGTGATCACCAAGAAGCCGGACTCTTCCGACACGAAGCCGGCTAAAGAATTTCCATTCGCACTCGATCCTTTCCAGTCTGAGGCCATTAAGTGCCTCAACAATGGCGACTCCGTCATGGTATACTTCTGTCCCTCTTCATTGATTTATTGATATGGTTGCAATATAAAGTTAATGTCAAATTTGACAGGTTTCTGCTCATACATCAGCTGGGAAAACCGTGGTGGCATTGTATGCTATTGCTTTGTCTTTGAGAAATCTGCAGCGAGTCATTTACACTTCACCTATTAAAGCACTTAGCAACCAAAAGTTTAGAGAGTTCAAGGAAGAATTTTCTGATGTTGGCTTGATGACTGGAGATGTAACTATTGACCCTAATGCTTCTTGCTTGGTGCGCCAGACACACTTATTATTATTGTTGTTGTTGTTTTTGTGTGTATTTTCCTGATTGACTATGTCAATTTGTTTTAGCTTTTTTAAAAGGCCACGTTTTATTGTAGGTGATGACCACCGAAATTTGGCGTAGTATGCAGTATAAGGGATCAGAGATTACACGTGAGGTGGCTTGGATTATTTTTGATGAGGTGCATTACATGCGTGATCGAGAAAGAGGTGTGGTATGGGAAGAAAGCATTGTTATGGCCCCCAAGAATTCCAGATTCGTGTTCCTTTCTGCAACTGTTCCTAATGCTAAAGAATTTGCTGATTGGGTTGCAAAGGTGACTTGCTCTCTCTTTGACATATCCATGTGGTTGTTTATCAAAGGTGACTAAAATAATTGGTACCATAAGTATATTGGCCAAGTGACTTATATTGTCAAACTGATAATTATGTAAAATATGGTGCAAAAATGATACTCCTTTCGTAAGTTGACACTAACTTAAAATTTGGAGGAAGCAATGTTTCTGTTTCCTTCTATCATTCTAGAACATATCCTTAACATGCCCTTTCCTTCCTCCCACAAAACAAGACACAAGGTGAAAAATTGAACACGGATGAAGCTAAAGGTTGTGTCCTTGAGATCCTTGTTCACATCATACATATGGAGGGAAAGAGAGGCTGATTGCTTGCTTTTTATAGTGTTGAAATTTTTAAGCAATTTCATGTGCTTGGCATTAGTTGATTACTTCCTCGTAAAGATGTTAAGTTATAAATGAATACTTATGACTATGGTATGAATTAAAGGTGCATCTACAACAATGGAGCATATTATAGTGGAATCTAAAATGCATTTTGTTATGCCAGGTCCATCAACAACCATGCCACATTGTTTATACTGATTATCGTCCAACACCCCTTCAGCATTATATTTTTCCTGCTGGAGGTGATGGTTTGTACTTGACGGTGGATGAAAAGGGAAATTTTCGAGAGGAAAGCTTTCAGAAAACTTTAAATGCATTGGTTCCCAAGGGTGAAGGTGAAAAAAAAAGGGAGAATGGGAAGTGGCAGAAGGACTTGATTGTGGGAAAACTTGGGGAAGAAAGTGATATTTTTAAGTTGGTAAAAATGATAATACAGAGGCAGTATGATCCAGTTATTCTTTTCAGTTTTAGCAAAAGAGAATGTGAGTTCCTTGCCATGCAGGTATTTTCTTTGTCCCATATTAATTTCGTTTGATTTTCTTTTTTCTTTTACATTTTCAATTTTCTGATTTTGTTATCCTAATTTACTTAATGTTGTTACTAGCTTCCTCTGTGATCCAAGCAACCCAAAATGTATGACTTTATTTTGCCAATATTTAGCTTTGTCCTCATATATGTTTCTTTTGTCCTGTAATTCTGGATGTGCAAATGAGCATAACAGTCCATTGTTTGGAAACATGTTTCTACAGCTCAAGATGCATCAATTTGGTAACCATTTCTTTTCACACACATTGTACTTCTTCCTTGTCCTCAATAAACCATTGGATGTCTTTGCATTTGGCACTACAGATGGCAAAAATGGATCTCAACAATGATGATGAGAAAGTCAATATTGAAACCATATTCTGGAGTGCCATGGACATGCTATCAGATGACGACAAGAAACTCCCTCAGGTAAGTTTTTGTTCTTCAACATTTAATTGAATTCTGTATCTGTTAGGTTTCTGCTCTTGAACTGTAATGTCTATTAGCTATTTACTAAATAATGCAACGCGTAAAATGCTATTTGAGTTTCTTTTTCTTTTTGGTTGATTTGTAGCTCATTTTACATTTCATTGTCTATGAACTGTAATGTCTATTAGCTATTTACTAAATAATGCGACGCATAAAATGTTATTTACGTTTCTTTTTCTTTTTCTTTTTGGTTGATTAGTAGCTCATTTTACATGGCATTGTCTATCTATTTTTTCCCTAGGTTTCTTCTGTTTTTCCATCTCCGTTTTGGATCTTAAGCACTATCATGTTTCGTAGTTGTTATACCTTTTGCTTATGAAATGAATAATGTTATTCATGGTATTGGGAAAATGTGGAAGATCCATATTGGAAAATGTAATTGTGAGTGCAGCGTTTGAGAACTGCTCGATGTTCCCATGATTTAGAAACTAATCATGGATTCACATTGGTGAAAGTAGTGCTTGTAGAGCATCATTTTCTTCATGTTAATTAACATTCCACACTTTAGAAACCAATTGGTTGTTTTACGATAAATTAAATCAACTTCATCTTTACAATATAAAGTTATTTGTTGAGAGGGATGACTTTTCCTTGGGTGTAAAAGCTTTTTCTCATGCATTACAGCCACAAAAAGCTGTTGGGGATCACATGATATAATATTTATCAATATTATCAATCCCTTCAGGGATGAAGTAAAACTTGCTAGCCGTTATTTTGGATTTTTTCCAGCCAACTTGAGTTTTGTTTATTATGTTTTGTTCTTGATCTAATACGCCTGAGTCCTAAATCTTTAAAGAGTTCATCTTTGTTTTGGGAATTTTTATATATTAAATAGGTATTCTTTACACTTCTGTCAATGTGAACTCCTGTAACATATGCTGTATTATACAATGGATGGCTTGTATGTGCTGTATCGTGTGTATGTTAAACATAAAAAAATTGAAATTGCACCTTTTATGTGTGAATTTGTTTCTAACAAGTTAAATGTCTCTGTTTTCAGGTTTCAAACATGTTGCCTCTCTTGAAGCGGGGAATTGGTGTGCATCATTCTGGCCTGCTTCCAATTCTTAAGGAAGTCATTGAGATTTTATTTCAAGAAGGCTTGATCAAGGTTGATAGGCATCTTACAGTTGTTCTACTAGGATTCATTATCAAATTTATTTCTTTTTCCTCTAGAAATGTTGTTACTTCTTTGGCCCCATCTTCCAAGCCTCTCGTTTGACACACGAATATTTTGCCTATATACTAGCCAGTACACATGCTGCAAAATCCATTTTCTCTTTCGATGCTGCTTGCTATGATTGTTCTTTTTAGTGTCCCTTACCCTGTCTATTCATATGGGATGATGATTGAAATTTTTTTTCTGTAGTGTTTGTTTGCTACGGAAACTTTCAGCATTGGGTTGAATATGCCTGCAAAAACTGTTGTGTTCACAAATGTCCGTAAGTTTGATGGAGACAAGTTTAGATGGATATCTAGTGGAGAATACATACAGATGAGCGGCCGTGCTGGTCGTCGTGGAATTGATGAACTTGGAGTATGCATACTCATGGTGGATGAGAAGCTTGAACCTTCTACAGCTAAGATGATGCTTAAAGGAAATGCTGATAGTTTGAACAGGTACTTGGTTACTTCTGCATGTACCAATACTCAAGTCTGATTCATAGTTTTATTGAGTTCTGATATAATCTTGGTGAATCACTTTTAACTTCAATACGGTCCACCTGACTGGCAATATGATATTCATGTTTTCCCTTTCTAAGATTGATCTATACAGAAGCTTATTGCTACTAGGTTAGATGGTTGACGTGACTATAGAGTCTTCTGCGATCACAATATACCTGCTTAAATGACAATAGCTGGTCCTGGCTCCAAATTCAGCAGTTGAGTGGTGGAACAGTCTTGAGATACAAAAATCATAAATATGCATATTCAATTTCTTGGTGCCAAATTGACAATATGGGTTATTCTGAAAAAGATTTGTTGTAGAGGAAGTTATGGTTGACTTCTTGTTATACTTCATTTCAGTGCCTTCCATTTGACATACAATATGCTTTTAAATCAATTACGCTCGGAAGATGGTGATCCTGAAAATTTACTCCGTAATTCATTCTACCAGTTTCAAGCTGATCGAGCCATTCCTGACCTTGAGGTTAGTTCATATAGAAACTTGAAGTTTCCATCCCTTGTGGTTGATCTTTTGACCTCAGTTTAGTTTGTTCCAGATGATAAGATGTAAGTCTGTCCCTGTTTTCTTATTTTTAGGACACATCATGTGAGATTTATTTGTATAGAGTACAAGCTACAACAATTGGGAAACTGATTCTGCTGTTTATTTCATCTACCTAAGATTTACTATTTTAACCTGTGTTTTGTGAGGAACGAGTGAATTAATATACACCAGAATTTAGTGAGATACAACTTCCTTATTGAGGATTGTTGCTTGGTCTAGGAAAACAGGGGTTGACTAATAATGTATGGAATGCACCTTAACAAAGACCAACAATTTACTATGTTAGATGTTGTAGGCTAAACTTTAAGGAATAGCTAGTTAGTGCTACATCCTGTCTTTCTCCTAGTTTTTTGGTTCCCAGACTTGTGTTGTTTGATAAGGGCTATTATACGGACTATGCATGAAAGAAACAAAAAGAATATGAGAAGTTAGATAAGAAGACAAAACAAGTTGACCATATAAAACGTACTTAGATCACCAACTAGTAGGTGCTCTAAGTACCTTTGATATCGTCAACTTGATCTGTCTTCTTATCTAACTTCTCATAGCACGTATAGTTGGATTGGAAAAGAAACGGGGGAATGGCCTTTTAATAATTGATATTACAGAGACTAATTGTAGTTATTCCATCAGAAGTATGCAGATTGTTTGAGTGTCAGTATGTGGAGAAATAATATTTATTGTTTGTATGAGTAAATAAAGGATCATACTGATCTCAATGTCATAATCATCCTTTTAATTATTTTTTAAGAGCTAGAAGTGAAAGGATAACCATTTTTTGTGATCCTTGTACTTCAGTTGATTTGTCATCTCAGTCTTATTGCTTTAACTTTTTCTTTTGAAGTTCTTATTCTTTTTGAAATGTGCCAATGAAATCCCTGCCTTCTTAGCTTTGTCAAAATAGTCCATATTTGTTTTCTATCATCTATTTTGATAGTTCTAATTTTAGTAGGACTTCAACAGAAAACTTCTCCATATAAAAGAACTGAAATAGAAAAATAACAAGTAGGAGGACTGAAAAAATATTTTTTGCTGAGTTCCTAATGGAGTTGGAAGAAGAGTTTTTTGACCTCTTTCCGTAAGGATTTAAAATAGACAAATTAAAATAAGAGGATTAAATGAAGAAAATGCAATAATATGGACTACAAATCAGATTATTGGAAAAAAAAAGTCTCCAGAAAGGGGAATATGGTATATGCTAACGAATTTCCACTATGATTACTAATCTTGGATGTTGCTGATCCTCTGGTTTATTTCACCTCTGCTTGGACAATTTATTGCTTGGTTTTTCATTTGCATATTGATCAATTATATTTGCAGAAACAAGCCAAAGCCCTTGAGGAAGAGAGGGATTCAATGATAATTGAAGAAGAAGATAGTTTGAAGAACTACTATGAGCTGATTAAGCAATATAAAAGTTTGAAAAAGGATATTCGTGATATTGTGTTTTCTCCCAAGTACTGCTTGCCCTATCTCCAATCAGGCAGGCTTGTCTGCGTCCAGTGCACTGGGACTGATGATAACTCCTCATCTTTCTTGATTGAAGACCCAATAACTTGGGGAGTGGTAGTCAATTTTGACAGAGTAAAAACTGCCGGTGAAGGTAGGAGTTCCATTATTTGTTGGGTTTGTTGTTATCATAACTTGCACATCTAATTATCATTTGTTGAACCCATTAGATGATGCTAGTAAAAAACCAGCAGATGCAGACTATACAGTGGATGTCCTTATGAGATGTTTGGTGAGCAGAGAAGGAATTGCTAAAAAGAAAATTACGATTGTTCCTCTGAAAGAGCCTGGGGAGCCTCTTGTTGTTTCTGTTCCCATATCCCAAGTAAGTACTTGATAATATATGCTGTGTACGCTGGTATCTATCTCCACTATTTTATCCTTTTCCCAGTGACTGAGTCAAATTTTTTGAACATTCTTTGCTTTTTCTGACTGAAAATGAACTAGATTGATTCATAGTCCATTAAGGAATATATAAATGAGTCCAGGACTTTGTTAAAGGCTCAATGTGTGGCTCGATAAAGAGCAGTTCGGAACTCATTTATTTAAATAAATGGACTAATTCAAACCAAAATTTTTAATAATCAAACCAAAACTTAAATGTGGAAGGTTCAGTTCATTCATGTTCATAAATAGATTGTTTAAAGGGTCAGTTAAGTTTCATTTATATATATATTGTATATTAGGTTTAAATTTTTTTAACCAAACTAAAGCTTGAATGAACCTTATATTGAACCATGTCGAGCTTTAGCAAGCTCAAGCTTGTTTATTGTACTCAACTTGTGCCTGAGCCAAGCCTGTGCTTTGAGTTGGGTTTAAGCTCATGTTCGTGCCTATTTTTTATGTGAACTGAACCTCAGCTTGCCAATGTTGGTTCAGCTCAGCTCCGTACAATCTAGTAAAACTATATTAAAAACAATAATAAGGATGTAAAATTATATTTGAATCACCTATTCTGTTCCTTAATATGAAGTAGAGGTAAAATATTTCTATATGTACTTTGATTTTAAAAAAGACACATTTGCTAAAAGATGAATATTATCTGTTTTGGAGTGCTTGACTTGCACATATTACAGTGACCATCTTCCTTTCATTTCTTGAGTTAAAATTATCGTCTTGATCTTCAAGGATAAATTTTGACAAAAAATGTTGAAAATTTTTAGTGCCTGGTAGTTCGGTAGATTCATGTGATAAAATTTTCTAGAAAAATATGCATAGAATTGTCTGTTGTTACTTTAGGTGCACATAAATCTAGCGTTCAGAAGATGCTATTTTCTTTCTCCATTTTGATATACTTCCAATGCGTTGCTTTGTTCAAGTTTTCAAGCTTCTCCATGTTACTGAAAATTTCAATAACCTTTTCATGAATTTCTGCAGCAGCTTTGCATATTTTAATCTAATTGATGATCGGTATATTCTATTTTTTTTGTCATATTCGGAGGGGAAACTTCGGATTTTTTTCTGATTATTCCTTTTAACATGTCAAGACTTTCATATGACAGTGATCTTTTCTTTTTGTGAAGTCAATTAATACTATTTGAGTTTTCTTTTTCCTGGTTACCACATTCAAGGAGTGAAATTATGTCCTGATAAATGGATTTAATCTCAACTTAGTTTTTATAAAAAATTTTCGTGTTTCTGTTTGTCTGTGTTATTGTTGCCATTTATCTAATTTTATTATGTTTAAACAGATTGTTAATCTTAGTAGTGCTCGTTTGTACATGTCCAAAGACCTTTTGCCATTACAAGTTCGAGAGAACACATTGAAACAGGTTTCAGAATTTCTTTCTAGAAAGCCAACTGGGCTGCCTCTAGATCCTGAAGGAGACATGAAGGTATTAATATGTTGTTTATGGATGATGCTGGGCTTCTTATCTTCCTCATCTCTTTCCAGAATTTCCTTCCCTTTAATTGTTATCGTTCTAATGTCCTCAATCTCAGATCCAAAGTAGCTCATACAAAAAGGCAGTGCGTCGGATAGAGGCTCTAGAGCACCTGTTTGAAAAGCATGAAATTGCAAAATCTCCTCTTATTGAGCAGAGGCTTAGAGTTTTACACACGAAGTATGAACTAACTGCTAAGGTTAAGTCAATCAAGAAAGCAATGCGTTCTTCCACTGTCTTGGCTTTCAAAGATGAGCTTAAAGCTAGAAAAAGAGTTCTTCGGAGACTAGGGTAAGAATATTTCCACTTCTTTAAAAAATCTACTCACAAGGAATAATCTATTGATTGAAACCAGAAAATTCTAGTGATGTCTTGGTTTGAATTTACGTCTGGCAAGTCCCTCACAAATCTTCTTTTTGTGCCACCAAACTTATATTTGTTACTGCTTGGTTTTGTTTCTTCCTTGTTGTGGGGTGGATCCTGGAAGAGATGGATTGAAATGCCTTGTGTATGTTCTGCAGTTCTGAAATTAATAATCTGTATACACAGGGATTCATGCAAACCTTTGAAGGATTCTGGTTCCTTTCCATATTACTCTACACCAGAGAGGGATTAAAAGTAATATTTCAAATGCATGATTATGCAGTTATGCTCCATGTCTTTGTGATTGATGAACACCACTATTTAATATTAAACAATCGTAGCTCAGTGACGTTCAGTTTTTGACTTGTTTGGCCTAGTTGTTGTAATCTGTTGTAAACAAAGTTTGCTGTATACTGAATCTGACTGTTTGGTACTGATATCTAAATGTTACTGTGGTTTTAATTGCAGATATATGACAAGTGATGATGTTGTTGAATTAAAGGGAAAGGTTGCTTGTGAAATTAGTAGTGCAGATGAGTTGACCCTCACAGAGCTGATGTTTAATGGTGTTCTAAAGGACATAAAGGTAGAAGAGATGGTGTCTCTTCTCTCTTGTTTCGTTTGGCAGGAGAAGCTTCAAGATGCTGCAAAACCTAGAGAAGAACTTGACTTGCTTTTCACTCAGTTGCAAGATGCAGCTCGAACGGTTGGCAAACTTCAGCTTGAATGCAAGGTATTGTTGGATTTCTTGCTTGGTATATTTTATGATTTCTTGTCTTTCTTCTTTGCATGCAAGTCAAAACATGGTTTTAAAATGGATTTGGGACCAGATTATGGTAATGTTGAAGAACGAATAAGGTATTTAAATTATGATAGTATCGATATTGCAAACTTAAGTTGTTCAAATGGCACGAAATTAGATTAGTTGGACTTTGGATAAAAATTGGCCCACAGATTTGTGATACTCAAATTTAAGCATCTATTGGGGACAGTTTTTTCTTAAGCAATCATTTGATCTAGTGCTCAAATCTTTTTCTGTTTTTGATATTTAATTGACAGGTCAAAATAGATGTAGAGAATTTTGTGAGTTCATTTCGGCCTGATATCATGGAGGCTGTGTATGCATGGGCAAAAGGATCCAAATTTTATGAGATAATGGAAATAACGCAAGTATTTGAGGGAAGCTTAATCAGGGCAATTAGGAGATTGGAGGAAGTTCTTCAGCAGCTTATACAAGCCGCAAAGTCTATTGGTGAGACAGAACTGGAGGCAAAATTTGAGGAGGCTGTTTCAAAAATCAAGAGAGACATTGTGTTTGCAGCATCTCTATATTTGTAGTCATTACTTGAGCTTCAAGGTTCTTTATGATGCTTTAGTGAAAACTTGAAGAAAGGGAAGCTAGCGTCTATTGGTTCTTGTTGGAAAGGCAGGTTTGTCTACGATTTTCTGGAGATGAGACAGGTACCAGAAGGCATAAAGCATTATCAATTATCACTGCAAAGATCTTAGGCATGAGTTTATACAGTTTTCTTGGTTAGCTAAAGATGGAATGCAGGTTAAGTCACATGATTGCAAATGTACTCTTCCGCCTGACATACTCCCTGAATTCATACATGCCAACATAGTCAGAGAGCATCGAATGCCAAGAATCTGTTGTAGTTTAAGAAAATGATCCAGAGGATCAAATTATTACTCATAGTTGTGAGCCAGAATGCGACTATAAATCAATTTTGATGTACATGGTTGGGTTCCCATATTTATTGTATAAAGTGGTCAAAGGAGATGGTCCTTCGGTAAAAGCCTTTTATCATTACCTTCATTTTCTGTTGGAAATAGTCTATCGATAAAAGCCTTTATATTTATTTTCAAGTTCTGTTGGAAAACTTGGAATAAGTTTGCTTGAAGCATGAGGTTAAGGTTAGTAGTCTGCTGGTTCATTTACTAGAGTTTTGGTTTTATCTGGTCAAAATTTCGAGTTTGATATTTAAGAAATGAGAACATGAAGTAGATGGACGTAAAATACACGTGGTTGTGTGAGCAGTTTGACTTAACAGCAGCAGGTAGAAAAGTAGCTCTTTGGCATGTTTTTCATCAATTTAATTTTTGAGGATAGATGAACGGAAGCCCAATATTCTGGTATCCAGAAAGCAAAAGAAAGGTGAAAAGAGACCAACGACTAAATATGTTGATGTCTGTTCTGTTGGTAGTTTTTGACATCTACCAAAACCACGTGAAGATCTATCATCGTCGAACAATTATGCAATATTTGGGAATCCTCTTCAAGTCGCAATCCCAGTCCCTGTCGTCAAGGTAATACTAGTATTTATTTGCTTCCAATAAAAAAAAAAGTCAGTTTCTCCGAAAGTGGAAATTGTCCTTACCTTGATTAAATCGTTCCATTTTTATATAGATGCTTGATAAATACTAAACAAACAAATCCCAGAAAGTTGAAACTCTCTTCTTATGGAAAACACGACGATTATGCTTCTAACCATCTCTGTAGCGAAACACATGGACATAAAGTAACTTGTGAAAATCCCACCTGAAAGTGGTATGTACTGCTGGTACGATGTTGACAGGCTTAGGCTTAGAAGGGCAAAGGAGATTTGGTGCACTAACAATCTTCACCCTGGGTTGGTTACGCATGCTTGGTCAATAGACTGATTCTGTGAAGTGTTTATGGACCACATTCACAGGTCTTGTTCAAGCTGAGGGTTGAGTGGTAGATGTTATGAAGTTGTAGGAAGAATATAATCATGGTCTTGGCGATCTCTTCTTTCTTATACTTCACTGTTTTTTAACATTTGTCTCACACTGCAAAACCTGGCATAAAAAAAATGGAGGCATATTTACACTTAGTTTGTTCACTTTCTGCTCTGTTACGGTTGGTTCAACAATAAAAGGGTGGAGCTTGTGTTATAATGTCTTTTAGCTCCTCTGTTTGAAAGGTGTCGAAACACGACCACGATGTCCATTATAGAATGACGTTCAACAAATTGAATAGACGATCGGATAAAACGAGAGAAGATTTTCCATTGTTCATTTCTTGAGAGAAGAGGTGGAATGGACTATTGGAGCCAATATCTATTCAAACAAACAAGCACTGGAGATTGCCGTTAGCTTGTAATAAATAAAACACCCAAAAATAGTTTTTT
Organism: Erythroxylum domingense; assembly: GCA_025594535.1. Taxonomy (NCBI): domain Eukaryota; kingdom Viridiplantae; phylum Streptophyta; class Magnoliopsida; order Malpighiales; family Erythroxylaceae; genus Erythroxylum; species Erythroxylum domingense. The sequence goes on along the minus strand of JANQBM010000005.1, from coordinate 16,725,631 downwards.
CCCTGTTATTAAGATACAAGTCTCTCTCTACAATTGACATGTTCAGCAACGATCAGCATTCGATGCCAGTAGATTTTCATTGTATGCGCCATTGCATAAAAGCAAAACTTGTTTTCTTCCCACTGTCACTTGCATTTGTCAACCTTCCACGGCCGTTCAAGGTAAACAACATCCATGGCATCAGCTATGAGCGAGCGACGAGTGCTGAATGTGTGCGTCGCTCGTGGAGAGACCACTGGTGAGAGAGAGAATCCTGATTCCGAGCGGCTTCTCTTTATCCATGGCTTCATCTTCCCCTTCCTCTTCTTCTCCTGCCCAAACCCGACCTTTTCTTCAAACCCTAAATCCTTCCCTTACCTCTAAAA
>JANQBM010000005.1:16646082-16693717 GCA_025594535.1 Erythroxylum domingense | reverse complement strand
GTAATGCTCGTATCTTTCGACTCCGATATCCAAAATTTACAAACTTTATATCGTTAGAAAGCTGGTAAAAGCATCTAAAACTTTTAAGAAGATAATTTTGCCAAAATTTATCTATGTAAATCCACATTTTCTCCCGAATTCAGAACACGAATTTCACCTTCAGCTCCCAGCATTGAAACTGGATCGCAAGGTTACACACGCTAAGTTTTAATATTTATTAACCTTAGTAAATTCTGCAAGTGCATAGGTCATTCGCGTAATACCTAAGGTATTGATCTCACGATGAGGGAATTCTAGCTCTAAAATATAAGGTTGTACTCAACTACAATAATTCAAAAGAAATAAAAAAGTGCAGAGAATAAATCAATCAGACAATTAATTTCAAGAAATAAGTTGAAAAAAATCTAAATACGAAAACAAACCACACAACCAATCCCAAAACTAACCTAGAAACTATCAAGTGAGAGAAAAGGGGATTCAATTCGAAATTAACGAAAACCTAATCAATTATGCAATTCTCGACTTAATGGGTCTAGACGGTCCTATGGTGAATTACTCTCGCTTGAGTTATAATTCTTACTCTAATTGATGATCCCTAATTTAAATTATGGAATTGTGATCTCTTAATTCGTGATTGATCCAAAACCTAAATTAGTTCTAAGTTGTCTATTAACCTACCGGGAATCTATGCTCGATCTCTTATTATACGACTCTATTGGTTTAATCCAATTCTTTACCTATCAATTCACTTAACTCTCATTAGCCCAAATTGATTATTTTCACTCGACTCACCCTCTCAGTTTATTGCTGAATTATTACGAGCAGAAATTGAATCACAGTTAAATCAAAGGAAGACCAACCAATTAATCTTTATTAATCTCGAGAATTGAAAACCTAAAGGTGAGTATAGACAATAATTAACACTCAACAACAACAATTTCAATAAATATCCCAATTTCATACATAAATAAAATTGAAATAAACAAAGAAACCACTATCGGAATGAATCATGGAGGCAACGACAGTGAGAAACCACTTGTTCCGGGAAGTACGTCGCTTCAACCTTTATCTCCTTGTCTCTCTTCCTCCGTCTCCTTCCTCAATCTCTCAAAAACTCTCTAGGTTTTTTTTGAAATGTGGCTGGCATGAAAGCTCTATATTTAGACTCTCCAAACTGCTGCATCTGTCCCATAATATTATATTTATACTTTAGACGCTCTAGGACAAAGTCAGGGTCAGAACGGTCTAAAAATCTTGCAAATTTTGAGTTTTTGCTTCAACCTAACGTAGCCCACAATTGTGGCTCTACCTACCACAATCGTGGCTAGCGCCTAACCCTTTCTGTCACGATCATGGCCCTATGTGCACGATCGTGGCCTGAATGGAAGCTCTCCGTCACGATCGTGCCTCCATGTGCACAATCGTGGCCTGGCTACTCTGGCTCGTCCTTGTCTGTCACGTTCGTGGCCTGCTATATACAATCGTGTGCTATGTCTTTGGCCTGAAAACTCCTCGAATCTTCTTCGTTCTTCACCTTTTACCTTGAAACACTAACAAACCCATTAAGGTAGCTCAAAAAATATAATGATTAAGTTCAAAGACTCATACTAACCCATAAAAACACTTAAACACATAAACTAACACAATTAACACACTAAACACACACTCAACACTCAATGTAACACTAAATACTTTACAAATTAAACCCTAAAATACAATGTAGTTGACAACTCTCAACATTCCTACACTTAAATGTTTGTTTGTTCGCAAGTAAACAAAACAATGAACATAACAAACACAATAAACACGAAGCACACAATGCAAAAAAATGAAACAATGGCTTAAACTTATTGAAATAATTTAATCTTGAACACAATCTGACAAGTTATAACTAATCATTAACTGGCAAAATCTATATCTAAGGGCTTTGAACTAAATATACAAGTGAATTGGGATCTAAGTGTTAATTCAATTATTCTTTTCAATTGTAAACACACATTAATAATTCTTTGGTCCTTCAGACTTTGTAACTGTTCCTAAGTACATTTTCATGAAAATTCAAGCTTATTACAAGTCCGATAGGTTTTTATTAAGAACACTTTTTTTAATTATTATTAAACACAGACTTAGTCTTTTACTCAGAGGCAAATATTGGTGATGAATTTTGATCCGGTTACTCGACTAAGTCATTTACTAACAGCTTGGTTAAAACATCATTATAGCCTTTTGACGCAAATACATACATTTGTGATGCGTGTTAATTTGGTTACTCGACTATTATCACGTTTTCAACTAGCTACTAGCTCTACTCATAACCCGAAGGTTGACAGAATAGTGATTTATTAACAAAACTTTTTTTTCTTGCCTACCTTGATGTTTATAGCTATTCGTTTTCATGAAAAATACTAGTTAAGCTACTTAAGTGAAAGAGCCTCAAATTATAAATGAATGTGACAACCTAGAGAGTGCTAAATTTACACTAAGTCCTAATTAAGCTTTATATTTATCCAAAAACCCTAATTCACTAATTTTTGCTAGCTAATGATCATTTTCAACCTACTAGACTATGTTCAAAATTAAACAAATTTTACTCATCAAAGCCATTGACACATTCAAACAGTTCACACAATGCAACTTAATAACTATCATACAATATGCAAAATCACATTCAAAAACAAAAACACATAATCCCTCCCAACACTTGAACAACATATTGTCCTCAATGTGAGAAGGAGGCACACATCACATAAGATAAGTAAAGACAAAATAGAAAGTAAAGTGACAATAAACAAATAAAAATAGAACTGAAGGCTAATTTAGAAAAGAAAAATTGGGTTAGGTATAAATCCTAAGGAGATGGAGGTGGTGATGGTGTTGGAGGTGGCAAATGAATGCCTTGAGACTCGAAATACCAATGGATCTGTCGAATATCCTAGCTCTGGCTCCGTTGTGTGCGTGCCATCTCCGTAAGTGTCTTATTGGTCTCTGTGATTGCAGTCAACACTTTCTTCTAGCCATGTTCTTCTTCCTCTTCTTCCTCGGATTCTTCACTGGTGGATTCTTCTTGTGTTTGCCGAGGTGGTGCTGAGCTCGATCTCGCTTGACCTACCCTAATCCAAACATGCATCTTTTGATTGATGTCCCTCAAAGTCATGTCTGTGGAATAGATGATGTCATCCCAGAATAAATGATGGTGAATGAGGAAGTCAAGGAGGTGAATTGTTAATCCCCTCTTGTCCACACCAAAATGTTCTGCAATGGCGGACACTATGTAGCTCATTATGAGATAATTGCTCTGCTTGAGCGGAGTCACATCAAGAGCATTCAAGATGTGGGTGGAACCTAACTATAAAATTTCAAATGTTCAAAAAAGACTAACAAAAACTACTTTTCCATAGGTTGCCTCCCATGTAGCGGTTCTTTTAACGTCAGTAGCTTGACAATCTGTTAAGCTCATGGTGGTTGGAAGGAATGGTTCGATGGTCGCGTCTTCTTTAATCTCAATGTTTGCACTTTAGCTACCATACTGCAGTTACCACCGTCTTTATAATTTCGTTTCCACGCCTTCTCCTTTGCGAGTGCTTCTTCCTGAAAGCATTCCCAATATCTTCTATGTCCTCCCATTCGCCTCGAGGTTCGGGTTCTTTGAGATCCACTGGAGGTGAAGGAGATATGTACTCTCTTGTAGTTACCTTGAATGTCAATTTCTCCTTCCCTATTTACAGAGTTAATTCTCCCATCAACATCGATAATTGAGCGCACAGTGGCTAAGAACTGGCATCCAAGAATTATCATGGTGTCCCCATCTTCATTAACGTCCAAAATATAAAAGTCTGTGGGAAAGATAAATTTACCCACCTTCACTGGCACATCATGTATGACTCCCAGTGGTCTATGTGATGTTCTATCGGCCATCTTAACCAAAAACTTAGTGGGCACTAACTCCCTTAACCCCAATTTTAGACTGAAAGTGTAGGGCATCATATTTATACTTGTGCCTAAATCCATAAATGCCCTATCTATGATAATCCTGCTGATACTATAGGGGATGAAAAAGTCCACTAGGTCCTCTTTTTTTGCTATATTGGGGTCATCTTCCAGTGTTCACTCCTTTCTTTTCTTCGTGACGGACTCATATAATTTTGGCTTTGTCTGTATTTGTTTCGACACTTTCTCGACCTTGTTTGGCTCAATCTCCCATAATTTTTTCTCTTTCTTATGTGCATATCACTCCTACTACTACGCAATAAGGAATGGAAATACATGTCAAGTTGCATTGAGAGATTTGATCAAGGGATCAGTTGAAAGGTCTTCTTTAACCACTTGACCTTCTTCTTTATCTTCTATCTTTCCCAGTTCCTCATCCTAGATTTGACTTATCACTATGACACGTTCCTTTGGATTTGACTCTGTGTTGCTTGGAAGAGTTCCAACATTCTGAGTGGACATGGCTAACTGGCCTACTTGGACTTCTAAATTATCTATGGACGATGCATAATTCTTCGTTACTTGCTCGAATTTGCTCTCGAGCCTCCTATGTGCCTCCTCCATGCCTTCTATCTTGTCCAAAATCCTATCCAACTTTGACTCCATCGAACTTGCTTTATCCTGCTGAAAGTTCTATTGCCCTTAAGGCCTGAATTGTCTTCCACTGTTGTTGTTTGACTAGGAAAAGTTAGGGTGACTCTTCCACCCGAGGTTGTAAGTATTAAAGTAGGGATTGTTTCCCCCTTCTCATCCAAACTGCGCCCTCATATAGTTTACTTGCTCTTGGTTGTCCTCTCTCATCAAGTAATGGTCTGTCTGACCACAGAGATCACACTTCAGTTGTACAGCTTTAACTTGAGCTGGGGACGACACCTTCATGTTGCTTAATTGTCGCATCAAATTGTCAATCTTACCTTACATCTTCGTTATTTGATTGACCGTAACAATTCCCTTCTACTTTCTAAAAGTCGTAGTTTGCCTACTTCACTCACTCATCCATAGGTAGTTGTTGCTTGCCATCTCCTCTATCAGCTCCTCTGCCTCATTGAATGTCTTTCGCATCAAAGATCCTCCTGACGCTGCATCTATCGTGCCTCTAGTAGATGGGTTTACTTAGTTGTAAAATGTCTGCAGAAGAAAATCCTTGGGTAAGTTGTGGTATGGGCACTTCCTCTGCAGGTCTTTATATCGCTCCCACGCTTTATAAATTGGCCCCTCATCACCTTGTTGGAAATTGGTGATTTCCTTTATAATCTTTATGGTCTTCGTCAATAGGAAGTAATTGTCTAGAAAAGCTCGCATAAGTTGCTCCCACATTGTAATGTTAGCAGGGCTCAGTGAATGATACTAAGCCTTCGCTTTATCTCTAAGTGTGAAAGGAAACATCCTAACGGTGTCCTCCTACTTTTGGTGATACCGAAAGTATCACAAATCTTAAGGAAATTCACAATATGCGCGTTTGAGTCCTCATTCACTAATCTGTAAAATTGGACGTTTTATTGAAGCGTGTTTAGGAGGGCTAGCTTAATTTCGAATGAGGCCGCTTGAACAGGCGGCCTAGCCACTCCTTGGTTTGATGGGTTAAACCCTAGCCTCAAGAAATCCATGAGAGTCCTTTGCATCTGTCTTTGATTAGTTTCTTGATCCATATTTCTATGAAATTCCTCAGCCATTGTTTACTCTTCTATCTCTTTATCTTCCTCTCGCTGAGCTTTCCTAAAGGTTTTTTCTAATTGTGTGATATCAAGATCTATTATCTCCGCTGCACGACTTGAACCTCTTATGACTTGTGTTTATGCAAGAGCACGCTTCCTAAATTGAACAAAAGAAACTAAAAAAAATTAAAACTATTATAACGCCTTAAGCTATAGAACTAAATTTCGCCTTCCTGGTAACGACACTAAAAACTTGATCGTAATGTTACACACTCTAAGTTTTAATATTTATTAACCTTAGTAAATTTCGCAAGCGCATGGGACATTTAAGTAGTACCTAAGGTATCGATCCTATGACAAGAGAATTCTAGCCCTAAAATCTAAGGTCGTACTCAACTACAATAATTCAAAAGAAATAAAATAGTGCAGAAAATAAATCAATTAAACAGTTAATTTCAACAATTGAGTTGAAGAAATCTAAATATAAAAACAAACCACACAACTAATCCCACAACTAACCTAGAAACTATCAAGTGAGAGAAAGGGAGATTCAATTCAAAATTAACGAAAATCTAATCAATTATGCAATTCTCGGCTTAATGAGTCTAGACGGTCCTAAGATGAATTACTCGCTCTCAAGTTATAATTCTTACCCTAATTGATGATCCCTAATTTAAATTATGAAATCATGATCTCTTGATTCGCGATTGATCCAAAACCTAAATTAGTTCTAAGTTGTCTATTAACCTACCAGGAATCTATACTCGATCTCTCATTACATGACTCTATCGGTTTAATCCAATTCTTTACCTATTAATTTACCTAATTTTTGTTAGCCCAAATTGATTATTTTCACTCGACTCACCCTCTTAATTTATTGCCGAATTATTACGAGCAAAAATTGAATCACAATTAAATCAAAAGAAGCACAACCAATTAATCTTTATTAATCTTAAGAATTGAAAACCCGAAGGTGAGTATAGACAATAATCAACACTCAACAACAACAATTTCAATAAATATCCCAATTTCATACATAAACAAAATTGAAATAAACAAAGAAACTACTATTGGAATGGATCGTGGAGGTAGTGATAGCGAGAAACCACTTGTTCCGGGAAGTACATCGCGTCAAGTTTCATCTCCTTGTCTATCTTCCTTCGTCTCCTTCCCAATCTCTCAAAAACTCTCTAGGGCTTTTCCAGAATGTGGTTGGCGGGAAAGCTCTCTATTCAGACTCTCCAAGCTGCTACATCTGTCTCATAACATTATATTTATACTTTGTGTGCTCTAGGTCAAAGTCGGGGTCTATTGTGCACAATCGTGGCCTATTGTGCACGATCGTGGGCTATGTCTTTGGCCTGAAAACTCCTCGAATTTTCTCCGTTCTTCACCGTTTACCTTGAAACACTGACAAACCCATCAAAGTACCTAAAAAATATAACGATTAAGCTCAAAGACTCATATTAACCTATAAAAACACTTAAACACATAAACTAACATAATTAACACACTAAACACACACTCAACACTCAATTTAACACTAAATACTTAACAAATTAAACCCTAAAACACAATGAAATTGACAACTATCAAAGTCCAATCTTATGAAGTCCATAAGGGTTCTCGATTGATGCCCTTTGTTTGCTCCTTGATCCAAATCTCACTGAAACTCCTTGGCCATTGTTGCTTTTACAGTTTCTTCTTCTTCTTCATGCCGAGCTCTTCTAATTAAACGTTCTAAACGAGTGATGTTAAGTTGTACAGTTTCAGCTATGCGACTTGAACTTCTTGTAATTCTTATGTTCATGTAAGAACACAGACACACACAAAAAATGGGAAGAACAAAAAACTTAAAACTAACTAAAACACCTTAGACTAAGAGAACTAAACTATTCTCCACCCTCCCCAGCAATGCTGTCAAAAACTTGATTGTGTCGTTTGAGCTTTAAAATTTATAAGTCCTCAAATACCGCAAGCGCACGGGTTGCAACTATAGTATAAGAGGTGTCAATCCCATAAGGAGGGGGGACTAATCTAATTCTATGCTATCTAAGGCTAAGGAAATTGAAATAACAGAAATAAAATTCATAAGAAAAGTAAATTCGAGAAATTGATTGGCAAGAGTTGTAATTCATAAATTAACACAAAAAGAAATAAAATTTTTGACAATGTAGAAACATAATGGAAATCAATCAAGAGAATTAACAAATAATGAGAAAAAAGATTTTACTTATCATTAATACTAACCTAGTCGATTATGTGTAAATGGGGTGTCGGTTCTAGACGATCCTTAGGTTGATTACTCTCTCTCGAGTTATAACCATTAAACCCTAATTTATAAACCCTAATTGGATTATGAAATTTGGAATCCCTCAATTAACAAAAGACTCACAATCTTAATTAGATTTAAAGCACTCTAATAAACTATCAGGTCTTACATAAGATCTTTCTCTGTGTAATTACCGATCTGATTAGTTATGGGTTCGATTGAATCACCTAACTGTCATTAATTTGATCCAATCTTTTTTTTTGTTCACCCTCGCAGCTTATTACCAAATTATGCAAGAAACGCAACAAATCATGTACCCAATTCAAATAACACAAAATGAACTCGGATAATATTAAATCAAAATAAGATCTCGAAGGAGAGTTTAGAAGAACATCAATATTCCAAATCCTATCATCATACTATTCATCTCAATTCTATACATAAATAAAATCTAAACGAAAAGGAAATAACGACTTGGAATAGACAATGGAAGGCAACAACATCAAAAAACCTCCTGATTTGGGAAGCATGTCGATTCAGCTTCGTCTTCCTCTTTTTCCTCTTCCTTCTTCTTCTTTCTCTCTCTCAGTATTGTCTCTTTAGGGTTTCAAGTGTGACTGCACGAAAAAGCTACCCTTTTCTCTTCACTTGTTGTTCTTTAAGTAGTCTTTTATATTTTGGTAACCCTAGGGTTTTTTTAGGGTCCAAAAGATCCAAAAAGTCCCTTAAAATGTGAAATTCGTAAGTGTCTGTGCGTCTACATGATGTAAGCCACAATCGTGGCATAGGCTATTCTTGGAGCTTTTGTCATGATAGTGGCATGCCTACCACGATCGTGGGCCTGTGTTATGGCCCGAGTTACCTCTGAAACTCCTCTATTCTTCGATATTGAGCCTAAAATCCTAGCAAACACATCAAGATACCTAAAAATATAATATTCAAGCTTAAAAACTTGTACTAACCCATAAAACACGTAAAACACAAATAATTAACAAACTAACACAATTCTAACGTAAACACATACTAAATGATTGAATTAACAACTAAACACATATCAAACTATGCCTTAAACACATGATGCACTTTAAACTTATCAACATGCTAACTGCTGCAACGTGTTTCAACTTTAGGAGATTTCGTTAAAAATACAACCATTGAATAGCATTTAAAATTTTATTAGCTTGTATTGGACAGATATATCTCATTTTAATTGCTTCCCATGTACGGTTGGGGATCTCACACATAAAGAATAAGTGATCTTTTGTTTCTTCCTCTACTGAAGAAAAAGGACATAAAGGGTCAACATTTAAATACGTGATTCTATCTACTAGGTTAAGTCGGTTCTGAATAGTTAGCCATAGGAGAAAGGAAGTTTTAGGCGGTATGATCCTATTCTAGATAATTCTATACCACTCCACTGCTGGTTTCTTCAACCTTAAGTAGTTTCTCGTGAGTTATTAGAAAGATGATGAGTAGGTCAATTATGCCAGAAGAAGGTGTCTTGATTGAGAGGATTGGGAGAGTATTGAGGTTGCAAATGACTAATGCTTATAGGGAACTACCAACTACTCCCATTGACGAGTGAGTCCATTTTTGTGTGAAGTTAGAGATTGATAGAATTCCTTAGTTCACTTAAGTAGTTAATGAGAGCTCCCTGACCTGACCAGTTATCAAACCATAAGGGTATTAGCTTCCCATTACCGATGGAGCAAGACATATCATTTTGGACAAGATTTTTCATTTGGAGAAGTTGGTTCAGAAATAAGGAGTTGGATGATTTCTTACTGACTTCCCATATGCCTCTCCCTTTAAGAAAATAGGAATGGATCCATCTGATCCATAATGATTTTTTTATCTTCAAGGTTCTACCAAAACCGCTTTAAGATGATTGTTTGATTAGTGAGTTTCATTGAATAAACACTAAGTCCCCCTTCTTCTTTTGGATAACAAATGTTTGATCATTTAACTTTAGCACTTCCCTTTGCACCATTAGAGTGATTCCATAAGAAGTCTTTGAAGATTCTCTTAATTGTCTTGGAAACATTCTTTGAAAGGAAAATGTGTGAGCTCCACTATATATGCATAGAGTTAGAGAATTAATTTTATGAGTTGCAGCTTTCCCGCAAGAATGGAAATTTATTCACCCAGGAGCTGATTCTTCTTTGAATTTTCTCTATATTATAAATGCATTTAAGGAAAGAAAGTCTTTTTGTTGAGATTGATGGATCCAAGTATAGCAGAAGTGGAGCTTTTTCCATCTTCCCAATAATGGAAGCAACTTGCAAAGCCATCCAAGAAGCACCTCTTGAAATTATGAATTGACTTGTATTGAGGTTGATCTGTAATTCAGAGACTTCTTTAGAGTTATTAAGAGCCTTCATATAGCTATGTATGGATTCCACTTTTGCACAAAAAAAGAATACTTTCGTCTTTTATACCATGATTTTGTATATGTATCTGTAATTTAAAAATTCAAAATAGATATTTTTAAAGCACTATTTTGTATGCGTGCTTTAAAAATAGATGGGTTCTAAATCAAATAGTGTCACCCAAACTTAAATCGGAACAGGAGACTTTCAGGTTATGTTTAATTGGACGTAAAGTTTTTAATGGAATGGAATGTAATGATTTATAATGAAATGGAACATAAATGAATGTAGTATTAGAAAATTGTTGTTTGGGAGGGATGATGAAAGGGTTCATAATATAATATAGTGAAATGTTATTTGAATGAATGTTTTATAACATAATATACTGTAAAGTTGTTTATCATTTTACATTTTATCTTAAACTCTCAAAATTGAAATTTTTTTATTTTTACTGTTTATGTTTGGTTGAGGGTTTATTAATGAAATAGAATGTAATATTATTCCATCGTTTGGAATGAGAGTTTATAATGGAATAGAATAGAATGAGATAAAAAAGGAGAATTTTATATTGCATCTCATTCTATCCTAAAAGTAAAAATGAAAAACTTTTGATTTTGGGGATTTAAGATGGAATGTAAAATGATGAACAATTTTATACTATATTACATTATAAACTTTTCATCCAAACAACATTCCACTGTATTATATTATCATTCCTTCCATTCCTTCCAAATAATAATTTTCTATTTACGTTTTATTCTATTATAAATTATTTTATTTTATTTTATTTTATTACATTAAAAACTTTGCATTTAACCAAATACAACCGTTTTTTTTAAGTTAGTCCACAAAGTATTCTACGAGGGTCTCAACTATAGGAAAGCACTTTTAAAACATCTATATTTAGACTAATTCTCACTCACACCGGATCAACTCATAAGAAGTAAAATGCTAATTAAACAAGTCTTTCTATTATCAAGATTTGAATTTGAGACCTCATAAAAGTATTAAACCATTAAAAGTAGCTATCTTTGATTATAGCCTAATATTTTAAACCGCGGTATCGAACAATTACACACTAATGCTAACAAGGTTTGTTTTTAATATCGTCGGCGCCTTTCGTTTCAAATGTGTACTTCTCTCACCATCCGATAGCACCTCCTGCGTCACCGGAATTGCCTTTCAAATCCTAGACCAGACTCCCCATAATGATTCTCCGAACTCCACCTAACAAGAGGTCTAAAACTTCCGTCGAAAGCCCCCCGCCCCCCGCCTCCGATAATCGTCTTGTCATTTACGAGGACCACCCTCTCATCACTTCTCCTCCTCCGGATTCTTCTCTTCCCCCTCCTGCCACCGCCTCCGATCACATGCTCTGCACTTATCAATGCCGCCAAATGGTAATAATCCTTCTCAACTTTCTCCAAATCGCCTCCCTTTTCTCTTTGATTTTTGAATTGTTTGCTGTTCTTTTTTAGGTGAAGTCGGAATTTCTGGACGCCTTGAGAAATGCAGAGAAGCAAGTTCAGGAATATCAATCTAAATTGGAGGCATTGAATGAAAACTTTTTCAAAGTCGGTAGGTTATATCTTGAAAAAATTTCCTGTAATAAGGAACTCTAATTACTGCATGTTGTGAATGGAATCGTTTTACTGGAAAGGCTAAATTCTTGAATTAAGTTTTACCTTTTGGGCAGAAGCTGAGAGGAAGAGATTTCGAGATCAGTTTCTGTATACAGAGCAAGAACTTGCTGCTGCCAAAGGACGTGAACATGCGCTGCAAGAGCAACTTTTGAAGGAGATTAATGATTCCCAACAAAGGTTCAAGAAGCAACTGGAATCACATAGTAAACTTGAGGTACACTTTGTAGACTTGTTTCCTTTAACGTATGTGTATTTTTTATAACTAAGTTAGATGAGATATGTTGCTTACTTGAATAGAGTATGCTTGCTAGTTTAGGTCAGAGCCTATTGGGCTGATGGTCATTTGGTGTTTAACATTTTGGTTATGGGGTTCTTCTTTTCTAGGAAATTTTTGTAATTTTGTTTATAATTATGGTCATGCATGATGTGAACAACCATAGTACGTGTATCTTAGTTGTTCTCCTAGATTCATTGCTTCATAATTTGAGCCAATGAGTGTGGAGACAGAAACCTTATCTAATTTTTCATGTAGTATGCATATGAACATCATCAAGTAGATTGGTCAATAACCATTAGCATGATGATTGTAGAAAAAATTATCCATATTCCTAAAAATTTTCATCCATATCATTGCTATGTACAATATCATGTAGAAATATAGGAAATTGGCATCTTTTAAGTCCTTTACTACCCAGAATTATTATTGTACATATATTCATCATAAGTGAAAAAATCGCCATTCCTAGTGCATTCATTGTTGCCAATACTAGCATATCTATCGTTTTATGGGTGTAATATTGAGATCATCACTTACCTTGTCTTTGCTTTCAAAATTCTTACGAGAAAGGTACAAGCATATGAAAATATGATTTAATTTTGTTCTTATGAGAAGGTACAAGCATATAAAAATATGAATTTTAATTTTAGTTTCAATATCTACATCTACATTGATTATCAAATAGTAGATGAGAGCTTGTAGGTAAATCCTTAGTGTAAAGTATTTAGTTTTTAGGAGTGACAATTGAATATTAAAATTTTACTCTAGTTCTTAATTTTGTGAGACAACCATAATTTTAAGTATTTTTGTTTGCTTTGCTCTTTTTGTTTGTGGCAACTTCTCTCTCTCTTTCTGGTTCTAACCCATCCCTTTCAAATTTTAATGACCTCTTGGTCCCATTATGATATCAGGTAATACTTGAGAGTGAAAAGAACCTTCGAAAGAAAGCTGAGTCCATCGCAACTTCTGTTGAAGAAAAAGCAAAAGGTTTAGAGAGAAAGCTTAGCCATCTTTCTGAAAGCACAGAAAGGGAGAAAAAACGTCTGAATGATGAGCTTGTGCACCTAAAAACAGAATCAAAGTTTTCAATTTCAAAAATAAGGGCAGATGTTAGTAGCTCGTGAATTTTGTTTATATTATTACTGAGCACCAGTATTGATAGGATTGACACTTCTATTTTTTGTAGCTTGAGAAAATGGAATTGAGAGCTATAAATGCTGAGAAAGAATCAGAACTCATGAAGGAGCAGTTAGGAGATCTGAAAAAGCAACTTGATGAGGTGCATTAATCTTTTATGTTTTCCCGCTTTGATGGCTTGCATACATTTACTAGCAAGCTACTTTAGTTTGGTTTCAAGGGGATGCCCTTCAAATTCTCATTGGCAGTGTGGTCATATAATTGATAATATTTCCATTATTCTCTTCAGTGTTTGATCCAAAAAATTGAATCGGAAAAGAAATTATCAAGTTCTGCAAACCAAGAATGTTCCTTTACAGAGAGCAATAATTTGGTTAAACATCTGCAAGAAGAGCTTAGGAATTTTGTAAGTTGGTCTCTCCTTATTACTTTTATGCTCTTACTTTAGGTTTATTTTGATGTAGTAAACTATTGCATCAAAAGCTACTTGAAGATTTTTGTTGCAATTATCTAGAATTTCTTCAGTTTTGAAGAAGGGACTTGCAACATTCATTTATTGAAATGATTAATATCATTAAAAAAACCATTCTCCTTTAAATTCTTTGAGCAAATTATATAAATTTTATCTGAAACTTGTGAATGTTGGCTAACGAGTTCTAGTAATTTTGTTGAATTTCTTTTTGCTGAATTTCTTAGCCCAAAGTTGATAAAAATCCAACTCTACAAGTATAGAGGGGATTGAATATAAATAAAACTAAGGCATTTTTCCAAATTGTTTGGTTTTGAGGTTTGTAGATTGCCATCAGTATGAGGCTTTTATTCTTGGTATTCATTTGTTATATACAAGTAGATATCCACTTGCTGTAGTTAATAATGCGAAGTTGATTTAAATTTGGAAAAAGAAGCATCTGTATTGTTAATAAGATGTGCCAAGGATTGTAGAGCGACTTGGGTTTCAAGTTTTTCATTCTTGATATTGTTTTCTTATGCATCATATTCTTTGTTTATTGTTGTTAAACCATTCTTGGATTGTAATGCGTTTCATGTAAGTACAACATTGCATGGAAATACATGATATTGTACTTTTTGGATTGTTGTTGAATTTCTAAGGACGTTGCATCATTGTCCTTCAAGCAACATGTGCAAATACATTGAACTATTGGAGGGTTCTATTCAAACTAGAGGCATGCAAAATCTTACTCGTTCTCGTGTTTTTAAGGAAAACAGTAACACCCAATGAAATATGATGAGATCCTAACAATTTAGCACAAATAAGGAAATTGACAAGCCAACAATTAAAGTAATTCTTCAAAATTGTTCTTTCATCCCATTTTGTTCCAATATTGGTTTTTCCTTGGAATTTCAAGAAAAATATTAAGAAAAGGATACTTAATTGTTAGGGATTTTGTTTTGGGAAAGATATTGAGTTTATAATACACCCTTAATATTTGCTGCAAAGTATTATTTTGTTATGTGAGTTGCTTTCTAGCTAGTCATGTAATTTATGCATTATAACGTTTTACCAGGAGTTTGAAGTGAGAGAAGCAAGAAAGTTGAAATCTTCATATGAAGACATTCATCTTTTAAAGGAGAAATTGTTGGAAGAGAAGAGCCGCAGTGAAAGAGCAGAGTCAGAGTTATCTAAGTTCCAAGAACTTGAGCTGAATATGAGGAAGTTAGAGGATGAGTTGTTTTCTTGGAAGTCAATGATTAAAGACATCCCAGATGTGTCAAGTTTTGATGAAATACCTTTTAAGATTGCAACTTTACAAAAGTATAATTTATATTTTGACTTATGCTGTCCAAAATCCTTTATTATCCTTTTAATGTTTTTCTAAAATTGTTGTTTGAGTTGAAAGATGGAAAAGGTTATGAATATCCTAATAATTGGTAAACTTTTTGCATAAGAAGCAAATAGTTATTGCTTTGATGTTGCAACTCTATTATGCTATTGCTTAAGTTAACCATATTATTAGAACATAGAAGATACATATAACTTTATTTATTTTTCTCTTAATGGGATTTTCTGTGCAATGCAGAGAGGTTATTGATTACATGATGAAGATGGGCGAGGCAAATGCACGCTTGAAGCAAATGGAGGTGGCTTTGGAAACAACTCAAATTGCAAAGAAAAATGCTGAAATTGAGGCTGTTTTAACTAAAGAGAAGGCAGAAGTGTTGGTGTCAGAGATAAAGCAGATGGAATTGTTGGTAGACTTTAATTCAAATGGAAAGTGTGCTATATATAGTTTTTGTATTTCATCTTCCTCTCCTTTTTCTGTTCTTAGATTGTCTGGATTGCCTCTTTCCTCACAAGTGCTTTATGGAGTTGAAAATGATCCCCTTTTACATAAAAAAGCTTTGAAGTAAAATTTTAGAGCAATAGAGTAATCCATATGTAGAAGTGCGTGTAAGGAAGACACTTCTGCTAAATTTGCTTTCTTGTTATAGCTGGTAGCTACATGAAAGTCCGAAAGGGTGATAGTTTGATTAGGGAGAGAAGACTATGGAGTAATTTTTCATGTGTAAATGGAGTGTTCAAAATTTTCTTTTGAATAATTTTTTCTCCTTTGTCCTATTGTTTGTGTTCCTAGTTTGACTCGGGGTCGAGAGCTATAGTACATTGGACATATGCAAGCATTAATAAATTTTATGATTCCAAGAGTTAATGTTGCAATTAAAGATCAAAATCAAATTTCCTTTTTATGGGGCAGAATCTACAATCACTTTGCTCATTTGTTTTTTTATACTGTAAGAATATCTTTTAATTGCCTTTCCTTTTTTCCCTATGACCTCTTCCAATCACTTGGCTTTTACTTCATTTACACCCCCTTCGGCTTGCTGAAAACACATTACTTGTCTTAGTTACATCTCCCTTCTACTATTTATTAATTGCTTTTGGTGCATTTTATGGATGTCTTGTTCTCATCATTTGTATTCAAGGATGCTTTTTCTTCCGTTGCGTCTTGAGCCAATATCACTCTTAGCTAAGTGCTTCTGATGTTTGAATGTTTCTTCATGCCACTGGTAAATAGAAGACTTTTTTTTGTTTGTTTTTTGCTTGGAAAACTAATTTGCAATGACATATGCATGTGTAGAACTTAGCTCTTGCCTAACTACCATGATCCAGATTAAATGTTTGGTACCATCTTTACTTTCGTTTCTTTTTTTTTATATTTGTTTGTGTGGGTGTGTGTGTTCCATTGTGTTTCTATTGCTTGGTTTATAAAGATATAGCTTGATACTCACAGATTTCAACAGTTACTCAAGAGAGAGATAGATTGAAGTATGTTGTTAGTGAATTAAAGAGGTCCAATAGTGAGCAAACAGGGGATCAAGCATCCAATGTTGCTCTTCTTCAGGTCTTGGAATTGAGACACTTCCTTTTTCATTTCCCCCTTCACTTCTCTCCTCAGTTCTAATGATTTTTTCTCATTATCTTTCTCAATTATGTGTAGGATTGGGAATCAACCCTTACAAAGAAGGAGCATTGTCTCAAAGAATTTGAGAGTAGCTTACGTGAACAAAAGGAAGTGAATAACCGTCAACTTGATGAAATAAAATTGCTCAATGAGAGACTAAATAATGAAGCCAAGAGAATTAAATCATTGGAGAGGGAGGGTGATAGACTTCGTTCAGAGATATCCTTATTGGAGTCCAAGGTAGGCTCAAAAGTATTGTGAGAATTGGTGAGATTTTTCATCTTATAATTTGAACTTAATCATAAATTGACTTTCTAGTGGTAATTGCATAATGAGGTTGGTATCAAAATTCCTCTATTTATCGCATCTTGTATGATGTTCATGTTGATGTAATCAGGTCACAATACTTCCATGTTCCTATATAGATATAGTTTAGTTCTATGGTATACCTCTCCAGACATTGGAATCTTTCCCTTCTTTTTGTTGTTTTATATATTGAGGGCCTAATTTGATAGTTGAAAAAATTTTTATGAATGAGTTTGAGGTCATTAATTTGATTACTTATTCATAGTAAGAACGAGTATTATCAATATTTTAACTTTAGTACTTGACTATTTGCTAGTATTTTTTATTATCTTGAGTCATTGATGTAGTGTATTACTTGTAATGTTCACGTCCTAAGGAATTTGTGTGGTCCTTAGAGGTATGTTCTGTTCTCAAGAGCCATAAGGACTTCAGTTTGGATTCTAATGGCCTGTTGGATAAAAAATGCTTTACAATTGAATGCTTTAGTTTCAATTCTAATGGCTTGTTGGATAAGAAATGCTTTACAATTGAATGGTTGAAGCTTATCTATGTCTTTTTGGTGAAAGGTTGAGAAATTCTTCTATGGCTATTAACTAAAGGGCATAATGCCTCATACCTTCTTTTCTAAGAGGCTATAAATTGATGCTATATTGAAATGTGACACAAAATAATGAATTGTTTTCATAATAAATAATTTAGGATTATACGTTTATATACACCTTAGAGTAGAGACCAAAAAAAAAACGAAACAATTTCTAAGAATAGAAATTAATCTCCTAGAATTCTACACTCATCTAGGAAAGGAAAATAGTCTCCTAGGATTCCACTCTACTAGGAGAAGACAATCTCCTAGGATGCCACCCTATCAGAACAATCTCTTAGGATCCCATATTCTTTGGAATATCAAGAAATTGACTTTCTCAAAAAAGTATATGATTCTTTCCCTCAAACTAAGGAATAGATGCCTGCTGAGATACTAAAAGCTGTAAATAGATTATACTTAGATATAGATAGGCTGTAAATAGATAAGATAAGATAAGTTTGAAATCTTTTTAATTAAGGGATTACATTAGATAGCTTTGGATAACTTTCCAAATTTAAATTCCTACTTGTAATGTCCTATTTATGGATGTATACTCCTATTCAATATATGAGAATAGAGGAAAATTCTTTCCCACATGGTATTAGAGTCGTAGGGCTTCTTTTTCTGGGATTTGTCCTTTGAGCAACCTTCATTGTTGCATTACTGAAACCCTAATTTTTTATTCTTCTCTTGTGCTTTCCAGCCTTCATCGCTGCATTCGTCCATACCTCTCTTGGGTGATTCTCATTAGGGTAGCCTTAATTGCTGCAGTATCTTCTTCTTAATCATGTCTACCTCTCAAACCTCTGGCTCACCAGATCTAACCCTCCAGAAGAATTTGGAACCATTCAGAAAATTGGAGATTTACAAATATTACAGCTTCCTATAAGCTTAATGGGAAGAACTATCTCAAATGGTCTCAACTTGTCCGTACATACCTCAAGGGAAAAGGGAGTCTTAGTCATCTTCTTGGAACAGGACCGACAAAGGATAATCTAATGTTTGAAGCATGGAACGAGGAGGATTCCATGATAATGTCCTGGCTATGGAATTCTATGGATCCCATGATTACTGACTCATGCATGTATTTTTGTCATTTGAAGGATATTTGGGACTACATTCTTCTCACATACTCGACGGCTCGTGATGCTACTCAAGCGTACGAGATCAAGATCAAAACTGCAGCTGCTAAGCAAGGAGATAAATTTGTCATAGAATATGCAAACTTGCTGCAGAATATGTCGCAAGAACTCGATCATTATCAAGTTTTTGAGATGAAATGCCTTGAGGATGCTGTCATCTTGAAGAAATTCATTGAAAAAGACCGCTTGTATGATTTTTTGGCTGGGCTGAATGCTGAATTTGATCAGGTCAGGATCCAAGTCCTTGTAAAAGAGGACAATTTGTCTTTAGAAGAGACAATCTCATTGATTCGAGCAGAAGAAGGTCGAAGGAGTGTTATACTTGAACCACAAACCATGGACGGGTCAGCCTTATTAGCAAAAATTGATCTTTAGGACAAAGGAAAAAATGATCTATCTAAGCATTATGGTAGAGAAAACTAGGGGAAGGAGAATAAGGACAACCTCTGGTGCACCCACTCTAAGAAACTGAGGCACACAAAGGAGACATGTTGGAAAATACACGGTAAACCACCAAGTCGAGAACGGGGAAACCGTCGGGGACAACAGAGGTCCCAAGCACATATGTTACCCAAGCACATATGTTAGATCAGCCCAAAGTTGAGGAAAATTCAGGAACAATGGAATTAAACAGTGAAGAAATTGAGAAGCTGAGAAGCTTGTTGGGGACTATTGAAAAACCTTCTAAGAGTTGTTCTTTGGTTCTTTCAGGTAAACCTTTACTCCCTATTTGCATGAATGCCTCAGAAAATTTTCATACCAATTCCTGGATAATAGACTCGACTGCCACAAGCCATATAACACCCGCATCTCAACTCTTTCACACTTATACCCCATGCCCAAGTAACAAAAAGATTATAGGGGCCAATGGCTCTCTAGTTACAATTGTAGGTTTCAGAGATATGCACACTACACCTACCCTTATTCTGAAAAGGGTTCTCCATATTCCAAAATTGTCGGCTAGCCTACTTTTTATTCAAAAGCTTACTTGTGATCTTAAATGTTATGTTACTTTCTTTCCTTCTCACCGTGTTTTTTAGGGTCAGGTCTCGGGGAGGAGGATTGGACTTCCTAAGGAAAGGGGTGGCCTTTATGTACTTGAATTGCCTCAAAGAGTTAGGAGTATATCCCAACAGAAGTATGTGACTGATTTGTTGGTAAAAAAAGGAAAGATTGGGTGTAAGCCAATCTCTATACCAATGATCCAAACCACAAGTTGGGAGAATCTAAAGAAGAACCAGTTGTTGATAAAAGGATGTATCAAAGACTAGTTAGTAAACTCATATATCTTTCTCACACTTGGCCAGACATAGCATACTCAGTAAGCACGATCAGTCAATTCATGCATAATCCAAGAGAGCCTCATCTTCAAGTTACTTATATGGTGCTACATTTGAAAGGCAGTCAAGGGAAAGGAATTTTGTTCAAGAAAAACAATACTCTCGCTCTGGAAGCTTACACCGATGTTGACTATGGAGGTTTAATAGTGGATAGAAGGTCAACTACGAGGTACTCTATGTTTCTTGGAGGAAATTTGGTAAAGCGGAGGAACAAGAAGCAGAATGTGGTGGCAAGGTCATTTGTAGAATCAGAATTTAGGGCTATTTATCAAGGATTGCGTGAACTACTCTAGCTGAAGATTATTCTAGATGATTTGAGAGTCAAATGGGACGACCATATGAAACCCTATTGTGACAATAAGTCAGCCATCAATATTGCTCATAAACCTATACAACACGATAGGACAAAGCATATTGAGATTGATAGACATTTCATTAAAGAAAAATTGGAAGAAGGGTTAGTGTGTAAGTCCTATGTTCCATTAGAACGTCAAGTAGCTGATGTTTTAACAAAGGAGCTAAATAGTTCAAGTTTTCATGATCTTGTATACAAGTTAGGAATGGAAGACATCTATTCCTTAGCTTGAGGGGGAGTGTTGAGATACTAAAAGCTGTAAATAGATTATACTTAGATATAGATAAGTTGTAAACAGATAAGTTTGAAATTCCTTTAATTAAGGGATTACATTAGATAGCTTTAGATAAATTTCCAAATTTAAATTCCTACTTTTAATGTCCTATATATGGTTGTATACTCCTATTAAATATATGAGAATATAGAAAAATTCTTTCCCGCATCGTCTTCCATTCCTAGCTTGGAAATAATATCATAAAAACTTGAACTGTTCATCCCCATTGTTAGAATAGCAGCTAGTTGGCTTTGTAATGAACACGTGACATGCATACAGGCTCTTCCACCAGTTTATCCTTGATGAAATGTCTATTAATCTCAATGTGCTTTGTCTTATTATGTCGAATAGGGTTATAAGCAAATAGGTTTAGAGCTGCATTGGACCTTTCCACTTAACTTTCAAGTCTTGTAGAATAATCTTCAACCATAACAACTCACAAAAGTTTTGAGTAATTACTTAAAACATTGATTCTGATGATAATTTAGCCATAACATTTTGTTTCTTGCTCTTCCAAGTCACTAAACTGCCTCTAAAGAAAGTACAATAAATTGTGGTTGATCTTCAGTCCACTATAGATCCTACATAGTACACATCAGTAAGGGCTTATGATTATTCCTTTTAAACAAAGTTCTTCTCCTTGGATTTTCTAAGTAATGCAACACCCTTTATGTGGCTTTTAGATGCAACTCTCATGGATCATGCATGAATTGATTAATTATACTTATTGAGTATGCTATATTGGGTCAAGTATGAGCAAGCTATATGAGCTTGCCTACTAGTCTTTGGTGGATCTTTTTTATCAACAACTCATTCTTCTTTCGCTTCTCCAATTCTATGGTTCGGGTCCATTTGGGTAGAGACCACTTGGCATCCAATCTTTCTATCTCCTTCAAGAGATAAATCACATACTTTTGTTAAGACAAAAAAATTCATTGCATAAAATATGCCACCTCAATACCAAGTATGGACTTCAATTTCTAAAGCCCCTTTATCTTGAATTTATCGACCAATTGTTGCTTCATTTCACCTTTTTCTTTTTCATCATTTCTGTTTTAAATAATATCATCAACATATACTAGAAGTACAATTACTCCCCCTACGAAGAGAGTGATCAACTTGACTTTGTTTAGATCTTGACCATTTCATAACTTTAGCAAATCTAGTGAACCATGTTCTAGAAGATTGTTTCAATCCATATAGGTCTTTTTCAACCTACAAACTTTTTAGTCATGTTTTCTTCAAAGCCTAGTGGAATGTCAATTCTTCATCTAGATCTCCATAAAGAAGACATTCTTCACATCATACTGCAAAGGTTGCTAGTCAAAGTGACTTGCCAAAGACAACAAAATCCTCATAGTATTGACTTTTGCCATTAGAGCAAATGTTACTTGCTATTCAATTCCATATGATTTGAGTGTACCCTTGAGCTACTACCCATGCTTTATATCTCTCTAGTGATTTGTTGACTTTATATTTCAGTGAGTCAACTATGATCCTTCCCTTTGGTTTATCAACAATCTCCCTTGTCCTATGCTTCTCTAATGCATCCTTATCCTCTATCATAACATTTCTCCATTTCCTTTTTGACAATGCCTCAGAAACAGTATTAGGATTAGAAATGGTATTTAGACTTGCGATGAATTTTTTGTTGGGTGGTGACTAAGTGATGTATAGGAAGGTGGGATTCATCTGTGCGTGTTTCAACTGACGGTGTATGTAAAGGAGGATCAAATCTTAACATGGGCTCATTTAAAGAGTTTGCATTGGATTCCTGGACTTGTTTTAGGTCTCGAACAATTGCTCTTCTTAAATGCACTTCTGAATATTTTGGAAAATCTTGAGTAACATGGATGGACACAAGAGTTTTTGTATTTTTTGGGACAAACTAAATTAGATGACAGGAGGGGATTTCTGTATTTTCTGGGATACACACAGGACTTACAGCTAAAGATGAGTTTGTGACAGATGCAAGAATGTCAAGTGGCCCCAAAACACTAAAAGATACCATATTCCATCATTGATGTCTTCTGTTGAAGGTAGAACTTGAAAAAATCTGATTTTTCTTCAATGAAAGTGACATTAGATGAGATACATAACTTTCATGATAAAGGGTTATAACACTTGTACCCTTTTTGTGTAGGTGAGTAACTTAGAAAGACACATTTGATTGTATGGGGATCTAACTTTTCTTTGTGTTGGCTGTGAATATACACAAAGGCAGTGCAACCAAATACTCTTGGAGGAAGCCCATTTGAGGTCCTAAAGCTAGGATAATAGATATTAAGGGTTTCCATGTGACTTTTATTGTCTAACACATGTGAGAGAAGTCTATTTACCATACGTGTAGCAATTAGAACTACCTCTCCCCAATAAAATTTAGGAACATTCCCTTCAAAGAATAGAGCTTGAGTTACATTAGTAAATACCTATTTTTCCTCTCAGCTTCCCTATTTTGTTGAGATGTCAACACAAGATGAGTCATCAATAATTCTCTTTTTTAAGTAAGGTGACAAAATTTGATTAAAGCAATCCCTAACACTGTCCATCCTAAGCTTTTAATCTTAACTCCAAATTGATTTCGAATCTTGTAATGAAAAATAGGAATAACAATTGTTTGAGTAAGAAAAGCCATGTAATTTGAGCACTATCATCAATCAAGGAGACAAACCAATGAGCGCCAGAAATATTAGGAACAATAGAGGACCCAAATATCACCATGAATGAAATGAAAAGGATGAGGACTTCTTTTAGTAGTAATAGGAAAGGGTATACGAGTATGCTTACCAATTCAGAAATTTCACAATAAAAAATTGAGATATCTAATCCTTTGAACAAGTGTGAAAACATGAATTTTAAAATTATAAAAAATGGGTGACCAAGGTGTTAATGGTAAAGTCAAATTACATCTTTAGTTGAAGTATCAAGAAATGATATGGACAAATTATTCATGATTTTTTTATAGGATTCAAGATGACAAAGACCGTTCCTTTCCTTAGCAAGTCCGATCCTTCTCATCGAATTTTGTTTCTAAAGAACACAATAATAAGAGGAGAAAAATCTGTAAGTTTTTGAATAAACACAAGGTTGCTTGATAGTTTTGGCACATGAATATCATATTTTAGACAAAGAGAAGATGAAATATATACGCCTATTCATACAATAGTAGCTAACAAACCATTGACCGCTACAATCTTCCTATTACTAGGGCATGATATGTACGTGTGAAATAAATGTGTGGAGTGAGTCATATGGTCTGCAGCACCATAGTTAGTTATCCAAGTATCGGCATAATATTTGTCTGTGGCATTCATGCAAACAAAAAATAAAGGCTTACTTGAGAGTGCCAAAGAACCAACTCTAGAGGACTTCTCAAGAAATCCCAATAAATGCCTCAGTTCTTAATTTCGTAACTACTAAAGGCCCTTTTATTCGAATCTCGAACGATCTCAGATGCACACCTATTAGGTACAAGAAAAAAACAGAAGAATAATGTCCCACGAAAATTGCCACAGTGAAGGCTACTTGAAGAACTCTTAACAAAAAACCATAGGACTCTGATACCATGATAGAAAATCGAAGGGAGAATGAATTATCTTCTTACCAAATGGTTTAGGATACACATTTATATACACTTTAGAGTAGAAATCAATCTTCTAGGGTTTCACACTTTCTAGAAAAGGAAAAGTCTCCTATAATTTCACACTCTCCTCCGAGAAGAAGACAAATCCTAGAATTTCAAAGTCTCCTATTAAAGGAGAATAATCTCTTAGGATCCCACGTTCTTCGGAATATCAAGAAATTGACTTTCCTAAAGTGGCATACAGCTAATATATAACTCAGCAAAATGACTTCCTCTTCAAAGAATGTGATTGGGAAGAAAAGGTCATACATGCTAGTAAAGATCTTTCTACATAGCCTAGAGAATAATACTTGTGACACCATGAGACATGCATATCAAAACAGTTCATCTATCTATTGTATAGATTACCTTCCATGTTTTATACAGCAGATGTAGATGCTAATACTTCCAGTTAGGAACTTACCCTGTGTTCAGCTTTCTTGCCAATAATTTTTATCTATATATGCAACGTTATGGTCCTCAGGGTTTTGATTAACTCTATTTTTTTTATTGATACTGACAATAATAGAATTAGTAATAAATCAAAGTTAATTCTTTTTTTGTAAGAGTTCATTACATACTGAAGTTAGTTGGAATCATGCCTTGTGACTGATGCGAATGTGTCTTCTTCGTGAATCTAGAAAGGCCGTCATCTGCTTTTCACTTTTTAAAGGCTGCCTTAATTTATGAGTAAAAGTTCAGTGGTACTTGTTAGTTTTTTTATGATTAGTACACTCCATTTTATACTCTTTTTCATAGACTATGCCAACACAATCATTATTCTTCCCAGCTTGGTCATGGCGACTACTCTGCTGCAAATACAAAGGTGTTGAGAATGGTTAACACCCTATTAGTTGATGGTGAGGCCAAACAGACTATAGAGGCGTTACAACATGAGTTGCAGAAGACAAAAGAGAAATTACAAGCTGTTGAAGAACTCAAGAGTCAGTCAGGTGTGAAGCAGTTCAGTTTGAATATCTTTGCAGGCTTCAAACCTATTTCTCTCTTTGTTTGTTGTAAAATTCAAATTTAGTGTTCTAGTTGAATGATAAAGAAAAGTTGTGAACTTTAACTCGTGCTGTGAGCATTTGTTGACCATTTAGTGATTTTTAATTCATATTAAAATACCATTTTGTGGAAGGAATGTATAACATCAAGGATGTGGAAAAAGAAGTCACTAATTGTAGATGAGAAGATCATATCCTTTTCCCCTCTGATTCTTAAGCAAAGATGATAATCATGAGAACCTTTAGCTACAGATTGGCTATCTGAACTTCAACAAGTATTCATTGGTGTTCTGCACCAGTTTCTTGGGCAATACTCTCTTCTCAGTTTAAACTGTAATTGAGAAGGCTAACTTGATTGTCCTGGCCAGAAAGGAAGAGATATTCATGCTTTGAAGAGATCAAAACATAAAATTGTGATTGTTTTTCTTCTTAATTTTGCTTGTAGGGTCTCATGGAGACCTCAATATGTTTTCTGGTTCAGATGGTGGACTAGGTGATGCCGGGAAGTTGGTAGATTCCTATATATCTGGGAAAATATTGCAGTTAAAGGAACAGATTGCAACCCTTGAAAAACGTGAAGAGAGGTATGTATCGTATGTAAATTGTCAATAGTTTTGCCTTTTCAACTTTGATTGAATTCTGTTGTGATTGAACCTCTCAAATGTCATGCTGAATCAGGTACAAGACTGTTTTTGCTGATAGGATTTCAGTTTTTAGGAGGGCCTGTTGTGAACTTTTTGGTTACAAGGTATATATATTCTTTTTCTACCTGGACTTCAATATGTAATTGTGCTGTTGCGAGTGACGTTTTGGCCTCAAAACATCATTTCTGATGTTTAACTGGAGGGAAGTGGCTTGGATATTGATGTGGATGAAGGGAATTCATTCACTATTTAGCAAATGATAATGCTTATGATGATCATGATTATAGTTTGGATTTTAGACTTTAAGATACTGAAATACGTAAAGAACTCATGTAAACTAGTAGCATTACATCTATCGGTTAAAATCTGATGATGCTATCCTAATATATGTTTTTTATCATCCATAAGAAAAGCATCACATTTTTAATGTTTCTAGTATTCAATAACTATAGGTTCTTAATATAATTCACTCCATGAAAATTGATATGTTAGTGCACATTTGGGAGCACTAAAACTCTTATCTATTTAGAGTCAGAATCGTGAACAGGATCGCAAAACTCTTATCTATTTAGAGTCAGAATCCTGAACAGGAATGCAAGAAAACTCGGAGATTTGATCTGATACCATGGGACATGACTTAAAAGACATTAGAACTTGAAAATAAAAGGTGAAAAAATGCCCCTCAAATGGTGAAATTTCTTCAGAATTTAATGGGTTAATAGCTGTTACAGAGATCTAAAAATGAGTTAGTACTATTATGTTATATATCCTGTATAGTAATACTTTGTAGGTATCCTATATTTGACCAGTTTAAGTTCCTATTTCGGAGTACTACTATTTGCTTGTATCGCCTATTGTTATTAACAGATGTTCAAAAATTAATAATATATTATCCAACTGTATAGTTTCTATTTTACATGAATGAACAGTTCTTAGATGGTCATGAATGAATTACACCATGATAAACTGTATCATCATTTTATTGACATGTTTTCTTTATTTTGAAGTTCTTGTTTTATTTTGCGTTGAAGATTTTTGTTTCATTTCAACTTGAATGTTTGGTGTTCCTCACTTAAGTTTTTTTGTTTCATTTAATCTTGAAGATTTTGTTCAGATTTGCCTTTGAGCATTTTCTTTTTTATAACTTTATGGAGAGGAGGTGTCAACTCATAAATTGATTTCATTATAGACTTCAAGGACTAGTTTGTCATGTCAAAACTCCTCTCAAGTGATACGATTATGAAGGTTGCAACCCTTGTTGTATTGTTTCTTTAGGATTTTGATACTAAGTAAGAAAATTCTTATTAGTTTATTGGATAAATTTCACTGCTGATCAGGAAAAGCTTCTTTTAATTGTTTGGGGAATTTCAGTTTTTTATGTTGATTGGGCAATATACAGTTTGTAGGAAAAACCAACTGGAAAGGAACTTGGAAGAATTTTGAAGATGAACTTATAAATGTCTTTATATGGGTGCTTCTAATTGAGGGGAAGTGTTAAAGAGATTTAGTATTAATTAATGTTATTATATTATGTATTCCATATAGGACTATTAATTTGGTATTTTATGTTTGAATATTTAGGTTTCCTATTTTTGAATATGACTAGTAGCTTGTATTTTCCTTCTATTCTAGGCAGATGGGGAAAATCTAGTTAAGAGCATGTTATTCTATTTTCTATTTTTCTCTTGAATGATAGCAATTTAGACCATAGATCACTTTTCTTAAAATTTGAGCTTGCATATTCTTGATCTTGTTTCCAACTCTTTTTCATTTTAAAATATTGTAGGCAAAAGCTTTAGCTGATGCCTGTATCACATTTTTTGCAGATTGTAATGGACGAACACCAGCGATTGAATGGAATCCCAGTTACTCATTTTACCCTTCAATCTGTTTATGCTCAAAGTGAGGATGAAAAGCTTGAATTTGACTATGAGTCGGGGAATACCAACATTTTGGTAAGAAACTAGATTATGCTACTGCAATGGTGTCTAATATGCTCAAAAATGATTATTACCTCATGGAACTTGTCAAGTTCCAACTATGTGCATAGCATGTGGATTAAAATCTTTCATGCTGCATGAAGTCCTAGGAGTATTTACTTTCATGGTAGATCATCTGTTATGATTGTGCAACAGGGAGCACCTTGCACAGATGTATTCTAGCCTGTGTATGTGTTAGTTCCTGTTGTGGGAAAAAATTTTCAGATATTCTAATATATTGAATAGGAAGTATACAACCATATATAGGACATTACAAGTAGGAATTTAAATCTAGAAAGTTATCTAAAGCTATCTAATATTATCCCTTAATTTAAGGGATTTCAAACTTATTCCTTATCTATTTACAGCCTATCTATATCTTAATATAATCTATTTACAGCTGTTTAGTATCTCAACACTCCCCCTCAAGCTGAGGAATAGATGTCTTCCATTCCCAGCTTTTATACAAGATCATGAAAACTTGAATTGTTCAGCCCCTTTGTTAAAACATCGTCTACTTGACGTTCTGATGGAACATAGGACATACACACTAACCCTTTTTCCAATTTTTCTTTAATGAAATGTCTATCAATCTCAATATGCTTTGTCCTATCTTGTTGTATGGATTGTGAGCAATATTGATGGCTGACTTATTGTCACAATAGAGTTTCATGGGGCCATCCCATTTGACTCTCAAATCATCTAGAATAATCTTCAGCCAGAGTAGTTCATACAATCCTTGAGCAATAGCCCTAAATTCTGATTCTATAGATGACCTTTTCACCACATTCTGCTTCTTGCTTCTCCATGTTACCAAATTTCCACCAAGAAACGTACAGTATCTTGTAGTTGATCTTCTATCCACTATGGAACTTGCATAGTTAGCATCAGTGCAAGCTTCTAGAGCAAGAGTATTTTTTTTTTTCTTGAACAAAATTCCTTTTCCCAGATTGCCTTTCAATTAATGTAGCACCCTATAAGCAGCTTGAAGATGAGGCTCTCTTGGATCATGCATGAATTGATTGATCATGCTTACTGAGTATTGCTATGTCTGGTCGTGTGTGAGCAAGATATATGAGCCTACCAACTAGTCTTTGATACATCCTTTTATCAACAGCTGGTTCTTCTTTAGCTTCTCCCAACTTGTGGTTTGGATCCATTGGTGTAGAGACTGGCTTACACCCAATCTTCCCTGTTTCTACCAACAAATCAGTCACATACTTCTGTTGAGATATAAAAATCTCTTGTGTGGAGTATGCCACCTTAATACTGAGGAAGTACGTTAGTTTCCCAAGTTCTTTTATCTCAAACTCTTTTACCAGTGTCTGCTTCAATTCATGCTTCTCATTCTTATCATTTCCAGTCACTTTGATGTCATCCACATACAGTAGAAGTGCAATAACTCCCCCTGCAGCCGAATGTTTAATGAAAAGAGTGTGATCACCTTGACATTGTTTATACCCATACTCCCTCATGACTTTTGCAAATCTGCTAAACCAAGCTCTAGGAGGTTGTTTTAACCCATAAAGGGCCTTCCTCAGCTTGCAAACTTTGTTATCCTTGTCTCCCTCAAATCCTGATGGGATTTTCATATAGATTTCATCATCTAAGTCTCCATGGAGAAATGCATTCTTAACATCATATTATAGGATCTGCCAATTAAAGTGGGCAGACAATGATAACAAAATTCTCACAGTATTCATCTTTGCAACTTGGGAAAAAGTCTCTTGATAATCACTACTGTAGGTTTGAGTGTATCCTTTGGCCACCAATCTAGCTTTATATCTCTCAAGAGGTTCATCAGCCTTTTCACACTTACAGTCAACAATGTTTTTCCCTTTTGGTTTATCAACAATCTCCCATGTTCTATTCTTTTCCAATGCATTCATCTCCTCGCTCATAGCATCCCTCCCTTCCCTTTTTGACAATGCCTTAGAAACGATGTTAGGAATAGTAATGGTATTTAAACTCATAATGAAGTTTTGGTAGGTTGGTGACAGGAGCTTAAGAGAAACATAGTGAGATAGAGGATAAAGTGGTTGTTTAGTGCATTCTCTAGTTTCTTTCCTAACAACAATAGGTTCAAAAAATTGTGTATGCAAAGGTGAGTCAAATCTTACCATGATTTGATTTCCAGAGTCTTGAGTTGGATTCTTGGACCTATGTCAGTTTTGGAACGGCCTTTCTCCTTGAATACACTAAGTAACGCTGGTTGGGACATGTGATGACACAGGTTCAGTAGTAGGATTGGGGAACTCAAATGTAATTGGTTCAGAGGGCTTGGTTGTTTCAACAATACGAGTTGGAGTAGGAGGAAGGTCAAGGGTTTTAAGTGGTTTGAAGGACTCATAAGTGCTATTTTCCATACTTGAAATCTCCCCCTGAAGAGAGGACTTGGAGAAAAAAGGTGTATTTTCTGTGAAGGTGACATCTGTAGAGATATAAAATTTCCTAGACGATGGATTGTAACACTTGTATCCCCTTTGAGTAGGTGAGTAACTGAGGAAGACACATTTGATGGCTCTGGGGTCTATTTTGTCTCTATGTTGGTTATGAACATGAACAAAGTCAGTGCATCCAAATACCCTAAGTGTGAGGCCATTTGAGGTTTTGAAGTGTGGTTAGAAGCTATTAAGAATTCCTATGGGACCTTTGTTGTCTAACACACGTGATTAGTCTATTTTTAATGTATGTGGCCATAAGAACTGCCTCTCCCCAATAGGATTTAGGGACATTCCCTTGAAAGAGTAAGGCTAGGGTGGTGTTGAGTAAGTGCCCATTTTTCCTTTCTGCTATCCCGTTTTGTCGAGGTGTGTTAACACATGATGAATCCTGGATAATGCCTTGTGATTGAAAGAAAGGTGGCAAAGTCTGGTTGAAGTAGTCTCTAGAATTGTCTGTCCTAAAGCTTTTTATTTTAACCCCAAATTGGTTTTGAATCTTAGAGTGAAAATTGGGTATAACAAGGCTAACATCAGATTTTTGTTTAAGAAGAAAGGGCCATGTTACTCGAGTGCAATCATCATTTAAGGATACAAACCACCGAGCCCCAGAAACGTTAGGTATAGTAGAGGGACTCCATATGTAACTATGATTCAAATGAAAAGGATGAGAGCTTCTTCTATTGCTAATAGGAAAAGATACTAGAGTATGTTTTGCAAATTCATAAACATCACAATGAAATTCAGAAATATCTAATCCTTGAAACAAATGAGGAAACATGACCTTTAAAACTTTAAAAGATGGATGACCTAGGCGTAGATGATATAGCCAAATGATATCTTTATTTGAGGAACTGAGAAATGACGAAGATAGGTTGCTCCTAACTCTTTGAGGCAATTCAAGTAGGTAGAGGCCACCCCTTTCCTTAGCAAGTCCAATCCTCCTCTCCGAGACTTGACCCTAAAAAACACAGTGAGAAGGAAAGAAAGTAACATAACATTTAAGATCATGGGTAAGCTTTTAAGTAGCGACAATATTGGAATATGGACAACCCTTTTCAGAATAAGAGTAGTTGTGATGTGTATATCTCTGAAACCTACAATAGTAACTAGAGTGTCATTGGCCACTATAATCTTTTTGTTACTTAGGCATGGGGGTATAAGTGTGAAAGAGTTTGAGATGTGGGTGTCATATGGTCTGTGGCACCCGAGTCTATTATCCAAGAATTGGTATGAAGATTTTCTGAGGCATTCATGCAAATAAGGAGTAAAGGTTTACTTGAAAAAGCCAAAGAACAAGTCTTAGAAGGTTTTTCTTTTAATCGTTCCCAACAAGCTTCTCAGCTTGTCAATTTCTTCACTGTTTAATTCTATTGTTTTTGAATATTCATCAACTTTGGGCTGATATATCATATGTGCTTGGGACCTCTGTTGTCTCCCACGGTTTCCCCATTCTCGACTTGGTGGTTTACCATATATTTTCCAACATGTTTCCTTTGTGTGCCTCGGTTTCTTGCATTGGGTGCACCAGAGGTTGTCCTTATTCTCCTTTCCATGGTTTTATCTACCAGAATGCTTGGATAGATCACTTTGTCCTAATGATCATTTTTTGCTAATAAGGCTGACCTGTCCATGATTTGTGGTTCAAGCATAACATTCATTTGAGTTTCTTATGCTCGAATCAATGAGATTGTCTCTTCTAAATTGGGATGTCCTCTTTTCCAAGGAATTGGATCCTGACCTGATCAAATTCAGCATTCAGTCCAGCCAAAAAATCATATACACGGTCTTTTCCAGTGAAGTTCTTCAAGATGACAGCATCCTCAGGGCATTTCATCTCAAAAACTCGATACTGATCGAGTTCTTGCCACAGATTCTGCAGCAAGTTTGCATATTCTGTGACAGATTTATCTCATTGCTTAGCAGCTGCAGTTTTGATCTTGATCTCATACACTTAAGCAGCATCACGAGCCTTCGAGTATGTGCAACTAATGTAGTCCCAAATCTCCTTTACAGTAACAAAAAAATGCATGTCACTGATCATGGGATCCATAGAATCCCATAGTCAGGACATTATCATGGAATCCTCCTCATCCCATGCTTCAAACATTGGGTTATCCTTAGTCGGTCCGGTTCCAAGAAGATGACTAAGTCTCTCTTTACTCTTGAGGTATGTACGGACAAATTGAGACCATTTGATATAGTTCTTCCCACTAATCCTATAGGAAGCCTGAATATTTTGTAAAACTCCAATTTTCTGAATGGTGCCGAATTCTTCTGGAGGGTTAGATCTGGTGGAGATAAGAGGTTTGAGAGGTTGACATGATTAAGAAGAAGATACCGCAGTGAAGAAGAAGATACTGCAGCAATTAAGGCTACCCTAATGAGAATCACACAAGAGAGGTAAGGAGGAATGCAGCGATGAAGGCTGAAACACACAAGAGAAGAACCAAAAATAGGGTTTTGGTAGTGCAGCAATAAAGGCTGCTCAAAGGACAAATCCCATAAAAAGAAGCCCTACGGCTCTGATACCATGTAGGAAAGAATTTTCATATATTCTCATATATTGAATAGGAAGTATACAGCCATATATAGGACATTACAAGTAGGAGTTTACTCTGGAAAGTTATCTAAAGCTATCTAATGTAATCCCTTAAGGGATTTCAAACTTATTCTATCTTGTCTATTTACTGCCTATCTGTCTTAGTATAATCTATTTACAGCTGTTTAGTATCTCAACACCTGATGATTACATTCCTTTTATAAAGCAGGAGCATTTTGTAGTTCTTCTAGACTAGATAAATTTAGTACCATAATAAGAATTTAAATGCTTATTTCTTCTTTTGTCTTGAAATTTTCTACAGGTAAATGGTTACACTTCTCAGCCAGAGATTTCTCGTCAGGTATGAGCAATTGTTGTCCTGCCAATTGCCTTTCTGGAAACCTAACACATTGCACACGTGCACTTTCTCCTGCACATCGTAAGGGAATTGGCAATAGCTTTCTGAGAATGTGTACAAGTATATACCATTGTTTCTCCGAATTAGTTTTTTGTGTTATATGTGGAAAAATATGCTGCTAAAATTCGGTCTTGTATATGAATGGAATGATCATGACTGGAAACAATGAAAAGTTTAGCTTCAAGGAAATTAGGTCCTCTGAGAGTGCAAAAGAAAGGACTATGTCTTCTTTTGCAATTGATTTGGAAATGAGTTTCACCCCCTTGTCATACTCGTAGATTTTGACGAGTTCTTTTGAAATATGAACTGAAAAAAGATTAGGAAAGAAAGATAAGCATAGGATTTACGTGGTTTATATATAAAGTATTACATTTACAGACAGAGAGATAATAAAGGTTACAGTTTTCTTATTAGGCTTACACGAGTTATTATTTATAGAGAGGAATGATATACATATTTGTTAATTACATCTTTGGATTTACAAAATTATATCGTCGTACTTAGATTCTTACAATGAAATAATAAATCTTAAAATATTCTCTTGTTTCCTGTGCAAGTTGAGAGTATAGATGCTTCAACTTTACAATCAATTAAAGCCAATATATAACCCTTCTTGCTTAGAAACAGATTTAATGAGCAGATGCCTAAAACTCTTCTTTTGGGAAGAGATTCATGAAACCGACAATATTGATTTCGGGAAAAGATGTCAAACTAACAACATACAACTCTTCTTGCTTGAGATTTAATGAGATACGCAATTGCAATTGACTCTATATATATAAACTAATACAAAGAAATTTTTTTAATATGAGCTTGTCAGTATAGGATTACAAATACACATACAATGTTAATCAATTAATGCAATGCATTAATTGTTTCAATACATGTAATTAAGTATTTTTGTGATAATTTGAAGAGGATTCTTAAACATAAAAAATAAATAGATTAAAGCATTTAAATCCTTAAGCTTAAAGTATTTTCACTTCCTAACCTATATATATATATATATATATATATATATATATATAAAGCTAATAGCTAATATAACTATATTTTGAATTGGGAATAATTTTATCCAAGATTGCAAGTACATATAAAACTTCGATAGTTTAAACATGATATATTAAATTATTGTAACATTGTAACATATATAGTTAATTATTCTGATTAAATAGTAATTTAAAGATGTTTTTAGGATTCCAAGGTTTTAAATAGTTTTTTAAAGTCTTCTTTGTATAATTTAATCTTAAAATTATATTAAATTCAATATAAAAAATTCTTTGTGATAAGTTTGTCACATCGAACTATAAATACATATAAAATCTTGATCATTTAAATATAATGTTTTAAATTATATTAAAATGTGTAATTAAATATTCCTTTATATGATAATTTAAAATAATAAATTTTGGATCCCAATTCCTTAATAATACATCTATAATTTTTATGTTAATTTTTTTAATTTATATTTATGCTTTACTGAAATTTTTTCTATTATCTAAGTGCTTTATTCATTTCATTTCTCATACTTTCAGAATTTTGACTAAAGCAGGACATAATAATATTAAACAGGGAATTCTCTTGAATAGAAGAACATCATAAATAATTATTGGTACTATTACAAAATAATTAAATCTTATATAAATCAAATAATAAGGATAATCTAAATTTAAGATAAATTTTAGTTACAGAAAATACCATGCAAATAACGGGTTTGCTTCTAGTATGAAATAAAAGAAAGAGCTTATGAGAGAAGTAAATGTGGTTCAACCATAAAGGATTACATCTGTGAATGCAAAGAGCATATCTTCTTTTTAGGCTTGTGTATATTACATGGTACATGAGGCTCATACATGGTAGGTAGGAGTATCTCTTGATTTACTGAATATTATCATCATATTTAAGGTTCTACAGTTAAATTCAATTTCTAGTAAATCAATGTATAATAACTATAAGTTTTGAAACATTTTAATAGTATCCATCTCAACAGTTGTTTATTGGTGAGTAGTGGTATTAAATTTGTACCTTGTTTTCTTAGAAATTGCTGCATGATGCTGGATGGTTGAATTAGTGGATCAGTCAAAATTTTAGTATCTGTAGTTTTCTTGATTCTTTTGCTGAAGAATTAGAATCTTTACTTTGCTTGATCATTGTCATCTGTTACTGAAGCTATTACGAATTGATCACTACCATGCTTGAACTTTTGGCACGTCAGCTGATGATTCTCTATCTGTTTTTTGCAGGTTGACATATTTATTCGCAAGATGAATTCAATTCCAGCCTTCACTGCAAACTTGACAGTGGAATCTTTCAACAGACGGACTTTATCTTGATGAAATTTAATAATCTTTACACAAATTATTTTCTGATCATATGCAGTTTTCCTCGGGGGTGAATGCTTATGTACACGTTAATTTCATCAGTTTGGTTAAATGCCATCAACTTTGCATGTAAGATGTAGTTGGACAGATTGCACCAATGGGATGTTTTGAAATCTGAAGTCCTAGAAAAAAACTTGGTGCACTTTGATATGTCTGAGGTATTATAAATTTCATTTCGTTTTTTGTCATTTGAAGGCTTCAAGTATGAACTCTTGGCAAATGTATCGAGGCTCTATGTGTATAACGTTGTCAATAGCTGTCTGTTTTTGAGCTGCTACGTAGGTTCAGATTATACATAGTTGAGAAATTTCACATTCGGAGAATTCACTGCCAGCCACGACATCTTGTGTAAATTGGATCTCATATTTTTATATACATTGCCTGCTTATCGGATGCTTTTGTTAGTTACTATCAAAGTTGTTTTGCAAGCGATGCATTGTATTCTTGCGAGTCATACTCCTTTGATAATCGACAGAAAGTGGACAATGTTGTGCTCTGTGGTAAATGAGCCTAGTTATGTTGAGCAATTATATGCATGATTTCTCTTCTGCTATGATGAAGATGTGGTGACAGAGAACATGGCCACAATGAGTGAGTGAGAATGGTGAGCGTTGTCTTGGTGGTACTACATCAAGGACTGTTGATGGGCAATGATTTATGAAGGTTGGTGGCTGAAAAGTGACCATTTACCGATGATAGAGTTTTAGCTAGAAAGTTTACTTATTTGACCAAATTGAATTCTCTCACCTCCTTTAGTACGCAAGGCTTACTTTATAGCTTCAAGTTTCTAGCAATGTATGTCACATCTAAGAGAGGTTACTTTCAACATTCAATGGCTACTAGTTAATGGCGGATGCCGTGACTTTTCACTTTCTGACAATGCTTTGGTGATCTTTTATCTGGATGATCACAAAGGTTTTACCACTTGCAACGATTGGTTTTGCACTTGAGCCTAGTTTCAACGTTAAATCATACAAATGGATGCAGCTAATGCTTGACGACGTAATGTTCCCTTGAAGATGAGCTCTCTGGTAAAGACTCGTATCTGGCTCTTTATAGCACTAGAATTTACTAGGACGCATTCAGCCTACATGCCAAAAACATAACATGAGGCAGAAGCGGACATTTATTTAGCCATTGGAGGACTTTTAATAAGGAAAAAAATAAATGTTTTATTAGGTCATTAGGATTCAAAACGGAGTCTGAACTCATTAGAAGTCTGGAATACTACAGTTTGAACTCGTTAGAATAGTGCGTGATCAATTTTGACATCACAAACAACTTGAACTTGTGGCTTGCTTTGTCCTAATCTTTGATTATTTAAATCCTTTCCGAGTCTTGTCATAAAAGGAAAAGCTTAAAGGTGTAGGCGTCTGTTATGAGTCAATAATGTCCCAATAAAATTTGAAGGTTTTAGGTTGAAAAATCTCTGACAACTAAACGAGAGAATTACGAAAGGCAATAAATCCTTAAATTGCAATCCCATCAATATTTAAGTTGCAGTGCTAGTGGCCTCAACACCACAATTAGCAACCCTAATCCATAAGATGGCCCCGAAGGCAATGAAGTTGATACATTCTCCAGTCTTTTTGACATTATTATCGGGTAGACTTAAAAGTAAAAGTTGAAAGGGCCTTCAATCTTCTAGTCTTTTTGAAGCTTTACTTTAAGGTGATGAATCGCACGTAAGTGTTCACTCTCTCTTGTAACAATTGCTGATCCATACAAATTTTAGGTCACTGGATAAACAGTGAGCAACTAAAATTTAGGATCTTTATTTTCCGTGCTTATGAGGATTTTTTTACTATTTATCAACAAATCAACGGTAATTTATTTTCACTTTTATTTTTTGTTGTGGTTTTTAACTTTAGTTTCTATTTTTCCTAAATAAAAACAACAATAAATTTGATTGTTAATATTAATGCAGTTACATTTTATTTAATAAGTAAAAATTATATATAGATAAATATATATTTTTAATTATCTCTTATTCCTGTGGATCATTTGAAAACAATCTCTTTGTTAGTTAGGGATAAGATTACATATTATTAGATTTTTCCACTCCAGTGAGATTTATACTCGGTGTTTTGTTCTTATAATTATTAAAACTGATTTCATTTGAAATTTGTACATTTTAAGATCTTTGAAACTTGAAATATGTTTGTTAAATAATTATTAAATTTAAAAAAAATTATTTTTAAAATTAAGATTTAAAGTAATCATAAAATTAAATTTATAATAAATAATTTAATTATAATATTTATAAGTCTTATTAGTAATTAATATTAAATAATTAAATAAATAGATATTTATACATTAGATTAATTATGAGAAACAAAAATAGAAAATGAAAACTAGTTATTGTAGGTGATGCAAATACAGGTATTACAACTAAATCTTTAAATTTATACACCAAAGTTTAGTAAAATAGGCTTATTAATATTTAAAGGAGTGAACGTTAAAAACTTTGGTGTATATTTGAGAAATTTTTGTTCCTTGATCACAATTCTGTGGACTTGAAAGTGAGCATTGATGCTATGCATCTTGAAGGGAGGACTCAAGAATAGTATCATTTATGCATTAATTAAAAAAAGATTGGCTAAGGAACCATTAAGGTAGGGGAGTTTGTGTTACCATTCTCCTAAGGATCCAGTGAAATATTTTAAGGAGTTGAAGAATGAAGGATCAATACAAGAGTATTTTGTAAACTTTGAACTATATATATTAAAATAGACTATTATTCCCTTAATTGTACCTGGTGGATTTTTCAAAAGTGCTTAAGCCTGAATTAGAATTAACAATGAGACTGTTGAGACCGTGGGCATTTCAACAAGCCTATGCACTCAATAAAGAGTAAGAAGTAGTGGTGACTGTTAATGTAACTCTTGATAAATTTCAGGTGGGGAGAACATTAGGGGGAAGCTCAGTCACTTCGTATAATGAACAACTAAAAACGCTAATATCGTTAGGCTGGTACCTACTCTTGTAGCCGTAGACTTGATTGATTTCTGATAGAATTAGTGGACCACAACGTGGTAAATATTTTGAGGAATAAAGGTCTAATGTGGCAAAAGATATTCACCTAGCAAGAGAAAGTAACTTTATCTCTACATTATGAAAAAGGAAGAGGCAGTGAGGACAAAAGAGGAAGATATAACTTTTAGAAATAGTGGTGATCAAGCAATCCCTAATGCGTTATAGAAAGAGCGATAGATGAAGGAAAATAGATGCAAATGATGGTGATAGGTATCACGAAAAGAAAATCTCACACATGTTGATAGAGAATAAAAACACTATTGCAATTTTGCTTATTAAGAGAGGAAAGTGTGAAGTGAACGTTGTGCAACCTTTCAAAATCATTGCAGGAGGTGGTCTCAAATTGGAATGCTATTAGATTTGTCCTAATTTCACATGGACAATATAATACTTGCAGTTTTTCATTCTTCGGGAGGTTATGATGTAGTCAATGGTGTATGCGCTTCGATACACTCTACTTTTCATGTCTCTCAACTCAAGAGACGTATACAAGAGAGAGTTTCTTAATTTCAGATTGAGAAGAAACATTTAACATAGTGGATAACTATCCTATAAGTATTGCCTAGGGGGCAGGTGCTCATCTTAATTTTGCTCATGCTGTGGGTACATTTCTGTAAATAACTTGTGAAACAAGTCATTGCGCAATATTAGGTGATTAGAATGAGTTTTAATTGTGAATATTGTATATAATAAACTGAACAAAAATATTGTTATTATTTGATGTTATGTGACTTGGTGGTCTTATGTAAGGACGAATCAAGTATAGCTTTCACGTGAAGCATGTACAAGTCCTTTGAAGAATGGGAATGGCATTTGACCTACTTGTCGAAAAAAAGGAAAAGTTAAACGGAGCATGGCGTTCCTAAAAAGTCGGCGAGCCAAGAAAGATGCAGACATTATGAATACATGAAGACGAATTCAAAAGCCAAAACCATTAGATAGAAATACCCTCGTGGATTCCATTACTAAAGTATCAACGATCCGACACGTACCTTCAAACATATTCTGTATCTTTTACTTCTTTTCTTAAGCTAGAGAAAAAGGATGGGAAAGTGGGATTGCCCACTACCCAACCACCAACTTATGTCAGACCTTTTTGACCATCTCCATACACCAAACAGTAGCCCAGTCTTAGTACTCTGCACCAGAGCCATATGGTCCAAATCTTGCTTTTCAGTGCTACTTTTTGACTTGGGGACTCCAGCATCACACGTGTAGAAAATCTAGAGCTCACCAGTATCAAACCAATTCTCCTGCAAAGAAGGATCTCTCTCTATGGATTGAAAATGCTACAAATTGGCATCTAAATACGTATGACTTTTCCCCCCACCCACTACGTACATTCAATTAGCTTTCCGATTCTGGACTCATTTCGTGCTTACTTTTAATGTGAAAAGCAAATATTGTGCGTTTGTTATTTTTCCACGATCAACTTAACAAACAATACACTACGTACTCTAAGCACGAAGCACAGTAGGCCCCTTCTAATTAAAGTCAAAACCATGCATATGAAGGATTTAAAAAGTCCTCTTTTCATTAAGCAAATGACCCATCTCGAAGCCTTGACAAATGGAGCTTATAACATACTTATCCATTGCAGAAGTTTTCCATAACAGATTTGGGTATCTTTACCACTGAGTTTTTTTTTCAGTGAAATTGGATTGAAGTCAAAAGTAACTACTTATAAAACCCTTTTTTTAAAATTTCTATTGGTATATTCAATGGAAGTAACTAAAAAGTGAGAGTATCATAAATCATAGTACAGTAAAGTGTTCTAAAATGATATATAGTTATTAGAATTGACACAAAGTATCCCAAATTAAATGCTACTTCCACAAAAAAAATTTATCGAAGAATTTGTATTTATTCTCCAGATACAGAAAAAGAAAAAAAAACTTTCATTGGCAACTTGATCCTAAAATATAGGGAGAGATGTACATATGTCTACAGCAATTTGATGAGAAAGTCATAGTGGATGTGTCACCAACCAATTTCATTCTAAAGCCTCATTTTGTGATTCAAAAAGGTTGGGGTCCCTTCACATAAGAATTACACCTGTCTAACTACCATAGAACAAATGATGAAGTCTGTGTATCTCTGCAATTATCAAAACAATGACTATATGAATAGTCCAATCCTAACTGGGAAACATGATGCTTTCTTACCGAAAACAAAAACGACAATGGATTTACGTGGCAATCTTTAATTGGATGTTTTTGGCGTTACAAAAGGTTAAACTACAACACAAGTAAATGAATTTAGGTGGCAAAAGAGGTCCGCTTGGGACCATTAATATATTTTGTCTCCGTCTTGTCTCCCTCTTTGTCCTGAGTTTGTAAGCACAAACATAGAAACAACAGACATGAAAGGTGGTGTTTGTGCTTAGGGTTGGCATGCACTATGTGGCATTGACTTCTCTCGCCGTCAGACCAATGAGCTTCTGTCACATGCATAAACTTGAGGTATTTAGTAAGATTAATGCTCCAATCTAAGTGCGGCGGTATTAAGTGATTTTAGGAAATGATTACCATCACCATCAGATTTAATTAGCGATCAATATGAGAAAAGAACGTACAGTTTCTAACGTTACGTGAAGGTATAACAACATATGATACACTGCATAGATTTGAAATATTGTTGGTCTATACGTTATAATTAAACAAATGATTGTACTTTAATAACATAATAATTGAAAGATAATATTTATCTTATAGATATTTAGATGTATGTAGTAAAATCTATGAGATAAATATATATTGTAATTAAAATTATTATAAAATCATAATTATGAGATTCATATGATATTAATGTATTATCCCTAATTTGTTTTCAATCATTCTTTTATTAAGATTGAACATTAATAAAGTATAAAAATATTAACATACATTATTTTTGCTTTCTTATAGAAGAAGTAGTCAATCTCATAGATTAAAATACGGAGATATTTAAACAAATGTATAGATGTTTGTTAGAAATGAAGTTAGCTGAAATGATCCCATATGAAAATTCCATTTGATACATTACTTGTACATCTATAGAATTTCTCTTTATTATGATTGTATAAGTGATGTTTTAACTTGAGATTTTCAAAGTATCTCATATAGTGATTATTATATTTTGATACTATTTATGGCTTATTGTATTCAAGAATAGCTCGGTTGGTAATCACTAGATGAAGCATGAAATATATAGATCAAGTAGTTGAGTAATCATTATAGAATTTATTACTTTAAAGTAATTAAGAAAAATGTTTCATTGTTTTTGATTGATATTGATTTAGAAAATTTTTGGAAAAGTTGGAATGACACTATAAACTTAGTTTATAATTGCCATTACTAAATCAATTGCTAATAATGAAAAACCACATGGTTGGACTCAAATAGAATAAATATTAATTTCATATTTTATGTCTTAACATAATAATGTATGATGAAATGATTAAAATATAAAAAAGAATTATGCATGAAAATGTTAGTTAAAACTAATTTGACATTCCTAAATATTTAGGTAGTCATGATATATGGCTAGATGTTAATCTTGATCTATTAATATAAATTGTTTAATTGCAGAAAAAAGATGAATAAAAGAAATTTAATTTATCTAATTCTAAAAATGATATATAGTTATAATCTATATATATTTTAAACATATTTAGGAATCTAATATGTCATATATACATAATAGGTTAAAGAGAGAAAAATATGTTTTAATCAAATTCGAATTAGATTGTAAAATTTGAGAATCTTTAGGATTAAATATAAGATATTTAATAAATAAGGATCAATATGAGATATTAGATCTTATTTTGGGCCCAATTGGCATTTAATTGGAATTAATTGTAATTCTAATTAATGTTTATTTAAAATTTTTTTATTTCAATTAAATTACTAAAAGTCTAATCCCTATTATAAATATACTTCGGTTATAAAGGAGCTTGCATTTCTTATCTAACCCTCTCTACACCAATTGTAAAGTTATCTCAATACGTTATGGGGATATTGTAGAGGCCAGATACGTGCATAACTAGGTAATTGAGATCAGTCAACTTTAGAAATAGTTTGAGGGAAAAGACAAGAAAATGATCAAACTTTATAATAAGGTATAGATTATGATTTTTGCTTTATTATATTTTGTTCATTAATCATGTTATAAAATTTAAGTGATCTTGGTTTTTGAAAAATCAAACAAAGTATGTAACTTGATTACATGCTTGATTGTTATTGATACTAATTTTGGAATTAAAATTGTTGCAAAATCCTAATCCTAAAATTAGATTTGGATATGATTTAATGTTTTTATACCCTACTAAAATAATTTTTTAGAAACTATATGTCTCAACCACAATATTCAAATCATATTAATTCTAGTATAGATTTTGGAAATTCAGAGAAGTCTTATACTTAAATTAGTTTTGACTAAGTTCTAAATAATAAGAAGATGAAAAGCCTACTTGCACCAAAAGAATAAACCACAACCTTTATTTATTCATTTTGGGTTTTTGAAACCTAACTCAAGGTACCATAACCTTAGGTTACCACAACAAGGTTACAATTGCTTGAGTTTTGTTGTTAGTGGTTGGCAATTTAAGGTTGTATCACAGATGATGAGTTTGTCTTTTGTTCTAGATGAGGGAATTGGTGAAGGCTGGTCTTAAACTGGTGGTCGAAATTACTGAAAATGTTGGTTACTTGGGAGAATGATGCCAACGGTTGAGGCTGACATTGTTGAGGCGAGATGTAGATTTTATTAGGAAAGGATATGCATTAACTCATTGTATTTATCTTTACCATATTTAACTTATTCTTTTCACATGTGAATAACCATTAGTTAGCCTTATATTAAGGAACTAAATCAGTGTGTATGTTGTATAAATGTAGTTCATAGAGTCAATGAGAAATCATTCTTCGCCATTACTTTGTCTTCAATACTTATTTTAGTTAGTATCAGAGCACCGACCTTGGTGCTCTTGAGAATCGTTTTTTTCATTCCCATAAAACCATGTCTGAGAAAAAAACGTCTTCGGGCCTAAAAAATCTTTCCAAGGTCACTAGTTTGGATCCATCACATCCATACTATGTGCATCATCCGACCAACCGGGACACATGCTTGTTCCGAAAAAATTGAACGTGGCAAACTACCAATCATGGAGCAAAGCCATGATTCATGCCTTGATTGCCAAAACCAAAATTGGCTTCATTAACGGCACAATTGAGCCACCTTCTCCCGAGGTTAATCCGATATAATTCAGTCTCTGGAACCAATGCAACATGATCTTTTCATGGCTTACCCATTCAGTTGAGCCAGACATCGCAGAGGGAGTAGTGCATGCCAAAACTGCTCGCCAAGTTTGGGACGACTTAAGGGATCAATTCTCTCAAAAGAACGCTCCTGCAATTTATCAAGTTCAAAAATCTATAGCCACTATGTCTCAGGGAACTATGTCGGTTGCTGCCTACTACATAAAGATTAAGAGTCTTTGGGCAGAATTAGACACATATCGCACACATGTTCCGTGCAATCAAGAAAAAATACATAATGATCAAAGAGAAGAAGACAAACTCATGCAA
This sequence comes from Erythroxylum domingense, assembly GCA_025594535.1. Classification (NCBI taxonomy): domain Eukaryota; kingdom Viridiplantae; phylum Streptophyta; class Magnoliopsida; order Malpighiales; family Erythroxylaceae; genus Erythroxylum; species Erythroxylum domingense. Next base: position 16,649,318 of record JANQBM010000005.1, on the reverse strand, counting down.
TTTCTCATAGGGTTAAATGATGCATTTAAAACCGTGAGATTTAACATTCTCATGATGATTCCGCTGCCAAATGTTCATTAAGCCTAGTCCTTGGTGATCCAAGAAGAAACACATAGTCAAGTATCATCAGAAACAACTAAGGGTTTCTTAATTGTTGCCGTTACCCAAGTCAAGCCATTTCCATCAAGGTCATCAAAGGAGAAGGTCTGTGATCACTGCAATAGGATCGACCATACCATTGATGAGTGTAGGACCCTTAAGTTTCATTGTAAGTTTTGTGACAAGAGAGGTCACACGGAAGACAGATGCCGCCATAAACACGGGGGGAGTAATCAGAACACTCGTTCATCTCAAGGACATCAACAATCCCGTGGAACGAAAGGCAGCAGTAGAGGCAATATACCTTTGGTTAATATGACAGAAATTGAGGGACAACCCTCAACATCATTTCAAGGCTTCTCTCATGAATACCTTCAACAACTGGCCTAAGCTCTATCGGCCTTGAATCAAAATCAGCAGTCCAATAAAGGTGATGTATTTGTTAATGCGGCAGGTTCACTTTCTACACCTAATATCTTTGCCAATTGTGCTTCTATCAATTCCTGGATCCTCGACAGTGGAGCCACGGATCACATCACACCACACTTGTCACTTTTAACTCACATACAACCTTCTAAAATTCCTACCGTCAACTTACTAAATGGTGCATCTGCAGTCATCTCACACACTGGCACCATTTCTTTCGGTCAGAATCATGCACTTAACAATGTTCTGTGTGTGCCCAATTTCAACATAAATCTGCTATCTGCCAGTAAACTTACACAATTTTTAAATTGTTCTATCACCTTTTTTCTGAATTCGTGTGTTTTGTAGCACTTGGCTACAAGGAAGACGATTGGATCGGGTGGGCAGCAAGGAGGTTTATACTACATGTCTCCACTTCCCACTACACCTTCTTCGTTTCAAGTTTCTAATTCCTGTGGCCTATGGCATTCGCGTCTTAGCCATCTCTCTTCTTCACGACTTAAATTATTATCTCCATTGTTATGCTTGAATAATAAAGATGGTCCAAATCATAATTGTACCATTTGCCCATTAGCAAAGCAAACAAGATTGCCATTTTCCATTAGCTCCATTTCTACGCATTCTCCATTCGAGCTTATACATTGTGACATTTGGAGGCCTCATAAAACCCCCACATATTCCTGCGCTCGTTTTTTCTTAACTATTGCTGATGACTTCACTCAATGCACATGGGTTTTCCTCATGCGATATAAATCAGAAACACAATCCATCATAATCAAATTTCTTAACTTTGTTCAAACACAATTTCACACTTCTGTCAAGGTCATGGGTGTAGATAATGGCAACGAATTTCTCTCTTTACAACATCACCTTCATACACAAGGAATCGAGTTATAACGAACTTGCGTTTACACTCTGCAACAAAATGGAGTAGTCGAACGAAAACACCGTCATATACTCAATGTAGCTCACTCCCTTGTTTTTTAATCACATGTACCACTCATTTTTTTGGGAGAATGTATACTAACTGCAGACTACCTCATAAACCGAACTCCATCACCATTACTCTCTAATAAAACTCCTTTTGAAAGGTTGTACCGTCGTGCACCAACTCTTCATCATTTACGTGTTTTTGGTTGTCAATGTTTCGCTACTATTACTCATCCAAAGTATAAATTTGACCCACGAGCAACTCAATGCATTTTTGTGGGATATCCTCAGGGTCAGAAAGGCTACAAATTATATGATTTATCCTCCAGAAAATTTTTCGTGAGTAGGGATGTAACGTTCAATGAAAACATTTTCCCATTCCAACATATCCCTTCTTCTCCATCCTCTACTTCTTTACTCCCGAGTCTAGCATATGATGATCCACCATTTAATACTGATCTGCAGTCACTAACATCATCATTAGAACATCCATCTTCTCCCTCATCGACATCACCAGCTTCTGCTTCACCTTAAAACTCTCCAGAACCATCCACTTCCTCTCCTTATGCATCTTCTCACTCCAAAGACGTTCCTACTTCGACAGACACATCTTCTAATAAGCCTCCTTTATGTCGATTAATGAGAAACAGGCATCTTCCAGCATGGCATGATACCTACTTTCTGCCTTCCAAATCCACTCGGATAGCCTCTAGTACAAGTTCCAACCACAGCAGCAGGTATCCTATCTCTAACTACATGTCACTCTCATAATTTCCTCCTTCACATCGTGCTTTTTAGCTCTCCTTACCACACAAGTTGAGCCAACTTCTTATGATCAAGCAGTTTTTGATCCTCATTGGCGACAAGCCATGCACAGCGAACTACAGGCATTGGCACACAACCACACCTGGGACCTTGTCAATCTCCCTCCTGGTCATAAACCGATTGGGTGCCGTTGGGTCTATAAAATAAAGTATCGATTGGATGGCACCATCGAACGCTACAAGGCGCGCCTTGTCGCCAAAGGGTATACTCAAGTTGAAGGTATTGGCTATCGGGAAACATTTTCGCCAACAGTAAAACTCACTACACTTCGTTGCTTGCTTACCGTAGCTGCATCACGGAACTGGTTTGCTCATCAACTTGACGTTCAAAATGCCTTCCTTCACGGCTATTTACATGAAGTGGTTTACATGACTCCACCACCTGGTCTTCGCCGACAGGGGGAGACTCAGGTATGTCGGCTTAACAAGTCCCTTTATGGTTTAAAGCAGGCGTCTCGGAATTAGTTTTCGACATTTTCAGATTCAATACAAGAAGCTGGCTACAAATAGTCCAAAGCTGATTATTCACTCTTTACAAAGGCTCAAAGTAATTTCTTCACTGCTGCACTTATCTACGTAGATACATTTTGTTGATGGGTAATGACCTCCAAGAAATGAAAAGGCTCAAAGAATGCTTGCTCAAACGTTTTCATATTAAAGACCTTGGTGACTTGAAATATTTTTTGGGCATAGAGTTCTCCCGTTCTAGGTGTGGTATTTTTATGTCGCAGAGAAAATATACACTGGATATTCTAGAAGATGCAGGGTTTACAGGAGTCAGGCCAGAAATGTTCCCAATGGAACAAAACTTAAAACTGACATTAGAAGACGGTGAAATACTACACGATCCGACTAAGTACAAGAGATTAATTGGCCGATTTGTAGCATCCAGCCTCTCGGGCCGGATCGCTACAGTGTGGAGCCCAGCCTCCACCGCTATCACTCCAGGTATTGTCC
>JANQBM010000005.1:16617023-16645982 GCA_025594535.1 Erythroxylum domingense | reverse complement strand
GACAATACCTGGAGTGATAGCGGTGGAGGCTGGGCTCCACACTGTAGCGATCCGGCCCGAGAGGCTGGATGCTACACGATTGATTTATTTGACAGTTACTCGGCCGGATAGTGTGTATTCCGTACGCACTCTTAGCCAATTCATGCATGAACCTAGAAAGCCACATTGGGACGCAACATTACGTGTGCTTCGATACATCAAATCTACACCAAGACAAGGTTTGTTTATGCCTTCTGAGAATAACTTAAAATTGAAGGCATTTTGTGATTCAGACTGGGGTGGTGGCCGTCGAATCACGAGACGGTCGGTTTCAGATTACTGTGTCTTTTTGGGCTCTACACTTGTATCATGGAAATCAAAGAAGCAGTCTAATGTATCAAGATCATCGGCAGAAGCAGAGTATAGAGCGATGGCAAACACCTGTTTAGAGTTGACTTGGCTAAGGAATATATTACGGGACTTAAGAGTCAATTTGGAAGAACCGACTGCGTTATACTGCGATAATCAGACAGCCCTTCATATAGCTGATAATCCAGTATTTCACGAACGCACGAAACATATTGAGATCGACTGTCATATAATTCATGAAAAATTACAAGCTAGATAGATCAAGCCAAGTTATGTATCAACGGGACTGCAGTTAGCTGACATCTTCACAAAAGTGTTGGGAAAGGAGCAGTTCGTACTTCTCAGAAACAAGTTGGGAGTTCATGACATTCACTCTCCAAATTGAGGGGGAGTATTAGGAAAGGATATGCATTAACTCATTGTATTTATCTTTACCATATTTAACTTAGTCTTTTCATATGTAAATAACCATTAGTTAGGCTTAGATTAAGGAACGAAATCAGTGTGTATGTTGTATAAATGTAGTTCACTGAGTCAATGAGAAATCATTCTTCGTCATTACTTTGTCTTCAATTCTTATTTTAGTGATTTTAGTGGTTGGTGGAAAGAAAAGGTGATATTAGTAGCAATTGTTGGAGTCTGAGATGGTCACCAACGAAGATGGAGTAGTTGTTGGTAGTGAAGAGCACTTATGGCAGTTTTTGAGAGGCGTCTATTTCAAGGGTAAGGAAGCCGGTTAAGACACGTGATAGGATAAAACTAACATTAGTCAATAGAGGAGGCAGCTTATCTCACAGTTGGTAGTGGCGAGAAAAAGAAGTAGTTGCGGAGGCTGAAAATTGGAGCATGGTGACGCTGGTGACAGCTGTAGGCGGTGTTAGTTGTTACCTTAAAGAAGACGTCAACGGCTTATTGGAGACGGTGACTTTGAATTTTGGATGTAGGGTTTTCTTTTAAGATGAAGGAGGATGTTTTAGGAAGTACGATAGTATAATATTTTACGTATAGAATAGGACTATTCTAGTATTGGGTTTTTGGAAATTGGTTTATGTTTAATCTAATTTAAAACAACTAAAAATCTCAACATATGTTTCTGAATTGGAAAAACTTTTATAAATAGAATTTAAAATATTTTAAATTCAAAATTAATTTAAAAACTAAATTAATTATTTTTCTTAATATGATTAAAATCAATAATTAGATTGATTCCTAATTAAATTCTAAAAATTTGTTTCTATGATTAGAATTATTTATGTTTCAATTAAACTGGAATTAATTAACAAGATTGTCCAAAGTTAAGAGAAGTATTTTTTTTAAAGTAGTTAAGAAAGTGTTTTGTAATTAAATTTTATTTATTTAGGTAATTATTATTCTATTTATTGAGAAATTATCTTTTATAATTTGAATAATAAATTTCTTGATTTATCATAAAAGGTTTTTTTAGTATATTTGGAAAGACGTTCTCATTTATTAGTTAAGAAAAATGAGCTTTCTTATAGTTTCTTAATTTATTAGAGAATGATTTTCTAATTAATTAAGAGTTAATCTCTAAATAAATAAACAAAGGATTTTCTTAATTAAATTGAAAAGTGTTTTAGTTAATTATGAAAATGGATTCCTTTTAATATTAAAAAATAATTCTTCAATTAAAGCTAATTTATTTCTAATTACATTAGAAATAGTTTTCTAACTGAATTAGACTATCTTACATGTTGAATTTTTTGAAAAAGAAATTTCTTTAAATAATATTAAGTAGGAAGAGTAACTTATTAAAAATTTATTTTCAATTAATTTTATTGAAGAACTCGAGATATTTGGAAATAGTTTTCAATTGAATTTAAAAATTGCTTTCAAATCACATCAAATATTTATTTGGAATATGAATTTAATTCATTTAAGAATCAATGGTTTAAATATAATTTAATTATTCAAGAAGTTATAAATATTAGTTTAGATTAGAAAGATCAACTACTAGAATCAAACAAGAATTGATCTTTCATATATATAACTTGATTATATTGACGTGAGAAATTGCATGGTATTAATATATGCTTGATATATTTTGATGCATATTTAAATACATGTTTTATATGTATGATATGTTACATGTATTTTTGTGTTTAATGATACCAACACAAATTAAATCCTTATTTAATTAAGTACACATTGAGAGCATGATTGTTTAAAAATAAAATCATAATTCTGTTTATTGTAAGACTTGTTTATTAACTCAAGGTTTCTTTAACCTAAATATATTTTATCTTAAATGACAGGTCCTACCTATCTAAATTTGTATGATTTGGATGAGTTTAGTTATGATAATATGAATTTAAAGGTTGAGTTAGGAATAATATATAAGATATGTTTTGACAAGAGTTATCACCTAATTGATGTAGAAGTCACATGAGATGTGATTGATAAGGATATTATTTACCTAATTTAAGTTTAGTTAGTTTGTTGAGTGACTTAAGACCAATTAAATTTAAATGGGATCCTAACCCATTAGAGATATTAGAGTAAATTTTCAAATAGTTGTGAAGGTTATTATTTATAATCAAATAGTGGCAGTAACCAAATAAATGATTGAAGTCCCAATCTTATTTGGTTATCATGGTAGATAACTAAGTGTTTTCTTTTCTTACATTTATATTTTTTTTTCATTAATAATGACCTTTATTCAGTATAGATGATACTAAGTTTTAGTGAATCAAGTTTATCAGACATAACTTAGGTTTGAGAGAGTTCTTAAATTTAGATAAAAAAGTTGTATGTTCATTATACAATTTTCTATTAATAACTGTTGAGGATTTGATGTTAAAGTTTTAGAGATATTTCAAAATGATATAGATGACAGAATGTAATAATATAGCCTTTAGCATATTGTCTAGGAGTTTGACAATTATCTTGTATAGTGTATTACAACATGCTATTAGTTTGTAATCCTTCTAAAAAGTTGAGTTGCTAATTTTAAGGACTAGAAAAATATTGGTTTTATTCCAAAATATGAGGAGCTTCCCATTTTAGAAGAATCCTAAGATTTTATGGTATTCTAAGTCTTTTGGAAGAATAGAGCATTTTGCCTATCAAGACCTAGGGTTTTATTTTAGATTTAGGCTAAAAACTATTTCTTATATTTCATTAGTAGGGAGTTAAAAAGCCAAGAGTAAGTACTGAGTCTTATTATTGATTCGAGGAATAAACTTTCTAATTTCTGAAATTGAGGAGGAGTTCGTAGAGGAAGTCCTTAGGAAGCAATTGAAAAACTCAAAAATACTTTGTAACGAATGAGGATGTTCTTCAAGTTTATTCCCATTTGGAAGGGTGATAGAAGAGATAATATTATGGTTCCTTTTGTACAAGAGGACTCTATATAAAAATTTATAATTGGTGTCAGGACTCTATATAAAAATTTATAATTGGCGTCATGTTCTTTACCTTTGCTTTTTTACTTGAGAAGGGAACAATGTCTTTCCAGAGAAGCATTGTAAGCTATAAGGGCAATTTTTCATTAGTAACGAATAAGGATTATCAGGAAAATTAGAGAGGCTTTGCTGACATACATTCAGGTTTTCCTAGGCTCGGTTAAGGCCCTTCTTAGTGCAATATTCCATAAAGTTAAAGAGCTTTTTAAGTTCAGCTTTTAATTCCATTAGTTTCTTGCAACATTTAAACATCTCAAAACTAGAAAATTTCAGGCTTATTCCCTTCTTGACAACTTCATGGAAATCATCAGCGTAGGTAAGGAAATAAAAAAATTTGAATGGAGAGCATCTTTTAATGTGATAGGGATAGGTGAGTGGTTTGACACTCTATAGCGTCTAAATATGGACTTGCTATTGGGAAACTTCTTTAACCAAATTGTTGTGCCCAAAATAAGTTCTAAAATACCTAAACTATTCTACTTGAAAGAATACGAGGTAGTCATAGTTGATTACTCATGGTTTTCTCCCAAAGAGGTGAAATTGGTTCACTTAAATTAACCTTGAACAAAAGAAAACATATGCAATCCTAAACACTCTATCCCGATTTGCTGAGTAAAGGCTTTAAAGGAAATCACAAAATTAAATTGAAAAGTAAACGGAAATAATTAGTTACAAAAACGAATAGATTAATCAAAGTGGAAATCTCTTGAGAATTAATTTCACTAATTTGATCTTCTATGTGTGATTAAGGGGAAATGATTGGATAATTGTCTTACTAAAATTACCAATTGAGTTCTAAAATCAATTCAAATAACAAACTAATCTAACTTTCGTATTCAAAAAGTTTATCATCCAAATTAATTATTAAACCCAACCAATTATTACAACTTAAGTTAATATATTTCTAATTCTTAACCTAAGCATCTATAATTTCTCATTCCATATTAAATTTCTCCTCTCAATCCTTCGTTTAACACTAAAATGATGTAAAGTTTGATCATGCTATTACATCCATTCAGCTCAGAAACTATAACAGCATAATACAATAACCTATTCCCTCAATCATGTATATTTGACTAAAATAGCCACATTAATCCTCAAGAAAAAAAGATCAGTCCATCATAGAAATAACAAGATTCATCATATTCATATACTTCAATCCCATCTTAATCAGTATAAGAGAAGTATTAAAGAAACAAGCCAGGTAAATAATTGAAATAAACTATCAAAAGCTAACAGATTATAGGTCGGTTAAGCTACAGAATAATGAATCTAGTAAAATAACAAAGAAACAATGCAATAGATAAGGAAAAAAATAAGCAAACAAAGATTAGATGAGGGAGTTACGGTGATCTCTTGCTCCTCTTAAGCTTCCTGCATTAGCTCTCATTTTTTGCTTCTGCTTGGTCCTCACCGAAATGATCGAAGGCTCACACTATTTTCACCTTGTTATTAGGTTTCTCTCTTCATACTCGACTTTCTTTGTTTTTATGTCTCTTCTCCCCTTATTTCTCTATTTGTTCTCTATCTGTCAGTCTTTCGGTGTGTGAGAATAAAATGTAGAATTTGTGCCCCGCAGCCAGCCTCTATTCTTTCTTTTTTTAGTGTCAAGTTAGGTTAGGTTTTTGTTCTTTCAACCTTCAGATGCCACGGCATAAAATGGTGATTTAAAGGAAAATGTTGTTTGATGTGCAAGAGGAGTGTCACTTGGCCTTCTCACCCCCTTGAGTGGCCTCTCAAAGGTCTGACTTAACATGTCACACCTATGACTTGCTTCTCACGATTGTGAGCAGCTTGTCATGATCGTAAGAATCAAGGCTGCTAGTAAGAACATAAGGCAGACTGGTGAGAACATGAGGCATTGCAGTTGGTACCGTGAAGCGTGGTAGTTGGCGAGATGAAAAAACATTCGGCTAATATCGTGAAAATGCATGGGAGTTGCATAGTGTTGGCATCACCGTGAAGCATAGTAGCTGACGAGGTGAGAGTATGGCAGCTAGTGTAAGCTGTGAGAAGGAAACTGGAAACATCTATGGTGTTGTCAATGTGAGGATCATAGACGGGAGCTAGGAGAGATGGTCATTGTGGCTGTCAAGAAGCTAGTTGAATGAGAAGATCACTGTGAGAAGGCATGAGCTAAAGTGAGTGTGACATGCAATTAACTTAACGTATAACACCCATTTTCATGTAAAAATCTTCTTGTTTTTCTTGCCATATTCACAGAATTCTCTATTTAATGCAGCATTCACATTATTTCCATTTAATTCATCTCACATTTGGATTAAAACACAAGAATTTGTAACCTAAATCAATATATGAAAGCAATTAAAAGTAATAGAAATTAAACACAACAAAATTTCCCACACTTAGACTATGCTTTTCCCTAACCATAACAATGAACACTAGACTATAAAAGCACAAATAATGAAAAAAATGATTTTACCAATTAATAATCAAAGATATTAATGATCAATTCAATAAACATAACCTAAGAACTTAAAACTTATAATATTCCATGAACAAGCTATTCTTTGCATACTTAGCCAAAATTAGCAAGTATTTCAACTGAAAGACTATTAACAAGTGTGATATACACTCACTTCACTTTCCATCCTCTCAAGCATTCAAGGATAGGGTATATTCATTCATTGTTCATTTCATGTAAGGCATCTACCATAGGCTTGCTTACTAATCCAATCTCCACCACTCATATCAATCCCAAACATCAATCCGAAGGTCTTTATTTTGGTTGTAATGGAGTCAGGCTAAGGGTAGGAAAAAGGAAAATTGCAGTTTAAAATCAAAGAATTAGTTGAGCATTTAAAGTAATACAGTAAATCGAAGCATATTACACTCAATTCTTTCCTATTAATTTAACAAGATTAGCACTCCAATCTGCTTCTCTTTTTACCTCTCCCATTTAGTTTATCTTCTCTTCCTTCCTTCTGTTTTCTATTTCCTTTTCTTTATTTCTCTTTTTTACTATTTAATTTATATTTTTCTTTCTTTCTTTCTTTCTTTTTGATTGATTTTTTTAAATTTAGAACAAGATACATTTAGAAAAGGAAAAATGTAGAAGAGAGACACAAATTATTACAACCCTAACCATCCTTAACTCAAAAACCAACTATATATTATGATTCCCCCAGACTTATTCCATAAACCAGATTATACCCTTTAAAATGCTCAACTTGCCCTTATGGTAAGTGTAATAAAGACGATAAATAATCAAGGTCAAGGCTCATATTTTGCGTTTAAAGAAAGAAAAGGTTTCATTTAAGCTCAAGGGGGCTCATTAAGGGTAGCATTGTGGTGGCTTTTTAAGCTAACGGGGTAAATCCTAATTGTCTTCATCATTTCAACGTCTGCATAAGATTATGAGATATCGACTAGTATTTGCAAGTAAGCTCTAGAGTTCCCTAATCATAAAAGAATACTCTCAGCAAAGAATACTTGAATTTGGAGTTGAATATTTCACAAGACTCAAATTCTTACCAAAGAAAGATGACATTTATTTATCACAATAAGCTAATGTCCTTTTAATTAAAATCCAGATTAATTAGTCTAAGCATGCAAGTAAACTTATTCACTCATATTATGCATTTATAATCTCATTCGAGTTCATTCAATGATTATGCATCTCTAACTATTAAATAGAAAAAACACACATAACAAACATATTTTTTTAATAATAACACAAAAACTTAGATTTCACTCTATTCCTAATGTGATAAAAAAAGGTAAAAGAGAGGTCTAAGAAAAAATACAAAAATTAACACAAACAAGGACAAGCACTAAAAACTAAAAGACATTAAACTAAAAAGCAACAAAAAAAGATAGAAATACGATATGAATGTGAGGGTGATCAATGCAATGATTTGGTGTGGAACATGGTGTACTACGTCGAGGAATGAAGAACAAATGCAAGGAAAATGGATAGAAGAGAAGGCTTGTTCACACAAAGAAAACAAACTAAGTTAATGTTCACAAAGAAAAATAATAACAAACAGATAATTGAAAAACAAACAGAAATTAAATGGGTTACTTCTTTAACGTCTTGTAACTAGACGTCTCAATGGTCATGCTCAAGGTAGGTAGCTCAAAGTGATCGATTCCACCGTTTTCTCCTTTCAATTTGACTGTGTCTCCACGAATTTTCCAAACACTTCCTCAGTTGCCTCCACTAGCAAATGGCAGCATTCATCACTCTCTTTAACCAAGTCCAGCTTCTTTTCTTCTTCTTCCTGCAAGGCAAAATTAAAATCGGTAGCATTAACTTGATCAATAAAAGAATAGTCTTTAGAAACAGTAGAAATAGGAATAGGTTCAACATTAAAGATTGAAAATTCTATTATTTCTCCCAAGATAGTTATGGTCAATTTACTATTCTTCACATCAATCAAAGTGCCAGTGGTGTCCATAAAAGGCCTCCCTAAGAGTATGGAATGCTCCTTTTATTTCTCCTTCACTTCCCCTATGTCTAGGACAACAAAGTCTATAGGAACAATCAATCTTCCAACTTTCACTTGCAGGTCTTCCATTATTCCTTTCAGATAATGGATTGACCTATCATCTAATTCAAACACATGTTCATAGGCCTTAACTGTCCTAGATCCAATTTCTTATAAATAGAGTGAGGCATAATGTTTATGCTTGCTCCAAGATCATGGATACCCTTAACCACATTACCATTACACATTGATACTTTCACGATAAAACGTCCTGGGTCTTTCAATTTGGGGAGTAAATGTTGCTACATAATTGCATTTGCTACTTTCGAAACTATTACCTTTTTGTTTGGCTCAAACTTTTGTTTCTTGGTACATAGTTCCTTGAAGAACTTATCATAAGTCGAAATTTTCCTAATCACATTTAACAAGGGCAGATTAACGTTGACCTTAGAAAGCATGCCATATAGATAGAAAAATTGTTCATCTTGTTTTAATTCCTTAAGGCGGCTTGGATATGGAATTGGTGGTTGATAAAGATCTGTCTCCGTCTGCATCCTTGGTTTCATGTGATATGTGTAAATTGTATCATGTTTTAGGGCATAGTTTGATATGTGTTTCGTTATTAATTCAATCATTTAGTATGTGTTTAGGTTAGAATTGTGTTAGTTTGTTAATTATTTTTGTTTTAAGTGTTTTATGGGTCAGTGGGTCAGTATAATTCTTTAAGCTTAAATATTATGTTTTTAAAGTACCTTAATGTGTTTATTAGTATTTCAGGGTCAATATCAAAGAACGGAGAAGTTTCGAAAAAATTCGGGTCGAAATAATAGCCTAAGATCATGGCATAATAGGCCACGATCGTGACAGAAGCACCAGAGTTGGGCCATGATCATGGCTTAAACACAAAAGAACATAAATAGAACAAGAAGAACAGAAAGAGGAGCTTTTGCATCAGTCACCCTTGAGAAACCTTAGAGAGAGTTCGTCGAGAGATTAAGAAAGGGAAGAAGGAAGAGAGACACGAAGAAGGTGAAGATTTTGTTATTTTCACAATTCACCTTCTCAGTTTATCACGAGGTTATGCAATTATAGAAATTAAATCACAATGGTGACTGAGAATTGAACCCCAATATTTTGAAGATTTTGTATATTTCTTTTTTTTCTCTAAAAAAACTCCTCCTGTTGCATTATCCACCGGGTACTAACACTGTTGTGTCAATCTATCATAAAAGAAATGATTTTTCATATGAAGTGGAAAATGATGGTGTGGGCATTGGATTAGTAAAAGTTTAAAGCATTCCTGTGCCTCATGCAATGACTCTCCCTCTATTTGAGTGAAAGTATCTATCTTTATCCGTAACTCAAAAGTCTTTTGATGGGAATAAAATTTTCCCATGAATTTGTTATCTACCTGCTTCTATATAGTCAATCAACTGGGTGGAAGGTTTATTAAGCATGCCCTAGCACAATCCATCAATGTATGTGGAAAGCATCTCATTATGAGTTAATCTTCATTTAAGCCATCCAATGGAAAGGTTTGGAGAGTGGTATAGAATTCTCGAATGAAGTTCAAAGGGTCTTCATTAGGAATCCCATAAAAAGATGGCAACATATTGTAGTGGATGCTCTTCAATTTATAATTTCTAGCTGCCTCTCCCAAACGTATGCATGAAATGGCAATGCCAATCAACGATCTAGCATACTCCTTCATTACTAACTGCCTTTCACCCATCTTTTAGTTATCAACTTGATCTTCTTGTTTAGGTTCCTTGTGATCGTCTTCAACGTCCCCTTGAGGTCTTCATATTTGTTGTATGTTGTCAATAAAAGGGACGGGTTCTCTATCTACAAATCTCCTTCCTAGCTTAAAATAATTGAGTGCACTTCCTAAAGTCCTCCTACCTAGCTTAAACTAACAAAGGCCATGCTAAATTAATAACAAAACATGTAATAAAACATCTTAATAAAATAAAATAGTATTAAATTATTAACAAAAATTAACAAAACACGTTAATAAAATAACACAATAAAACATGTATGCATAAACAAATATAAACTATCAAAATCACGTTAATAAACAAAAACAATCAAAGTTAATTTAAGTTTAAAACACTAAACACTTCCCCGACAATGGTGCCAAAAACTTGTTGTGCTCAAAATAAATTCTAAAATACCTAGGTTATCCTACTCGCAAGTATACGAGGTAGTTGTAGTTGAAAACCCAAAGTCGTTTCCTATGGAGGTGATATTGGTTCGCTTAAATTAACCTTGAACAAAAATAAAAACAAATGTAATCCTAAATACTTTATCCCGATTTGTTGAGTAAAGGCTTTAAAGGAAACCATAAAATTAAACTAAAAAGTAAACGAAATTAATTGGGACCAAAAACACATAGATTAATTGAAATGAAAAACTCTTGAGAATTAATTTCACTAATTTAATCTCCTATACATGATTAAGGGGAAATGATTGCATAGTTGTCTTACTAAAATTACCAATTGGGTTCTAAAATCAATTCAAATAACAAACTAATCTAACTTTCTTCTTCGATAAGTTTATCATCCAAATTAATTATTAAAACCAACCAATAATTACCACTTAAGTTAATATATTTCTAATTCTTAACCTAAGCATCTATAGTTTCTCATTCCATATTAAATTTCTCCTCTCATTCCTTCATTTAATACTAAAATGATGTGAAGTTTGATCATGCTATTACAACCATTCAATTCAAAAATTATAGCAGCATAAGACAATAACCTATTCCCTCAATCATGCATATTTGGCTAAAATAGCTACATTAATCCTCAAGAAAAAGAGATCAACCCATCATGGAAATAACAAGGTTCATCATCTTCATATACTTCAATCCCATCTTGATCAGTGTAAGAGATGTATTAAAGCAACAAACCAAGCAAATAACTAAAATAAACTATCAAAAGTTAACAGAGTATGGGTCGGTTAAGCTACAAAATAATGAATGCAGTAAAACAACAAAGAAACAATGTGATAGATAAGGAATAGAATAAGCAAACTAAGATAAGATGAGGGAGTTGCAGTGATATCCTTCTCCTCTCAAGTTTTCTGCGTTTGCTCTCTCTTTCTACTTTTGTTTGGTCCTCACCGAAATGATCGAAGGCTGACACTATTTTCACCTTGTTATTGGGTTTCTCTCTACTCACCCGACTCTCTCTATTTTTATGTCTCTTCTCCCCTTCTTTATCTATTTGTTCTCTATCTCTCAGTTACTCCGAGTGTGAGAATAAAATGTAGAAACTGTGTCCCACTGCCAACCTTTATTCTTTCTATTTGTAGTGTCATGTCAGTTTTAGGTTTTCATTCTTTTAAGCTACATATGCCATGTAATAATGATGATTTAAAGGAAAATGTTGTTCGGTGTGTATGAGGAGTGTCACCTAGCCTTGTCAACCTAGTGAGTGGCCTCTTATAGGTTTAAGAAGGCCTTATAGGTATCATTTAACATTTCACACCTATGTCTTGCTTCTCACAACAGTGAGAAGCTTCTCACGGTTGTGAGAAGCAAGGTTACTGGTAAGAATGTGAAGCAGGCTGGTGATAACGTGAGGCATGGCAGTTGGCACCGTTCATTGTGATAGCTGGCGAGATGAAGAAGCATGTAGCTAACACCGTGAGCATGCATAGGAGTTGCATGGTGTTGACATCACCTTGAAGCATGGAAGCTGGCGAGGTGAGAGCATGGCAGTTGGTGCAGACCATGAGAAGGCAATTGGAGCATGCATGGTGTTGTCAACGTGAGAATTACGGACAAGAGCTGGTGAGAAGGTCATCATGGTTGTCAAGAAGCATGATGGGAGCTGTTTGGATGAGATGATCGTAGTAAGAAGGCACGAGCAAAAGTGAGTGTGACATGCAATTAATGTGTGTGACCATGTAATTAACGTGTCTGAATATGCAATTAATGTGTCACACCCATTTTTTTACAAAATCGTTCTTTCTTTTTATGCTACATTTCTAAAATTCTCAATTTAATATTCATGCAACATTCACACCATTTCCATTCAATTCATCTCACTTTTGGATCAAAACACATGAATTTGTAACCTAAATCAAGATATAAAAGCAAATAAAAGCAATAACTAGACACAAAATAAAGCTAGTTTACTAAGGCCCTATTCGGCTTCTTCCTCATAAGTTGTACTCTTTTTATTTGTTGGACCCTGTAAAGTAGTTTCCTTTACCTTTTAGATTAGTCACTTCAATATTAGTGATGCATGGCCTGAAGTCAATGCAAGGAGAATTATTGCACCTTTGCCCTTCAACCTTACTTGTAAATAGGCTAGCATTAAAGCCCCCAAGAATCAACTAAAGGGTATTAACGTAATTATAAATATCCCTTAGTGAGTTCCAAAGTGAAGCTCTTTAGAAAGCATAATTGGATGCATAAATATAAGAGATCATTAGAAGAGCAAATCCATGCACTATGACATTAAGATATATTCATTGATTAGTGATCGAATGGTTCATAATATTAATTTTCCTAGGGTCATAACCTATGACAATTTTTTCATTATAGTTCTCACCATGGTTAGAAATGATATTCCAGCTCTTTCCAAGGAGCCAAAGGCTTTTACATTTCTCTTTTTTTAGTTTAGTCTTGAAAAGGACAATGAAACAAAACTTTATTGTTTTAATGTAGTAAAAAATAGCTTGTTGCTTAATAAGGCTATTAAGGCCCTTAATGTTCCATATAATAATCATTATTTGGAAAAGGGAGAGCTAGAAATTGATCCCTTTATCATAGGCTTCCTACTGTACTTTCTTCTACTTGTGGTTTTAAATTCTTCTTTCTACTAGGCTAGAGAAATAACTTCAGGCTTATATACATTGGTGGGATATTTGAGAACTTGGACCTTGTATAACATTCAAAAATTCATTTGTTTTATGACTAGATTAGTCCTCTATATAGCTATTACCTTGGATAATGAGAGGTAGGGGTTAAGTCTAAATCTCTTAGGTCCCAGTTAGAGGAGTGGGGCTCTGGTTAGATAAGGGAGGATAAGAGGGGAAATGATAGTAGAGTCATTCGATTATATAATTCAGTATCCTCTATTAAATTTCCTTCCATACTTTCCTTTAGAGCTTCGATTGAGGCCTACTTTGATACTAAACCCTTATAAAGTCTTAAATCATCTAATCATTCTCCCCAATATTTAATAAGGGAATAGATTCAATAAGTCCATTCCTTGATTCTATGCAAATAAAAATCCTTGTATATCCAATTCTAGATCTTATATCTATAACATCATTCATACAAAGTGACTTCCCTAAGTAGCTAAGTGCATTTAATTACCAAGGTCCATCTTGTAAAACCTCCTGGGCATCAACATTGCTAATGAATTTGAACAAGATTAAGTCTTCCTCACTCAAAAAAGAATTTAACATGCCTTTAGATTTCTATTATCTTAAATCCCAACATTTGATTACAGGGAATGCAGGTCTCCTAGAGAGGAAAAATCCCCTAAGTAGGACTAGTATTTAGCTCCTTCTTTTAGGATTTCCATTGGAGGGAAACCATTGGGGATTTAGACAACTCAAGGGGAAATAATAGAGTTTTATCTCAGTCGACTCCCTTACAACTTGCTTCCAATTTAGCTTTAAGTTAGTAAGTAGCTATTGTATAAGATTTGAGGGTGAGTCGGGGATAAGAGGGGTGGAAGGAGATACGGAATGATGAGAAGATGATTCCATACTTTCATTACCTTTTAGGGGTAGAGGAGGGACATGAGCATCAAATGAAGGACATTAGGATGTTAGTACAATAGTCATTGGTCAAAGTTAAGAAGTAAGAGAAAAAAGTTGATAGAGCATACTTAAAAAATTTAAAAGAGAGTCACCAAAAATAAAAATACAAACACAAGAAGATAGGAAAGGACATTTATACCCAATCTACCTAGGGAAGGGTTTTAGCTCCGAAAGTGAAGTTATAGCCTTTATAGGAGAAGTATAGAAGGAGATGGAGAAGTGGGATGGAAAAGAGTAGGGAGTAGAGGTTTATAGAAAAGGGTAGATTATTTGGTAAGGGATGAAAGAGAATAGTGGAGCGGCAGTGGGAAGCAGACTAAAAGGGAGCTAAATAAGGAACCATAAACAACAACGCAATTTGTTAGAGAAGACGAGGAAAGCAAGCACCTGCAGGAGCAAATATTGAAGAAAGATGTTACGGGGAGAATGACGTGTGGGATATGTAGATCTGAAATGGTGTAGAGAGAAGTGAAAGCTTCTCTCTCTTCATTTGTTGCTTTATGATATGTAAAGTTACAAGCATCAAAAGAAAAAAAAGTAACTTCTCTATGTCCCTTTTTAAAATTTCTATCATATGCACAAAGTGTACATTTCAATTACTTTTCAAGAGAATGAGCCCTTTTTAGAAAGCTTATATACCAATTTAAATATCAATCTATATTTATCCTCTTTGGTACATACAACAAGATTTTCTCCTTTTAAATATATATATCCTAATTCAATATCCTAAATATAATTAATATAAAAAATGTTACCATCTTTTATATAACATTAATGGCTATGTACTTCTCTTCCTCACTTTAATTTGTCTTTTAATAATAATTTTCTTACTTAGATCATCTAACGTCTTTTAGTAATTTTTTAGGTCAATAGTTAAAGATACCATTATTGTTTCTCATTTGATATCAATGGAGGTGATACCAATTTTATTTGAAAAATAAAGAATTTCATTATCAGGCCAAGTCAAAAATAGTATATGGAGTATATAAGCACAAGCCATATGAGTGCCTATTGTATAAGCCTGAAGGCTATAAGGAGCACATTGATAGGTGTGATTTGCATCATATTTAGGGTTTAATTTGTTGTGTATTAAGTGTTAATTTGAGTGTTTAGTGTGTGTCTAGGTTAGAATTATGTTAGTTTATGTGTTTAAGTATTTTTATAAGATAACATAAGTCTTTGAGCTTAAATGTTATATTTTGTAGGTATCTTGATGTGTTTGTTAGTGTTTCAGAGCCAATGACGAAGAACGGAGAAGTTTCAGAGACTTTGGGGCCGAAATCACGGCTCACGATCATGGCACAATAGGCCACAATCGTGACAAAGAGATATGAGCCACCATGCCCCAGGCTACGATGGTGACACTTTGGCCACGATCGTGACAGAGAGGTCTGATCTAGGCCATAATTGTGACATTTGGGCCACACTCGTGGCAGAAAAGGGTAGACGCTGGCCATTATCGTGGCTTGCGTTGGACATACACGTAAATAGGTGAAAACGTCAAATTTCGAGGAACTTTTCAGACCGTTTCGACCCAGAAAAATCCTAGAGCTACCAAGGTATTTAAAGAACATGATGAATACAAAAAAGGAACTTTTTGTATTAGTCAAATTTCAAAAACCCTAGAGAGCTTATCGAGAGATTTGAGGAAGGAATCAAAGGAAGAAAAACACGGAGAAGAAGCCTACGCGAAGTACTTCCCAGAACAGGCGATTTTCTGCTATTGCTGCCTCCAATAATCCATTCTACCCATATTTTTCGATTGTATTTCAATTTTATTAATGTATAGAATTGGGATAGTCTTTGAGAATAGGTTTTGTTGAATGTTGATTTAAGTCTATACTCACATTCGAGGTTTTTATCTTTGAGATTAATGAAATTTGATTTATTACATTTTTATTGAGTTATTGTGATTCAATTTTTGTTCTTAATAATTCAGTAACAAACTGAGAGGATGAACCGAGTGAATATCATTAAATTGCACTAACAAGAGTTAGGTAGTTTAATAGATTAAGAATTGAATTAAACTAGTAAAATTGTATAACGAAAGATCGTGCATAAGTTTTCGATAGGTTATTGGACAAATTCAGATAGAATTTAGGTTTTAGGTAAATTGTGAATAGGTTGCAATTCTATAATCAAATTAGGGATAAAGATTATAACTCAAGAGAGAGTATTCCACCCTTGGATCATCTAGACCTGGTAATTCAATAATTTCATAATCAATTAGTTTTTCATTAAGCTCAGATTAAAACACCCCCTTTTCTCTCAATTGGTAGTTCTTAGGTTGATTCTTGATTGGGTTGTGCAAATTGCTATCTTGTTTATAATTTTTGAATTTAATTCTTGAGATTAATTGCTTGATTGAATAATTTTCTGCCTTAGTTTGTTATTTTGAATTATTACGAATTTGAGTTAAACCTTATATTTTAGTATTAAATTACTCCTCCTTGTGGGATTGATAACTTAGGTACCACGTGAATGATCTATGTGCTTACGGTATTATCGAGGTTAAAAATATTAAAACTTATCATATAGAAACCTACGATCAAGTTTTTGGCGTCGTTGCCAGGGAGGCAATAATTTAGTTCTATAATTTAAGGCGTTAGATTAGTTTTTAATTTTTGTTTTCATTCTTTTGTTTTATTTAATAATTTGTGCTCTTACATGAACACAAGCGTCATGAGAGGTTCGAGTCATGTAGCGGAAATGTTAGATTTAAATATCAATCGACTAAAATGAACCCTTAAGAAAGCTCGGTGAGAGGAAGAAGAAGAGATTGGAAAATCAACTATGGCCGAGGACTTTCAACAAAATATATACTATGGAGTGAACCAAGGATGACAACAGAGGACCCTGATGGACTTCATAAGGCCGGAGTTCAACGCTGCGAATCAAGGAGTCGCTAGGTCTCCTATTCAAACAACCTTGTTCGAGATTAAACCAACACTTCTTAATATGCTTCAGCAGAACTTGCAATTTCATGGATTGGAAAACGAGGACCCAAACGCGCACATCGTGAACTTCCTAAAAACTATGATACTTTACGGTATCATCATATGTCGAAAGATACAGTTAGAATCAGACTGTTTCCTTTTATCCCTAGAGATAGAGCGAAGGCTTGGTATCATTCACTTAGCCCAGCTAACATTACGACGTGGGACTAGCTAGTTTGAGCCTTCTTGGATAAGTATTTCCCGTTGACTAAGACCACAAAGATTATTAAGAAAATCACCAATTTCCAGTAAGGTGATGGGGAATCAATCAATGAAGTGTGGGAGAGATATAAGGACTTGCAATGGAAGTGCACACACCATAACCTACCTAAGGAGTTCCTATTGCAAACTTTCTATAATGGAGTGAACCACCAACAAGAGGCACAATCAACACAGCTTCAGGAGGATCCTTAAAGAGGAAGACCATCGATGAGGCAGATGAGTTGATTGAGGAAATGGAAAGCAATAGCTGTTTGTGG
This sequence comes from Erythroxylum domingense, assembly GCA_025594535.1. Classification (NCBI taxonomy): domain Eukaryota; kingdom Viridiplantae; phylum Streptophyta; class Magnoliopsida; order Malpighiales; family Erythroxylaceae; genus Erythroxylum; species Erythroxylum domingense. The sequence goes on along the minus strand of JANQBM010000005.1, from coordinate 16,628,502 downwards.
ACGAACGAGTGGAGGAGGCAACCTACTACCTTCAGAGAGCAAAAAGGAATTTTCGCAATCGATCAAATGATTGAGATGCAAGCAAAGATCGACAACATGACGCGACAACTCAATAGCATGAAGGCATCATCTTCAGTCCAAGTGAAGAGCGTACAATTGAAGTGTGAGCTTTGTGGCTAGATAGACCATGATACCATAGACTGTTATTTGATGAAGGAAGGAGATTCGGAGCAAATAAACTATATGGGAGCATAATATGGATGAGGAGGGGGAAACAAACCCTATTCTAACACCTATAAGCCTGGGTAGAAGAACCACCCTTACTTCTCCTGGACAAACAATACTGGAGGACAGTTCAGGCCTTAAAGACAATAGGGTTTCCATCAAGATAAGGTAAGCTCGATGGAATCAAAGTTAGATAACTTTTAGATAAGCTTGGAATTCTAGACAATGCACAAAAGAATCTAGAAGATAAATTTGAGCAAGTTACTAAAAATTATGCTTCCTCAATCTATAATCTAGAAGGCCAAGTGAATCACTTGTCAAATGCCTTTTGTACATGAAATTTAGGAAATATTCCTAACAACTCAGGAACAAAATCAAGGGAGAAAAAAGTTGTTACACTCGAAGTGGGAAGGAACTTGAACCACCCACAAGGATAGTAGAGGAGCCCGTCCAGTCAGTTGAGAAAAATCAAGAAAAGGAGAAAAAAGTGGACATGAGTGAATATCCTCCTTATGTTGCACCTCCATCATATCAACCCCAGGTTCCTTTTCCTCAACGATTACAAAAGAAGAAGTTAGACGTACAATTTGCAGAGTTTGTTGAGAAGTTAAGGATGCTACAAATCAATCTCTCCTTTGTTGAGGCGTTGGAACATATGCCTAAATATGCAAAAATTTTAAAGGACATATTATTAAAGCAGCATATTTGGGAAGATAATCAGAAGGTAGCTCTAACTGGCACTTGCAACTCAATAGTCACCAATCAAATGCTTTCTAAATTGAAAGATTCAGGAAGTTTTACAATAAATTGTGTGGTTGGTGAATTTGAATTTACAAAGTGTTTGTGTGATTTGGGAACTAGCATCAGTTTCATTCCTTTATTGATATTCAGGAAGTTGGGATTGAGAGAAGTCAAACCAACATCAATGTTAATTCAGTTGGCTGATCAATCCATTAAAAGGCTATTTGGAATAATGGAAGATGTTGTGATGCAAGTGGATAAGTTCATTATTCTTGTAGATTTTATGGTTCTGGATTTTGATGAAGATAAGAACTACCCACTGATCTTAGGTTGATAGGTCGATCATTTATGAATATAGGGAAAGCCATACCATCATCTTCAAAAAAACCACCAATATTAACGATAATAATTTCCAACCAATTAAATGAAAAACAAGAAAGTAAGGTGGTAGAAGTCATTAGGAAGAGAATAAAAACCATTGGATGGCAGATTACTGACATTCGAGTTATAAGACCAAATATATGCATGCACTGAATAAACTTGGAGGAAGGATGTAAAACGGTAAGTGAGCGTCAACAGAGATTTAAACCTAGCATGAAGGAGGTGGTCAAGAAGGAGATCATAAAAATCCTAGATGCAGGGATAATTTATCCCATCTCTGATAGTGACTGGGTTAGTGCAGTACAATGTGTACCTAAGAAGGGTGGAATGACGGTAATAGAAAGTTATAGTGAAGAAGTAATTTCAATAAGAATAGTCACAGGATGGAGAGTATGTATAGATTATCGCAAACTCAACTCGGTGACTAAGAAAGAAGGGATAGTGCTAGGGCATAAGATTTCACATCAAGGATTTGAAGTTGGCATAGCAAAAATAGAAGTGATAGAGAAACTTCCACCCCTAAACAATGTAAAAGGTATGCGAAGATTTTTAGGTCATGTAGGATTTTACCGTTGTTTCATAAAAGACTTTCACAAATTACAAGACCTTTGACAAACCTTTCAGTCAAGGATGTTCCCTTCTTGTTTGATGATAAATGTATGTCTGCATTCAACATATTAAAAGAGGCATTAATATCAACACCAATTTTATCACCACCGGACTGGACACTTCCATTCGAAGTTATGTGTGATGTAAGTGACCAAGCCATAGGTTGCGTTTGGGCCAAAGGAAAGACAAGAAGTTGCATGCGATTTACTATGCTAGTAAAACTCTTGCAGGACTCTAGCTGAATTACACCACTACAGAAAAGAAACTACTTCCAGTAATGTATGCATGTGACAAGTTTCGAAAATATCTTTTGGGTTCAAAGGTAATTGTATTCACCGATCACGTGGCACTAAAATACCTTTTCAATAATAAAGATGCAAAACCTAGGCTCATTCGATAGGTGTTACTCCTAAAATAATTGAATATAGATGTAGGAGATAAAAAGGGAGAAGAATATGATTGTATACCATTTATCCAGACTTGAGGGAGGGGAATGCAAGCCAAGTGATGACATTAACAAAATTTCCCCAATGAAACTTGATGTTACTCGAGAGCTTGACTACACCATAGTTTGCGGATATCGCCAACTATGTTGCTAATGGTAAACTTCCATCATATCTCTCTTACCAACAAAGGAAGAAGTTCTTGCATGATTGTAACTGATATATATGGGATGAGCCAACCCTATATAGAGCTTGTGCAGATGAATTGATGTGATGTTGTGTTCCAGATGAAGAAATGCTAGACATCCTAAAGCAATGTTATGAAGGTCAGTATGTTGGAAATTATGCAGCCAAAAAAAGGCAGCTCAGATACTTAAGATTGCATTTTATTGGTCACAATTGTTTAAGGATGCTCAGGCTTATGTGGCACAATGTGAACGATCCCAAAGAATAGGTAACATTTTTAAAAGGGATGAAATGCCTTTATCCAACATTCAAGAAGTAGAAGTCTTCGATATATAAGGCATCGATTTTATGGGTCCGTTCCCATCTTCAATGGGGAACATGTATATTTTAGTGGGGGTTGATTATTCATAGTTGTCAATTGCATTGTATTTTAAAGTGTAATTTGTTAAGTATTTAGTGTTAAATTGAGTGTTGAATGTGTGTTTATGTGTTAATTGTGTTAGTTTATATGTTTAAGTATTTTTATGGACTAGTATGAGTTTTTGAGCTTAATTGTTATATTTTTTAGGTACCTTGATGGTGTTTCAGGGTAAACGATAAAGAACAGAGAAATTGCGAGGAGTCTCGGTCCAAAGACATAGCCCACAATTATGGAACAGCAGGCCATGATCGTGACAAAGAGGGACAAGCCAGCAATAGCCAGGCCACGACTTTGCACTTTGAGCACGATCGTGACGAAGAGCTTCCATTCAGGCCATGATCATGTATAGCAGGCCATGATCGTGACAGAAAGGTTTAGGAACTAGCCACGATCGTGGCAGGTAGGGCCATGATTATGGCCTGCGTCAGGCTGAAGCAAAAACTCGAATTTCGTAAGATTTTTCAGATCATTTAGACCCAGACTTTGACACAGAGCGCCCAAAGTATAAATACACCATTATGAAACAGATGCAGTAGCCTAAAGAGTCATGTAAGAGAGCCATCACATCATTCAATTCTGAGAGAAAATCTAGAGAGAAATCGAGAGATAGACGAAGGAGACGAAGGAAGAGAGACACGGAGATGAAGTTAGACGTGACGTACTTCTCGGAACAGGTAGTTTCCCACTATCACTGCCTCCGTAATTCTGTTCTCGACCGTATTTTCCATTTATTCAATATTGTTGATGTATAAAATTGCAATATTCGTTGAGAATAGGTTGTCTTGAATGTTGAGTTTTGCCTATACTCACTTTTGGGTTTTTAATTCTTGAGATTAATAAAGTTTAATTGATTGTGTTATTGTTGATTTAATTGTGATTCAATTTTTGCTTGTAATAATTCGGCAATAAACTGAGAGGATGAGCAAAGTGAAAATAATCAATTTGGGCTAACGATAGTTAGGTAAATTGATAAATAAGAATTGGATCAAACTAGGAGAATCATGTAACGACAGATCGAGCATAGGCTCTGGATAGGTTAATAGACAATTTTAGAACTATTTTAGGTTGTGGGTAAATTGTGAATCAAGAGATCACAATTCTATAATTTAATTTAAGGATCATTAGCTAGGGTTAAGGATTATAACTCGAGAGAGAGTAATCTACCCTAGGACCTTCTAGACCCATTAGTTCGATAATTGCATAATTGGTTAGATTTTCATTAGCTTTGAATTAAAATCCCCTTTCTCTAACTTGATAGTTTTTAGGTTAAATTTCGAATTGGGTTGTGTGATTTTACTATTTTGTTGATATCTCTACATTTTAATATTCATACTTGCTTGTTTGATTGATTTGTTTCTTGCATTAGTTTATTTCTTTTTAATTATTATAGTTTTGTACAACCTTAGATTTTAGTACTTGTTTAGCCCTCCTCGTGGGATCGATACCTTAGGTACTACGCAAACGACTTGTGCACTTGCGAAATTTACCAAGGTTAATAAATATTAAAACTTAGTGTGTGTAACCTTGTGATCAAGTTTTTAGCGTCGTTGTCGTGTAAGGCAATTTAGTTCTATAGTTTAAGTCGTTAGTGTAGTTTTTAATTTTTGTTTTAGTTTCTTTCGTTCATTTTAGGAAGCGTGCTCTTGCATGAACAAAAGAGTCATGAGAGGTTCAAGTCATGAAGCGGAGACAATAGACATAGATATCACACGATTAGAACAAACCCTTAGGAAAACTCGGCGAGAGGAAGAAGAAGAGATAGAAAAGTCAACAATGGTTGACGAATTTTAGAGAAACATGGTTCAGGAAGTGAACCCTGGACGATAACAACGGACCCTCATAGACTTTGTGAGGCCAGGGTTTAACCCAGCAAACCAAGGAGTGGCTAGGCTACCTGTTTAAGCAGCCTAATTCGAGATTAAGCCAGCCCTTTTGAACGTGCTTCAGTAATACATCCAATTTTACTGATTGGCGAATGAGGACCCGTACATATCATGAATTTCCTTAAGATCTGTGATACTTTTTGGTATAACTAGATGTCGGAGGATGCTGTTAGGATTAGGTTGTTCCCTTTCACACTTAGAGATAGAGCAAGGACTTGGTATCATTCACTGATACAGCCAATTTGATGACATGGGAGCAGTTTGCGCGTGCCTTTTTAGGCAAGTACTTCCCGCTGACAAAGACCACGAAGATAATAAAGGAAATACCAATTTCCAACAAGGTTACGAGGAGTCAATCTATCAAGCATGGGAGATAAACAAAGATCTGTAAAGGAAGTGCCCACACCACAACCTACCGAAGGAGTTCCTTTTACAGACTTTTTACAATGGTATGAACCCACCTACCAGAGGCACGATCGATGCAACGTCAAGAGGATCTTTGATGCGAAAGACGGTTTGATGAGGCAGAGGAGTTGATCGAAGAGATGGCCAATAACAGCTGCCTATAGATGAGTGAGCGAGGTAGGCAGCCTAACACTTTTCGAGAGTAAAAGGGAATCATTATGGTTGATCAGATGACGGAGATGTAAACAAAGACTAACAATTTGACGCGACAACTAAGCAATATGAAGGTGTTGTCCTTAACTTAAGTTAAAGCTATACAACTAAAGTGTGAGCTCTGTGGTCAAACAGAGCATGATACTGTGGATTGTTGCTTGATGAGAAAGGATAACCAGGAGTAAGTAAACTACAAGGAAGCGTAATTTGGACGAGGAGGGGGAAACAATCCCTAGTCCAACACTTACAACCTCGGGTAAAAGAATCACCTTAACTTTTCCTAGTCAAATAACAACAATGGAGGACAGTTCAGGCCTCAGGGGCAATCGAGCTTCCAACAAGATAAAGCAAGCTCGATGGATTCAAAGTTGGACAGAATTTTGGATAAGATCGGAGGCATGGAGGAAGCACATAGGAGGCTTGAGAGAAAATTCGAGCAAGTAATGAAGAATCATACCTCGTCTATACACAATTTAGAAGTCCAAGTGGGCCAATTAGTGGAGGCAATATCGACTCGAAATGCTAGAACTCTTCCAAACAACACCGAGTCAAATCCAAAGGAACGTATCATGGTTATAAGTTATACCTAGATGAGGAACTGGGAAAGACAGAAGATAAAGAAGAAGGTTAAGTGGTTAAAGAAGACCTTTCGATTAAGCCTCTAATCGAATCTCTCAATGCAACTCAACGTGTTTTTCCATTCCCTATTGCGCAGCAACGGGAGTTATATGCAAATAGGGAAGCGAAAACATTACAGGAGAATGAGCAAAATAAGGTCGAGGAAGTGACGGGACTAGCATAAAAAAGGCTCAATTTACAGGAGTCTGTCAAAAAGAAGGTTAAGGAGTAACTACTAGAAGATGACCTCAACATAACTAAGAAGAAAGAGGACCTAGGGGACTTTTTCATCCCCTGTAGTATCAATAAGATTATCATAGATAGGGTATTCGGGAATTTATTCACGAGTATAATTATGTTGTCCTACACCTTCAGTTTAAAATTGGGGTTAAGCGATTTAGTGCCCACTATTGATGGTAAAAACTATTTACTTGTTTTACGCTCAAAAATCGTAAGTGAATGGATCGTGATTTGTAATAAAAAGAGCAGATATCGATCCCATAGGGATTGATGCCTAGACACCACTTAATTTAGACTTAACTTGATTTAAGAAACTAAATTATGAAATGCAAATAATCTAAAAAATTAAATTAAAATTAAAAGACTAATGTAAACAATTGACAATACCGAAATTGCATAAAACCTGAATTAAAAAATCTAAATACTAGAGATTATTTTTTTCCTGTTTTGTCTCCCTCCTATTTTATCGATTGACTTATATCTCACTTTAGATTTTTGAATGTACTAATTACCCTCTCTCAAGGTGTAACTATTTATCCCTAATCGAATTAACAAGAATCAATTGGACGATCTCTCAATCTACCCAATGACGCTACCGATTTAATTAGTTATCAAACTATCCTATGGGTGATCAATTGACTAGTTGAGATCTCTCTTCTAACTATTCAATTAACGTGATGATTGCTAGTCTATAGGTCACCAACTCTCGTTGTACAATCCTACACAAATTTCATCTCACCCACTCTCTCGATTTGTTGCAAGATGACAATTAAAAATAGCAATCAACAAAGACAATTGCATTCAATTCAATAAAATAAGAGTTCAACATAATAGTTCCAAAAGCAATCCCTAAAATAAAATCAGCCTAATATGGTCTCCATAACATCATCAACATTCAAATAATCCATTTTTACAAAGAATAGAAGAGGTTAAAATGACAGAAAATTGAATAGAAAGACTCCTTCTCTTCTTTACCAAAATCTGAAATTTTGGTGTTGATATGCTATTTTGCCTAATCTTGATGATGATCCTTGTGTTCAATCCTTCCTCAATACTCCAAACATGTGGTCTTCACTTAAGGATGGTGTGTCTATAGATAGGTGTCGTCTCTTCTTAAGGTGGAGGCTTAATTCTCTTTTTATAGTCCAAAAAAGTTTAATGAAGTTTCGCAGATTGCCTCAGATTGTAATTCCCACATCCGTGGGAATTGACATGATTCCCACAAGCATGGGAATTTGTCACAGACACATCTCGCATTTTGTTCTGTAATTCCCACGCTTGTGGGAATTTAGATGATTCCTATGAGCGTGGAAAATTGTCACAGATGTACTCCTTATTTCTTCTCCTCTTTGATCTTTAGTTCACTCTCTAAGTTGCTCCTTCCTTCTTCCTACATAAAAATAGTCAATTATTGCCCTTAATTAACATCAAACACACAAGAACAACAATGAAAATCAAACTTAACAAAAACATACAAAATGTATCTTAAACTAGAACAATAATTAACAATTATACTAGAAAACATATGCCAATTACCTATAAAAATATATCCTAATGCACACCTATCATCATCCCCACACTTGGATCTTTGCTTGTCCTCAAGCAAAATAAATACAACCAATCAATTCTGCCATTTCATTTTCACATAGATCAACACATATAATCCCTTAAATTCAAGCCAACTCAAATATCAAGTTAATGCACATATCAAGATTATTTTCTCATTGGCATACATCAGCAAACTCACAATTGGCATAATCACTCAAAGATAAGTAAAGATGCACAAATGAACTTTCCTTATAATTTTCACTCATTTCTCTCAAGGGTTTAAGGGTTAGTGTTTCGCTCAAACTTCCTATAAGAAACTACACTACCATAGGCTTGCTAATACACCAATTCTCCTCTACACTGATTGCATGCAAAAATAGATCAAAAGGACTTACTTAGGGTTGTAATGTCGTAAAGGTTAAGGTGGGTCAAAAGAGGGAAAAGAGGGTTAAGCACAAACATAAGTAAAGTACAAAACGGATAAAATGGGTTAACAAAACATAACTATGAGACATACAAATATAACTATTATTCTGCACTTATTGATACTATTAACTTGTTCTTCCTTTTTCTTTGCTTTTCTTTTCTTTTTTTATTTTTCTTTTTTTCATTTTTCTTTCTTTTTCTTCATACATGGAAGAACTATGGATCAAAACTAGCACTATATACAATGTAGTCCACAGGCAGAAATATATTCAACTTATCTTTGTAAAAATTTCACACAATCCCAACTAATGTTTTACTTAATACTTTACTAAGCTTGTGAAAGGGTAGGATAATAAGGTTTAAAGTGTTAAAATTTCGGATGTTCTTAACAAACAAAAGGTTAAGGCTCAATTGGGGTAGCAAGGGATTATGCAAAGGTGGGTCGTTTAAGCCAAGGGCTAAAGCAATAAAAAAAGCCTCAATCATCTCTATTAAGCATGCATCTAGTAGACTCAAATCAATTGAAAGCAAGTTCTGAAGGTAGTAACCTATGGAAGTACACTCAAAAAGGAAATGAAATGACTCTAGATGGAGTTATATCGCTCAATCCCCACTTTAGCTCAAATGAAAACTCATTATGCATCTTTACACTACCTCATTGTTCAAATGTCAATTTGTGACTAAGCTTATGTAACCAACTACTTTTCATCACTCTATGTGGTTCACTTTCTACTTAAATTGCCTAATTTGAGTTCAAGCATGCATTCAATCTAATTCCAACTAATATGACATAATCTCATGGCAATATTTATCAGAGTGACTCAAATGTGATTCCATTGCTAACACAAAACACTTACAATATGCCTAAACATGCATCCGATTCAACACAATGTAAAAAAATGCAATTAAGAAAGTTGATGTCACCTCCCCCACACTTAAATATCACATTGTTCTCAATATGACAAGTCAACCCCCAAGTGAGTGAAAATGACATTAAACTAAATAAAAATGTAAACAACACAAACAAACAAAAATTGAAACAAACGAATGATATTAAACCAAACAGAAGATACTGAAGTCAAACTAAAATTAAAGAAATTAGAACTAAACAAAAGACATAGCACACAAACAATAATATGAAACCAAATACACATGCAAAGAAATGCACTCACATACAAGAAAGTTTCTGGAGAGGTTTCTCTTGTCTGTGGGAATCACCACAATTCCCATGAACGTGAGTTTTCCCTCCGGAAACTTTCTGGAGAGATTTCCCATGTTCGTGGGAATCACCAAAATTTTTACGAACGTGAGAATTGGTGATCCTCACAATTTCAAACCTTCTTCTAAGCTTATATGCATTCTCCATGATCCCAAAACCTACAAACACATTAAGATAATATCAGCAACAAGAAATTTGAAAAGAAAACAAATTGAAATCCAAACACAATCAACACAAACATCAATCAAATCCAATTCAAACATGGTAATAACTAAAGAATTCAAGTGAACCATTAATTAAACAAAAACAAACAAAGGCTAGATGACTTCCATGGGTTGCCTCCCATACAGTGCTACTGTTACCATCAGTAGCTCAACTCTCCTTCTTACTCATGACGGTTCAAATGACCGGATTGATAGCGGTACATAAATTGATCTCAGACTTTGTACCGAGGTTACCTTATTCTAGACTCCACCTTTATTATTGTTTTCCTTTTTTCGCCTTCTCCTATACGTTCGTTTCTTTCTAAGCACATTCCTGAGGTACTCAATATTTTCCCATCCTCCTTAGAGTTCAGGTTCCTTGATGTCCGTTGGGGGTAGAGTAGGACGATAATTCTTCTTCGACACCTTGAATATTAACTGCTCCCTCCCTACTCTCTGTATTAACTCGCTCCCGTTAACATCAATAATTGCATGAGCAGTAGCTAAAAACGGTTTCCCAAGAGCCATTGGGGTTTTCTCGTCTTCACTAATATCCAATATGTAAAAATCCATAGGAAAGGCAAATTTATCAATGTGTAGCTGTACATTCTTGATGATCCCCTTCGGTAAGTGCACCATCCTAAATGTCATAGTTGGCTTTTGCTCTTCTAGACCTATCTTTTGACTGAATGACTACAACATTATGTTGATACTTGCTCCCAAATTTTCAAATGCTCGATCTATCTTAACTCCATTTATATTACACAGAATGAACAAGTCTCTTAGGTCTTCTTTCTTCTGTGCTACATGCGGACTTTCTCCTGAGATGTGAGTGATAACCTCTTCTTTCAATGACCCCTTTAACATGATCTTTGTCTGGAGTTAATTTGTTATGTCTTTTATCTTGGTTAATTCTCCTTCCTTATAATTCCGAGCTACTTCACTTGAAGATGGCTTCCATTGAGCAAAAATTTAATGTGGAAGTCCAAGTTGAAGTTCCTTAATCGGCTCGCTTATTGGTCCACTTGGAGGACTTCTAACACTGTTTGTTCTTCTTGGTTGTTTCCATCTTTCTCCCCATATTTGCTTTCTTCTTTCTCTATTCGAGTAATGGCCATGATTTTTTCCTTCGGATTCACCTCAGTATTGCTTGGTAGACTACTTGCATTTCGTGAAGATAAAGCGTTAGCCAGTTGGCCTACCTGAACTTCCAGATTATGGATTGATGATACATGATTCTTTAAAATTTGATCAAATTTTGCTTCCATTCTCTTCTAATTTTCCTCCTGGCTTGCATGCATCATTTTATGATTCTCTTCTTGTGCTGCCAATTTAGACCCCAAAACTGTTGGACCCCGATTTTCTTCTTACTATATGTTGGGGATTAATTTTATTATTTTGTTGCGATTATGTATAAATTATAAAGTTTTTGGGGGGGAAGGGGGTAGAAATTTTTTTTAAGATTTATGGATTAAATGGAGAAATTGAGGTTTAATTTGAAAGCTTATGGTGTTACTTGAAATTGAAAGAACATGTTCTTGTAAGGGTATTTTTGGAAGATCACTAAAGAGATTATAAGTTAAGTCTTACAAGGAGGGGCATTTTGGTCTTTTGGGCTTCTTAGTTAATGAAAGAAGGAAAGGAGGCAAGTGTGTGTCGTGAGTGAGTGTTAGGAGAAGAGTTTTTACAAAGACAAAGAAGGGAGTTTCGGCTAGGAG
>JANQBM010000005.1:16601083-16616923 GCA_025594535.1 Erythroxylum domingense | reverse complement strand
ATAATAAAATAATAAATTTTCTGGAATAATCATTTTAATATAAGGGGTATAATAGTCATTTATTATACATTATATTCTATTCCATCCATCATCCAAACAACATTTCATTACATTACATTATAAACCCTTTCATCCTTCCCAAACAACGTATCACTATATTACATTCTATTCCATTATAAACCGTTCCCTTCCGTTCTATTCCGTTCCTTTCCATTCTATTAATTAACATCCAACCAAACAGGCCCTAAGTGTTGATGCTCTGATAATGTCCATTCATAACTTGTGAGAATTTACCAGTTAAGTTCCCTAGCTAAAGAATTCCATCATCCTGTAATGGATTAGGATAGTAAATTGAAAATTGGCTTTGTAAGAATTCAGAGCACCTATTATTCCTGCTATAGATGCTGCCTTGAATCGATACATTCACTCTAGCATTAGTAGGATAGAATAGCTTGATGTTAGGGTAATTTGGAAGAAGATTTTAAGGGTCAACTGCTCTCTAATTATATATCCATAACCCAGATCCTTCCATTTCCTATCTTGCATTGAATTGAAGGTTGAATGAGTTCTCTGATTTTTGGAATCCACCCCATACTCTATGAAGCGTCTCTCCTAGATTTTAATGTTCAGATGTTTTTAGTCCTCAGGTAATGCTTATTTACCCATTTTATCCGTAACATCTCCTTATCAACAAGGACTCTTCAGAGCCTTTTAGCCATTAACAATTTGTTCACCTATTGAATGGATCTAATTTAAAGTGCTCCTTTTGGCTTAGACAAAATTAGTACTATAAAGTAATAATAGATCATCTGTATATGCCAAATTTATAATTCCCAAGCTTCAATATTTTTTATGAAACATAAATCTGCTCGCTAACCCAACATTCTGCATCATGATTTTATACAATACTTCACTACACAAGGTAAAGAGATATGGGGAAAGAGGATCCCCTTATCTAAGGCCTTTTGCACCCTTAAAGATATGTAAAGTTTATCAATTTATGAGGACACTAAATGAATTTGTAGTTATACATTGACTTATCAATCCAATGAAAGTATCTAAGAAGCCAAAAGCTTTACGGGACAATATTATACATTAGTGCAATAAGCAATTGTCTTATAATGGTATATTACAATTGGTGATTTCTATTATGAGCAACCCTTCTTCTTCCTGGTTCTCTTATCTTACTATACCAAAAGGAATCTTGAAATCTACTAACAAGCTACTTAGAGCCGTCCTAAAGATGGAACAAGCATTAAAACTGGAACTCCCACGGTTAAATGGTCCATTGTATGCTTATCTAACCAGAGTGGTGGGTTAGGTATCACATTTATTTAAGTGATGAGTAAAGTTTTGCTATCGAAGAGACTTTGGTTGCTTTGCACTAATATGAATATTTATGGACAAATTGGATTTATTTGTACTTTTAAAAACTGATAACATCTAAAGTATTAAAGTGAAGCCCCATACATTTGGACTCTAAGGCAAATTCTGCTAGTAAGGGAAACCATTTAGTCATCCATTAAACACATAATAGGGGATGACAAGAATACTTACTTTTGGTTTGAAAATTGTCATGATCTTGGACCTCTATATAAATCGGATGAGTTTGAACCCCTCTGAGCCATTATCCTAGCTTACACTTAAAAGTTAAGGCTCTGACCATCTATTCTACAAGGTGATCCAGTGGAATTATGGATAAGATACATGGATATCCCCTTAACTCCATCAAGTAGGATTCCATCTTATGGACTGAAGACGAGTCACTAAAATTCAACTTTAAATCTTACAAGAGACTTATGCTTAGCCCTCAGTACAAAAAATACTTGGGCATACTTAGTGTGAGATAGGCCTATACGCCCCTCCCATTAATTCATTTTATGGTTGGCTAGATGCAGAAAACTTGGTACAGCGGACACAATCAGTTCCCTATATCTAACTCCCTTTGTGTTCTATGCTTAAATGCACAAGAATATCTTGATCATTTATAAGTTAACCGTTGTTACACTTTTACCCTTTGGAAACACATCCAAAATCTCTTCATAATCTTTTGTAATGTTGCAGATTGGACAAAGATACTATCATGGGCTTCTTGCATTTAATTTCACAACAAAGAAAATCAAAGCATGCTCAAGATGACTTTTGGATCAATGGTGTATTTTGTATGGTGCGAAATAAACAAAAGAATATTATGCAATTATATCACAAATGTGGAATCCACTTTCAGAAATCCGACAATTACTTGAAACTTGCCTATTCTTATGGCTCCATGACTGTGTATTAATTGAAGAGAGTACGAAAAACTGTGTAATAACTCTGACATATAGTCCGTGTATTTAGAGGACACAAAGAAAGCGTACGAGTTGTGACAACAGAATATATGACAACCAAGTTATTTTTGTTAATATTTCTGTAACTTTGAATGAAACATAGATGTGGTTGTTTAAGCCAGATAGAACTTAAACAAGTTTGAGACCACGGTGGCTAGAGTAACTCCGTGACATGCATCTAATCACTTAGTTGCTTGAAACCGACAACCTTTTGACTTTGTTTTCTTGTCCCCATTTTCACCTACATCAAAAAAGTTGGAAACCAAATAAGTTTTCAAATGCACTACAAACTTCATCATTCTTTATTTCACTAAGGGCATTTACAAACCACACCCGCTACATTTTTCTCTTTTCTTTTTGATTAGACTTATACTAAATATTTGTCGGCATATCCTCATTGATATAAGCTTCAGCGTTATATAATGCACATATGGACTATTTGATTGCTTAAGACTGCAAACAACTCTACAATATGCTAATTTTTTTTTTACAACACAATTGTTATCTCTTTAATTATATTCGAAACTAATGACTCAAACAGTCATTATCCATACAAACTAATTCTAGTAATGACTAATTTCTAGGCAGGATTGGTGAGTGGACCATATCTTTATTCAAAACATGTTTGGCTAGAATATAGACTAATTGACAGTCTTGTTGGAAAAAAAAAACCATTTTTATCCAAAATTGTTCATTAACATCGGTTAGTCGATCATAACCCTTTAACTAGCTCATCATATATATATATATATATATATCCATGGTGCATAATGCAATGGTGGTTGATTTTGATTAGAAAAAGATAGAATGCTTTTGTAAATTTTTGTTCCTATGTCTACTTAGCTGACCAAAACTATTAAGCTAATCAAACTTATGCCAAAAAAAAGAAAAAAAAAAAAGAAAACTTCAATTCCTAAGTCTTGTAAATTAAAGATAAAACATATATGATTTGACAAAAACATTATTCAAAATCATTTTAAAAATTCTATAAATAAAAAGGTCTTTTATAAAGTTGAAAATAAATTTCTTCTTGATTATAAAAGAATTTATGCTGTAAATGTTTATGCAATGATTCAGTCCATTAACTTTTAAAATGATCATGATAAGGTCACAAAAAAGATTGCAATGATTTAAATTAATTTACGTATGAAAAGACTCTAATTTTTCTTAGTCTTCATTCACTTTACTAGACTGCTATTTTTTCTTAGTCTTCATTCACTTTACTAGACTGCTAATTTTTCCTAGTCTTCATTCACTTTACTAGACTGACTTGAAGTTCTCTTGAATTGCAAATATACTCGTTTTTGTTTATCTTGTTCATCCTTTAATTGCCCCGTTTATTCAATTGGCTCATTTATTCACTTTATCCTTCCATCAAACTTGATCTTTTATATATTTAATTCAATTTCATTACTAATGTCATCACATATAAATTTGTTAATAACAATCCACTCATTTAGTCCATTAATTTTATTTTTATTAAAAAATTGGAATACTTATTATTGAATGATCAAGATATGATCATCATCGAAATTTTATTAGTAATTAATATACAATAATTAGATAATATTTTAACTAATTAGTAATGAAATATGGTTGTGATAAAAATGAAAATAGAAAATAAAAGCAAGTTTTCATGAATTACCAAAATATGAAGAAGCTAAAAAATAAAATAATTTTTTTGCCAATTTTAAAATCAAATCAGAAATTAAAAATAAAATAACGACCAAACTAGTTCAATTTGTCAAACTTTTATATTGAATGGGTAACACAACATTTTTTATATATATGTAATTATCTTTGATATGTTTAAACATATATAAAATTTATAGTGCTAGTTTCATTTCTTCATTGCGCGAAGAAAATTAACAACTAATATTAATTTCGCTTCATAAATAATTTAATTCGTTGAAATGTAAGTAAGGAGTAAGAAGTTCTCTCTTCTTTTCTGAGTTAATTTTCGTTTAACTCAATTACTGCTTTATTTTGAGAAAATGCTGTTAGCTTTTTTGATCCTTTGAAATAATGTAAATTGTGGTATACTGTTTTTTCTTCGTAACTCATCTGAGGGAGGAATTGAATTGAAATGAAAACCTTTAAACTTGTGGATAGAATACTACCCATTAGATCACTTACTCAATCTCACATAATTTATAATTATTAATCTTCTAGTAGGCATGCGTCCACTATAGAAATGTCATTAAAATACTCTTCTTCATATTCGTCTTAATTGAAAATAGACTCCACCTTACCACTATAACACAGAAGTACTCGCTATGCCACCAGCAGTATTGGGTTTTTAACCATTTTCTTCGAGAGTTTTTTTCACACACGCACGAAAAGGAGAGAAACAGAATATGTCCTCATACGATCGTGTCAAAAATAGCAAAATTATTGAATAAGTAAATATATACAAACTGGAAAAAAAAGGGAACAAGGAAGAAATTGAAGCAGAAGGAAATAAAAATGAAAAAAATATATATATTTTTTAGTAAGAATTTTGTGTTATATCGTATAGTAAAAAAGTATAGTAACCTTTTGACTAATGGTAAACAAATCCACAGATCATACTTCACGGAACAAAAGTGGGAATTTACTAGGAAAGAGAGACATTGAAGAATGTGGACCACCCAAAGAGACAAGGCACAAAATGCCACTCAAAATGTCAACCCTATCCTGTTAATAAAAAGAAAACACACAAATCCTCCTCTTTTTTAAATGGGGTCAGATCTTCTATTTGAATTATAGAATTTTTATTATGTTTAATTAAATTGTATTTATATATTTACGTAAATTTTATATAAATATATAAATAAAATAAGATTAAAACATACTAACTGAAACAGAGCGTGTGGCAGGGCTTGGCTTAAAAACTTTGCTTAAGCTTTTTGGGAGTTGCCATCTATAAATAAAGGAAGGTAAATACCAACTCCTGCTGAAGAAGCAGACTAAAAGAGTTCCAATGGGTGACAGAGAGTTGGACAAGGGGAATAGAATGCATAATTTCAAAGCAGTGGGCAAGTTTGTGGTTGATGGCGATGATATTACTACTGTTGATTGGAGAGGTAGAGCTTCTAACCCCAGCAAGCATGGGGGCATGAGAGCTGCATCATTTGTCCTCGGTATGTATGTATACGACATATCATAAAGTTGTTTGCAGTATTTCGAAGCTTGTTTCTCTTAATCGTTATCGGTCATAAATTATATTGTTTCAGGGCTTCAGGCATTTGAGATAATGGCAATAGCTGCGGTAGGGAACAACCTTATAACATATGTTATCAATGAAATGCACTTCTCTTTGTCAAGGTCTGCAAATATTGTCACAAACTTTGTTGGGACTGTCTTTATCCTGGCCCTCCTTGGTGGCTACCTCTCAGACTCTTATCTTGGGTGCTTCTGGACTATGCTCATCTTTGGCTTTGTTGAACTTTCTGTAAGCCACATCATTTCACCTTTCTTTCTTCTCCGCTGTTATTACTTACAGTGCTCTACTCTTCAACAAAAATAAATAAATTTCTTTTTTCCTTTTTTTTTTGGTTTTAATTTTTTAGGGTTTTATATTACTGTCAGTCCAAGCTCATCTTCCTCAATTAAAGCCGCCACAGTGCAACATGTTAACTGATGGAGACCATTGCGTAGAAGCAAAAGGGGTCAAGGCCTTCATTTTCTTTGCGGCCCTATACTTAGTCGCTCTAGGGAGTGGATGTGTCAAACCCAACATGATTGCTCATGGGGCTGATCAGTTTAATCAAAACAACCAAAAACAATCCAAGAAGCTATCCACCTACTTCAATGCCGCCTATTTTGCCTTTTCCATGGGTGAACTTGTTGCCCTGACAGTTCTTGTGTGGGTCCAAACACATTCTGGCATGGATGTTGGCTTTGGAGTGTCTGCGGCTGCCATGGCATTGGGATTGATCAGCTTGGTTTCTGGTACTTTATATTACAGGAACAAACCTCCTCAAGGAAGCATCTTCACCCCCATTGCTCAAGTAATTCGCTTTTAGACCTTCCATCATTTTCCAACTATTACATGCCATTTGTCGTACACAAGTCAAAACTAAAGATTGTACTTGAAATTCATTGCCAATGGTCCGTAATCTACATATTTTTATGCTGCCGGCAAAGGTCATTGAATAAACTCCACTGAAAAAGTTGTAAAATATATCCCCGGGCAATTCGTCTTTTCTGCTAAATGGGTTCCTTCGTTTGACCTTATCTACGTTTCTCAGGTTTTTGTGGCAGCCATATTGAAAAGAAAGCAAATTTTGCGTCATGGAAACCAAAACCATGTGCCTTATATGTCCACTTCCTCCGACTCTGCCACTAGTCTTGTTCACACCCAAAGGTTCAGGTAATAATAAACTTTGGAGTCTTTAATTATATATCTTGTGCCCTACAATATCGTCTCAAAGATTTTTCCACCTGGTTCACTATTGAAAGTATTGCTGAAATTTTCTTCTATAAAATGTCTGTCAATCCTTTGTTATCTTTGCTATATCAACCGAAAATGAAACATCTGCATGTAATGCCGTGCACGGAACTGATTATGACCAAACTCCCATGGCCGTGTAAAAAGTGAGTCAAATAACTATCAGTTAAATACTCTCAGGTTCTTGGACAAGGCCTGCATCAGGATTCAAGATGGGAATAGTACAAATGAGAGCCCATGGAGATTGTGCACTGTTACACAAGTCGAGCAAGTGAAGATACTGATTTCAGTTTTCCCCATCTTTGCTTGTACCATAGTTTTTAACACAATTTTAGCCCAACTTCAGACATTCTCAGTCCAGCAAGGGAGTGCTATGAACACGCAAGTCACCAAATCTTTTCATATCCCACCAGCTTCACTTCAATCCATTCCATACATAATTCTCATCGTTGTAGTCCCTCTCTATGAAACTTCCTTTGTCCCTTTTGCAAGGAAGATCACAGGCCGTGAAACTGGAATAACCCCTCTTCAACGGATTGGCACCGGACTGTTTTTGGCTACCTTCTCCATGGTTTCTGCTGCAATAATGGAGAAGAAGAGACGGGATGCAGCCATTGAATCTAAAAAAGTATTATCCATCTTTTGGATTACCCCACAATTTTTGATATTTGGAATATCAGAAATGCTCACTGCCGTTGGTCTCGTTGAATTCTTTTACAAGCAATCTTTAAAAGGGATGCAAACATTTTTTACAGCTATCACCTATTGCTCGTATTCTTTTGGGTTTTACCTGAGCTCCTTACTAGTTTCCCTGGTGAACAACATCACCTCGACTTCCTCAAACAGAGGCTGGCTCGGTGAGAATGATCTCAACAAAGACAGGCTTGAACTTTTCTACTGGTTACTTGCAGTCCTCAGCTTTCTCAACTTCCTCAACTATCTTTTTTGGGCCAGATGGTATTCTTACAACCCATCTATAGCAAGCACAGTTCAGAACCTGGCACATGAGGAGAATTTTAACTCTATTAAATACATTGGAGAAGATAATATACCTTGAGCAATATTACAAGTTAAATTTAAGCTACTGCTTTGTTGCCAATATATATATATATGTATCATGTATTATAGGTAAAGAAATATTAGAAAGGCTAAAAGGGATGCCCCCTTTGTAGTTATAGTTACTGGGTTCTTATGGAAGGAATTAAGAAGCAAATTTATCTTTTCCTCTTGTTCGGATATGAAAAAGATGCAGTAATGAAAAGAATGCTGTAAGACGAATTTATAAGCTTTAATCTTAATTATATTTTGCTGTTGAAAGGCAAGTAATTTGAACTTATTAAATCTAGGTTTTTGAGTATTACTAAGATCTGTAATCACTTAAATTGCTCTATTTAAAAATTTGTAATAAAGGAGAAGAAAAAGGAAAAGTTCCGGAGGACCCCGTAAGAGTAACTAGGTGTTCAGGTGTAACGTCACTCACTACTGGGGTTTATTGCATTCTCTCTAAGGAACAGAAAAGCAGGGGGACCTCATCATCTTCCTTCAAATGGGAAAAGCAATATGTATTTATGCTTTCAATAATGGTAACTTTCAATCAATCTAACTGCTATGATGCGATACATGTACAAAGGACATCACTAAAATCAAAAGAGCAAAAGTGATGTTAGACACAGAAAATGTATCGGAGAAGTTGTGACATAACTTTCAACAAACAGACATGCCTCGAGCATGTTCTGTTGTTAGACTTAAGGCCCCCAGTTGAGACATTGGCTGAATGTCATCGAAACGCCTGGCTAAAAGACAGGGATTGTCCCCCACCAGGCCGATCTACATCTCATTTAACAATAGTATTGAGTTCCGTTCTTTTTGGTCGTGGACCGTAATAATTGCTTGTTTGAGAGTTGAGACTGAAAGTGGTGGAAATGCACAAGGGCGAAACGTTCAAAAGATGTGAAAAGAGATGATGAATGTAGTTGGGCCAGTGCAATATCCTTTCGGATAAGCCAATTCCTAAAAAAAAAAAAACAAAAAAGGACTTTCTTGTGTAACTTCAGAAACATGGGTGCTCATATAAGCAAGTGCAAAACTCCTCTTTTGTTGGAGGATGATTCAAAGTTGTAAAAAATGTGGTTCTATTTTTTTTAGTTATCTAAGTTTGTTTAGATTGTTTTTTTTATTTTAGATATTTAAACTTTTAAACTTTTGATTTGTTTAGTTAATCTTTACCGAGATATAAATCGCACCTATCAATAAATTGCCTCTTATATTACCTTTTTTCTACTATATTTTGTGGGTGAATTTATGGTTCTAAAACCTAATATGATATCAAAGCTCCTTATGATCTTAAGGAGCTTTTAAGTGTTCAAGAGACAGTAGAGACATGATGGCCAACAATACATCAGCTCTTTCACCTCTAATTTTTAATTGCGAGAATTATCAAATTTGGACAATCAAAATGAATGCAAAGGTAAAATCTATCTTCCTAAGAAGTCAATGGAACATTCCAGTGGAGCTACAGTATCTGACACATAACTATCAACCAAATCTAGATAGGGAGGACACTTTCTAATGTTTCAACCTGCCTCCAAACACCTTCAACATTGCAAGATTTAGGAAGTGGCAAAATCGGAATAGTACAGGGTAGATTTGGTTTCCTATAGTTTGGCACAAGTCACTCATGTCGAGCTACTATATTCTCCTATGGCTTATGGTACTAAACAAGTTAAGTACTTCGGACAAAATGTACTTCATTTCTACCAAACCAATCTGTGCTCTATATGAGACAGAGTCAGAATCAAGGGATCATTTATTCTTCAAATGCCCTTTCTCACAGTTTATAGGGGAGCAAATCAAGGAATTGATTTTTATCTCTAATGTAGGTACAACTTTCACAGAAGCTATTGATTGGCTTCTAAAGCTGAGCCATACTCCTAAATATAATGAGTATATATATACCATCTCCTTCGCCTCCTCCATCAAGGAGATTTGTGAAGTAAATCACTTGTTAATATAGAAATCATGTATAATATGTAAAATACACAAGAAAGGAGGTTGAATTGTGTTAAATCGTCTAAGATATGAATCTTTAAAAACTTCTTGATTTTGTTGGAAAATTCAGACGATTACAATTTTAAACAATGCACTTAATTTGATGAGTAATGTAATAGTGAAAATTAGTATCTATTCTTCTAACAACAAGAAAATTAAAAAAGTAGGAGTTAGATAATATGACATCACGATTTATACTGGTTCACTCTTAACCTTGGGCTACGTCCAGTCCTTAGAGTTTGTCTGAGATTTCACTATCTCCTTCAATGTTACAAGTATTATTTCTACACTTGCAGAGCCTTTTCAGGTCTCTTTCACAAAGTATTCTTTATCTGCTTCCTTAGCCTCTTCAGGCTCTAGCCTTCCTTTCTCTTGAAAAGATATTGTTCGATTTTTCACACTCATGTTACAGATGTATTTGCTCTCTTTCTTTCTTTCTTTTCTCTCAAAATATTTTTCACATCATAAGAACTTGAGCATAGATTTTCTCTAAGCATTTTTGTACATGCAAGAATTCTTTTTAAAGTCTATGACTACGACTAATATTTATAGCCTAAGTCTCCAACGGTCTTCTTGAGAAATTTGTTTGTCGAGTCTTATAAAGTCTATTATTAGTTGAGTTCTGTAACCAACTCCAACTAACTGACATGTTTAGCACATTCTTCAATTACATCGACTTGCTTAGATTCGTATATTTTGCCTGATATCTTAGACTTGATCACTTCATCTGATCTGTCTTATTAAGCTTTTACTTAAGTATCATCTTGATTTGATGATTTGTACCATTTATATTTATCTGCACAGTTACAAATTCATCAAAAACAGTTTAAACACTTCTATTATTATTATTATTATTTGACTTTCATCAAAATCAATGGAAGAAGTAAAGTCTTCTTCACTTAACAATCTCCCTTTTTTTATGATAACAAATAATCATAATATTAGAAGATAAAATAATATTCAGACGAATAATGCAAGATGTAATATACAAAGATGATATTTACAAAACTCCTTTCTACTATTCTATTTATCTATCTATATCTCCCTATCTCCCCCTATTTGTTATTAATCAAAAAGATAGTTTATTTTAGACGCTTAAAAATTTCAGAAAATATTTGTTGAATATCAGTGCGGATCGTCTTGAGGTCTTCTTCTATAGAAACATATACAAGTTCTAATTCCTTATTAAGATCACCCCCTGCATCACCTAGTGTATCAACCTTAGTATTGATTTTCTTAATGCTTTTAGCTAAGGCTTCCTGAACTTTTTTCTGCTTGTGACTAGCTTCAGTCCATTAGATGAAATTCTTCAAGAGCTCTGAATTAACGGTAGGATCTTGTAGCTTTTCACTAAGTGGATGAACATACAAAAAAAATAGATGGTTTTTTTAGGTGAATCGTCTAATTCTATGATTTTAATAGAGGTATTTTGAAAGGTAGTTTTTTAACAGGGATATCAAGATCATCAGGTCTGGTTAATTTGTAAATCGGTTGTCCTAGAAGGTGTAAGATAGTTTTAACTGAAGGAATGAAACCTAAGGGTTTGAAATGAATGAGCAAATGCACAAAGGTTTCTAAGTTAAAAATGATACCTTCAATTATGATACTTTCATATCTTCCCTCTGATATTGAGCCAACAACCTTGAAGCTTTCGTTTTTAATAGATGCTGCAAAATTACTTCCTGATGCCCTTGATATATGATATGATGCATAGACACTTACAGGTTGAGATGCATAACATACATTGTCTATGTTCTTTACTGCCACTTGAATTTCTTCTTCTGTGAGATCAACTTCTTATCTTTCAGGAAACTTCTTCTTCTTCCCTTTTTCTTTGCTGTCTACCAGTGGTAGAATTCTAGGTTGTACATCTAGTACAATCTTGATTGTTATTCTGCTTATCACTGGATAGATTGTATAAGGATTTTCCGTAATCTTCAACGGATATGGTTCTACCTTTTCGTCTCGCAGAATGCTATATAATCTTCGTTCTTCATGACTTAGAAGATGTATTGACTGATCATTTACTATTATATGTTCAACTTGAACCTTAATTTTCTTTGTAGTAGGTTGTCTGATGATAATTGAACCTCTGTTACGATCAGATGTTGATTCTTCTATGACCTTCATCTTCAAATCTTCTTTCTTTATCGATTGAGGAGGGTTGAAAGTTACAAACTGTTGTTCAGACGGTGTCTTTGTCTTCTTTTCAATAGTCTATGTCTTTCGTGGAACATCAGTTGATAAAATGTTCTTCTTTTGAATAGGCTTCGTCTTCTTTTGTTCTTCTACTGGTTTGAAAGAGAGTTGTTGTTGAGGTTTCTTCTTCTCAAACACTAACTTCCTTTTTATCTCTGTCTCTCCAAACGATTGTTCTTATTGAATTTGAGGGATAGAGATGGTTGGTTTGACTGGCTATTGTTGTTTCTCTTGCTCCTTTTCACTATCAGAGTCTACACCAAGAATCAGAACTCTTTGCTTCTTTTGTTCTTGTTATCATAAGGTCATTAATCTTGGTGACCTTCTTAACTTCTTGAGCCTTTTTGATTGGAGCGTCTAAGCTTTCCTCTTTAAAGACACTTAGTAAGTTGGTTGTTGAACCTTGCTTTCCTTCTTTTGTGGAATTTTCTTGGCTAGTATCGACTTATCAGACGATTTTTCAACCTTTACCCTTGTTGATATTCTTTCAGACGATCCAGGTGTTGCTTGTTTTTTAGATGGAACATTTCTTGTGCTTCGTCTTTCTAAAAGCTCCCCCTTAGACTGTGCTTTCGGTCTGAAATCTTCATCCGCTTCGGCTCCAGTCTTGATCCCCATTTTGTGAATAGTAGAGGCATTGATAACACTCTTAACATCCAACTTTACTCTGTTTCCTCTATCAAGTAGGATTCCAGATGCTTTGAAGAATCTTTTTAACGGCATACCATAAGGTAAAGAACCACTATTTAGAATCAAAAGTAGAAGATTCGCTTTCTTCCAGAACTCATATATTTCATTCAAATACATAGGCTCTCAGATCTTGAAGAAGTTCTTCCATCAAACTGCTTCAATCTCAGGTTTGATATTCATCTGAGCATTATTCAAAGAAGTGAAATCGACGAGTCTTACATAGATAAGAGATTTCAGCATTTTCTAATCTATAAAGATAAACACTAAACAAAGAAATGTAATTCGCTTTAAGAAGTGAGGTTAGTATATAGAGAATTTTAAGAGAAAGATATGAAAAGAGAAGAGTTTGATGTTTAGAACAGAGCGTTGGATCGTCTTTATTGAGAGCACTCTGAACAAGTCAGTTTCGAAGTTTTTCTAAAACATTCTAGAGTGTAAGGTGTTGTAGATTTTGAAATGATTGCCCTTTTTATATACATTCTTGAAAAGTTACTGTTTGTAACATTTGCAACTGATCCACTGATAATTATGAGATTGAAACTATCGAGTAAAAGTTACTGTTACTGTTTAGTCTAAAAACTTGTTACTTTTCAGCTTCTTTAGAACGAATCGTCTAAATCATGGAGTTTCAGACGAATGGTCATTTAACATCACCATATTCAGATTTCGTCTGATTTCCTTGAATTTATCTTCACTTAAGGGTTTGGTGAAGATATCTACCTATTGTTGATTCGTCTCAACAAATTATAGATTGATGATCCCTCTCTGTACATAGTCTCGTATAAAATGGTGTCTAACTTCAATATGCTTTGCCCTTGAGTGTTGTATTGGATTTTTTGAGAGATTGATAGCATTTGTGTTGTCACAGAAGATTGGAATTTGATCTTCTTGAATTGAATAATCCTCTAAATAATATTTTATCCATAATATCTATGAACGACAGCTTGTAGCTGACATGTATTTAGCTTTTGTAGTAGATAGAGCAATTGGACTTTGCCTCTTGCTTGACCAAGAAATTAGATTATGACTAAGAAAGTGACAACCTCCACTTGTACTCTTTCTCTAAATCCTATCTCCAGCATAATAAGCATCACAATAACCAATTAACCTGAAATCTTTACCTTTCTCATACATTAACCAAAGATCAGTAGAACTTGCCAAGTGTCTCAATATTCTTTTAACAGCAATATAATGACATTCTCTAGAATCTACTTGAAATCTTGCACACAAACAAACACTAAACATTATATCAGGTATGCTTGCAGTTAGGTAAAG
Source organism: Erythroxylum domingense (assembly GCA_025594535.1). Classification (NCBI taxonomy): domain Eukaryota; kingdom Viridiplantae; phylum Streptophyta; class Magnoliopsida; order Malpighiales; family Erythroxylaceae; genus Erythroxylum; species Erythroxylum domingense. Next base: position 16,602,949 of record JANQBM010000005.1, on the reverse strand, counting down.
CAAAGAACTAATAATTCCTTGAAAAACAGTTTGATCAAATTTCTTACCAGTTTCATCTTTGGTTAAGACGATTGACGGATGCATAGGAGTTGACATAGATTTAACATTTTCCATTTTATATTTGACTAAAAGCTCTTTGATATGCTTTTGTTGATGAATAAAAATCTTTTCATCAGTTTGTATAATTTGTAAACTAAGAAAGAAATTTAATTCACCCATCATACTCATTTCAAATTCACTTTTAATAATATTTTCAAAACTTAAACATAATTTTCTAGAAGTAGCACTAAAAATCATATCGTCTACATATATTTGTACAATAATAAAATCATTTTTAATATCCTTCTGAAATAATGTTTTATCTACTTGACCTCTAACAAAGCCATTTTTAATAAAAAACGAACTCAGCCGATCATACCATGCACGAGGTGCTTGTTTTAATCCATACAAAGCTTTATGAAGTTTATACACAAATTCAGGTTTATCAATGTCTTCAAAACCTGGGGGTTGTTTCACATAAACTTCATCGTCTATAAAACCATTCAAAAATGCACTTTTCACATCCATTTGAAATAGTTTTATATCATGATGAATAGCATATGCAAGCGAGATCCTAATAGCTTCTAGTTTAGCTACAGGAGCATACGTTTCATTATAGTCTATTCCTTCTTATTGATTATAGCCTTGAGCTTCTAATCTAGCTTTGTTACAGGTTACTTTTCTTGATTTGTCTAGTTTATTCTTGAAAACCCATCTAATACCTATAATAGATTTATTAGAGGGTTTAGGCACTAGAGACCAAACTTTATTCCTTGTAAATTGATTGAACTCCTCTTGCATAGCTAAAATCCAAGCTTCGTCTTGAAGAGCTTCATCAATTTTCTTAGGTTCTAATTTGGAAACAAATGCTACATTGGCCTCTCTTCTAAACTTAGATCTAGTTCTCACTCCTTCTGATGTTTCTCCTATAATCAGGTTTTCTGGGTAAGAAGACTTATATTTCCAGTCTTTTCTTAAGCTAATAATTTTAGAACTATCTATCACTTTATCAGATGAATCATCTGGTGGTGAATCATCTAGGTTATTAACCAAGGGAGAAGATAGAGTTTCATCATTAGAATCGTCTCTTTTATCTAGATGAGAATCATCATTAAATTTTACACGCATAGATTCTTCAACAGATCTAAAAACAAGATTATAAACTCCATAAGCTTTAGAATTAATAGAATAACCTAGAAAAATACCTGAATTAATCTTAGAATCAAATTTATCCAAATTTTCTTTTATATTCAAGATAGTGCATTTGAAACCAACAGGATGAAAGTAAGAAATATTTGGCCTTCTTCCCTTCCATAATTCATATGGAGTTTTATTTGAAAAAGGTCGCAAAAATACTCTATTTTGAATATAACAAGCTGTATTTACAACTTCTACCCATAAGTACTTAGGAAGATTCATTTTTCATAGCATAGTCCTTGCCATTTCCTAAATCGTCCAGTTCTTTCTCTCTAGAACTCCATTTTGTTAAGGAGTTCTAGGAGCAAAGAGATTATGGAAAATTCCATTCTCTTCACAAAACATTTTGAATTTTTCATTTTCAAATTCTCCACCATGGCCACTCATAATTCTAGCAATAGAAATTCCCTTTTCATTTTGTAACTTTTTGGATAAAACTTTAAAGCATTTAAGAGATTTGTCTTTATGTGATAAAAATAATATCCAACAAAATCTAATAAAGTCATCAACAATTACGAGACCATACTTCTCTCCATCAAGACTTGATGCTCTGGTTGGACCAAACAAGTCTATATGTAACAGCTCTAGAGGTCTAGACGAAGTTACAATGTTCTTAGACGAAAAAGATGT
>JANQBM010000005.1:16543852-16600559 GCA_025594535.1 Erythroxylum domingense | reverse complement strand
CCACGTTCTCAAGCCCTTGAGAAGTTTCTCGAATTGGGAGGGAGGAGGCGATGGCGGAGCTCTATCTAGCGATCTATTTATCTCCCTTAGGTTTTTCTACGTTTTACTCTTCTCCAAGGATATCTCAAACATAGGTAACATACTCTTCTTCGTGATTGCGATGACTTTTAGCAATTAGGGCAAACTTAGTTTGTTCCATCTCTACAGACTCTACTCTGGCTATTTCTCTCTGCATTGAAGATCAGAGGGGACAGTTGCTACTCAGGTAAACTTCTTGACTAAGTTTATTATCCCCCTTTTTGAATATGAATCTTCACAAATAACCCTCTATCTGTTGGTAATAGGGACTCAACAGCGACCCATCAAGCATAGAGCAACTTGTATGAAGCTTTCCTAAGAAAACCCCCACCTGTCCACCAAGTAAGTTCAGAAAGTTAATACTGCCATATTTTTCGTAGATAGGTGAAACTTTGAACTGTTAAAATTTCTGATATGTTATCCTCTGTGCTGATTTGAGTCTATGGATGCATGAATTAGTATTGAGTAACTAGGTATTAGAAAAATTACCGAGGACTAGACTCTCCATGTGAGAGTCATTCCTCTACTACAATGTAGGTTCAACTAATGAAGAATCAGTTGTTCCCTTATGCTAGTCATAGTGAGGTCTGTAAGAGAGAATGCAGTATTTGATTGCCCTTTGAACCTTCTGTTGTTCCTCTCAGTCTATATTGTTTGGGCACATGTAGCAACCGAGATTAGAATGATATCCTTTTCATGTCTAAAAATATTCAGATGAGATAGTTCCAGTAAGATATCAGAGAGTCTATAGTAGAAAATCCCAGGAATACATAGTGTAGATATTCTAGACCAAATCTCTTTTGAGAAAGCACACTCGAAAAAAATATGGTCTCTAGTTTCATCCTCAAGATTACATAAGGAGCACATTTTAGAGGAGGATAGGAACTTCAGCCTATCTATAGTGCTAAGTCTAATCAACATAGCTAGCCAGAGAAGAAAACTGGCATTAGGTCTAAGAACCTTGTTCCAAATCACGGGGTACCATCCTACCCTATTAGCAGACCCATCCTTAATCTTTTTAGCTTCTTTTATAGTTATATCTAAAACTGGGATCCCATTCCATAGGTAAATATCTCTCTCCCCGTGGCTTCTAAAATGTGGAATGGAAAAATGTCTAATCTCATCCGATATTAACAACCAAATTCTATTTCTACCTATTTCTAGGAGCTTTGTTGTCTTAGGGAACCTCTCCAATAGAGTTCTTGCCATTTGGTTATGAATTAAATCCCCTTGCTTTGTCCAGTTGTCATACCGTAAGGAAATTTTATCCCCTGTCCCTATTTGACAAGTGATGTTCTGTTGGACTTCATCCCTCATTCTTAGAATTTGGTTAAAGAACCAAATGTAGCTGTCTTTGATTCCCAAAAGCTCTCACCTTTCAATATATAGATATGAATCCATTTGATCCACATTGATTGTTTTTCACCTAGAATTTTCCAAATCCTCTTGAGCATTAATAGATTGTTTTTCTTGCTAATTGATTCCAAACCTAAACCTCCTTCTTCTCTTGGTTGACAAATAGTCCTCCAACTAACTTTTTCTATTCCTTTCTTACCATTTCTTTTCCCCCATAGAAACTACTTCTTCAACTTTTCAATTGATTTAATAAGCCCTTTGGAGAGAAATAGGTAGGAAAACCAAAAGGTTTGCATTGACATAATAACCAACTTTAGAAGTTGAAGTTTCCCTCCATAGGATAAGGCTCTATTAGTCCATGAACCCAATCTTTTCTGAATTTTTTCTATTAAAGGGATACATTAACAAAACCTTAGTCTCCTGGATTGAATAGGAATTCCCATATATAAAAAGGAGGATCTTTGCTTTCCATTCCTGTAGTTAGTGACAAGGCATTAGAAAGATGAGAAGCACTTTTGGAGAGAATGAGGTAACTTTTCTGAACATTAATACTTAGGCCCGACACCTCCTTAAAGGAATTGAGTGTACTCATCAATATAGTGATTGAGTGAACATTAGCCTTGCTTAGAAGGATGAGATCATCTGCAAAACATAAGCTTGTGAGGGAGAGTTTCTTACATTTTGAATGAAATATGAATCTGGAATCTTTAAAAGTGTTATGTTTTAGCATTTGAGTAAGGACCTTTATGTAAATTAGGAATAGATAAGGGGACAGAGAATCCCCTTGCTAAGCCCTTTTCTTCCTTTAAATAGCTCAGTAGGACTCCCATTTATTAATAAACCGTAGGAAGCAGTAGTAATGCATTCTTGAATCCACCTTCTGAAATTCTAGGGGAAATTCATGACCTCCATGGTTTGTAGTAGAAAATTCTAGTTCATATTATCAAAAGCTTTCTGTAAGTCCACTTTAATAGAACAATTTTGAGGGCTTTTTTTTGCAATTATACCCTTTCAAAAGCTCCTGTGCTTGAAGAATGTTATCCCCAATATCCCTACCTCTCATAAAAGCTCCTTGATTCTTACTGATGAGAAAATGTAGTACCTCCTTCAGTCTATTTGCCAAAATCTTGGCTATGATCTCATAGAGGAAATTTGTATAGGAAATAGGTATAAATTCATTCTAGGAGGTCGAGTTGGAGTTTTTAGGGACTAAACAGAGAAAAGTCTTGTTGATCTCCTTAAGCAATACTTCTTTTAGAAAAAATTTGTGCATAGCCTCCTTAATTAAACCCTCCACACTACTCCAGGATTTTTGATAGAAAACCTCATTTAATCCATCAGGTCCAGGTGCCTTAGAGCCATTCATATAAAATACAACCCTTTCTATTTCCTGATCTGAGACTAGTCTAATTAACAAAGAAGCCTCATGTTCAGGAATTCTTGCTTGAATATACTGCTTTAGACCAGCACCAAACCCTAGAGGGGCAATATCTAAACCTAAGAGACCAAACCAAACATACTCAAATTCCCGCCTAAGCAGGGTATGGAGAAGGTAAGATGTACGCAGTCATGCCCGCATTTCCGATAGAGATACAGAGACTGTTTCCTTAGGGACCCCTGGCGAAGGTAAGAGCAAAACAAATAACACCAACAAACAGACACAAACAAACAAACGCCGACAACAAAAACAGACACACAAAACAAACAAACCAGATCAATGCAATATCTGAACCTAAGAGATTTCTGTAGAAATTCATTACATCCTTAGCAATTCCTTCTTGTCTATAAACAACATCTCCAGATTCAGATTTGATAGAAGTGATTCTATTTATATTCTTTCTAGCTAACATTGAATTAAAAAAGAACTTTGTACATCTATCTCCTTCCTTTATCCAATTAATCCTGGCTCTCTACTTCAATAAAGAGCATTGATTGTCCACCAATTGCAAGTCGTTCTTAAGGGCTTCCTTTTCAACTGTAGTTAGTGATTCATTAGTAGGATTTTCTGCCAACATTTTTTGTATGACTAAAAGATTATCTCTAGCAGTTTCTATCTATTTAGTGATATTCTGAACTCCTTTTGAGTTAAAGCTCTTCAATTCCTTTTTAATAGACTTGAGCTTTTGGAGGCATATATATTGTTTTGTTCTATAAAACTCATACTCCAACCCCTTCCTTATAGCTTCTTGAAACCCTCCATATTGACCAGAAAATTGTGGAACCTGAACGGATGATGAGTTATGGTAGTAGTAAACAAATTTTCAATCCTCATAAGAATATGGTCAAAAATTCCAGGGTCTAGAAATTTTACTGAGCTTTCTGAGAATGCATTGAGTCATCCCACATTAACCATTGCCCTGTCCAATTTTTTCCTAATGTACCAAATAGAGCTTTGTTTGTTTGACTAAGTGAATCTATGCGCCTCAAATTTTAGATCCAGAAGTTCCACATGCTGCATGCAATCGAACAAATCAAAAGAATAATTAAGTAACTTACAATTACCTTCTGCTTCCGATCCAAGTAGAGGGGTGTTAAAGTCACCACTAATCAACCATGGAGCATTAATCGAAGCCTTAATTTTTTTTAGAGAATTCCATAGTTCAATTCTTTGGAAAATAGTATTAAAACCATAGACAAAAGTAATGAAAGCATATCAATTTTCCATTTTGAAATAGAGCTCAGTGTGAAGAAACTGCTGACTAAATTCCAGGGCTTTCACCTCCACAAATACCCTATCATAAGCAATAATAATCTTTCCATAGGCATGACTTTGGTGGTTTGTAAGAAACTTCCATTTACTACCCAAACTACATAGTTTATTCAAATTAACTTCTCTAATTTTGGTTTTCAAAAGATAAAAGACCAGAGGCTTTTCCTTTCGAACAAAATCCTTTAACGCGTTTAGCTTGGAGGGGTTATTTATTCCACAGACATTCCATATAATTAGAGTCATAAAATGTTATTTTTACCTTTGGAGCCTTTCCTATTGCTCCTGTGAAAATTTTTATAAAAAGAAGTTGGGTTCTTTTCAAAGGATTGTAGTTGGTTTTCAGAGATCCTCTCCTAAGGGGCATTATTTAGCTTTATTTTAATAAAGGGAAATCATTGTTTTGCAGCTTAAGATTGGATATGTACATATCTTACAAATTATCATATAAACTAAAAGAAATAAAAAGTTTTGCAAAATCTATTAAAATGAAGAAGTAGGTCAACCTGAGAATCATCTCCTAGATAGTACAAGAATACGATGCTCTAAATGAAAGCAGTACTTACTTTTATTTTAAATACAGAAAGTCACATCAGCCATAAGGATCCCTCTTTTATGCAATTAAGAAAATAATTTCACATCAAAAAAATGCCATTTAATTGACGGACGCAAAATTCCGATAAATTTTTATTTAGGTAAGATTTGATTTGAATTTTTTCTAAACATTAGGATTTAACTTAGAATGTTCCAAAATGTTAAAGTTCAGATTAGATTTTGGTGGAAAGGTTGGAAATTGTTCTTTTGCGCTTTGTTTCTTTGTCATTTGTTGTTTGAAGTTCTAGCTAGAATTATTAAAAAAAAAAAAGTTCTAGCTAGAATAGCAGAACCTTACGCCTCTTTTAGGGTCATCATAATCTCACCACCGACACTACTTGGAGGGTCACTTAACAAGCCACCACCTGCAGTCCGGCTGTGAAAAGCCTTACATGTGAGTCACATGCACTGTCCAGAGCTTTCGACTTTCCTCCCACGCACTGACGTGTCTAGGCATATGCAGTAGCATCCTCACCTTTGGCTAAGTTCTCAGGCGTTGCATTTTTCCCTCCAGCACTACTGAAGGTCTGGTGCCTTGTACTGCTGATGTGTTTAGCCAAATATGTCCTTTCTTACCACTACCTATCCTGTTCTCTGGTATTTCGGGTTTAACATTTGGGTTTTTCATAAGATATTAATTTACCTTGTGTATACCTATTAGGTTTTGGTTTGTGTGACTGTCTCATAGGTGCTATGCCGCCATTGCTTTTGTCCAGCCTGATTTGTTTCCCTTTGCCACTATTTGTTTTATACCTTACACTTTTCATGGCACTAGCTGTTCATTCGGGATTGCCACAAATCTCTTCGTTTATCACAAGGCTTTGTTTTACTTGGGCTTCTCATTTGGTGACCTAAAACTGTTAAGTTGTTTGGTTTGGTCCTCTACAACGTTACAGGTTTACCTATCCGGCCATTTTTGACCTATTTCTGCGGACGTAAGTAAATATGGTTAATGAGCAGAAACTGATGTTATTCTAGTAATGTCTAAGATGACTGAATATATGTTACAAGTCTTAATTATCAGGATTGGAGCAAGACAATTAGGATCTATCTTTGCATTATTTCCAAAGATGACCACGTTACAAATGATCCACGGATGGATGGTATAAGAAAGGAATGGTTAAAAGATAATACTAGATTATTCTTGTAGATTTGAAATTCGATAGACAACGAAGTTGTTAGTATGATTAATCATTGCGAGTATGTTAAAGAATTATTGGATTATATGGATTTTTTTATTTAAGAAAAGATAATACTTCTCATATTTATGAGGTTTAAAAGAGCTTTTATCGAGCTAAGCAATATGATCATTCTCTTTAAACCCATTTTATAAATTTCAAAAAATTTTATGACGAATTGAATGTCCTATTACCTTTTAGTCTTGATATCAAATTATAACAAACTCAATAGGAGAAATGACAATTAGGAGTATTTTTGGCTAACTCTAATTCTTAATTTGACACAGCAAAGTCTCATATCCTCTCCAGTGCAGAAATTTCCTTTCTAAATGAAATATTCACCAAAGTTCTTCCCATAGAAAATTGTGCTATTATTCCCCATCTGCTTAGGCTTTTAGTGCCCTTATTAGTTACAACAGTGGAAGACCTTCTAACTAGAATTATAATAAGGGAGGTAATACAATGGGTTGGGAAAAACGAAATCAAGCTAAAGGGGAGTCAAGTGGCACTATTGTCATAAGATGAGACATATCAAGTGCGCATATTCAAAATTACAAAATAAGTCTAAAAAATCTCACTCAATTTGCATTGTGACTGTTTCTACTACACCCAACCCATCTTTTGAACAAAGAGCTTGGTAATCCCAATAAGTACCTCCTTTCCTCCTCCAATATTTAGTGGGTCATTGATTTTGGTCCTAATAATTATATGACGAGTAATCCTAATCTTCTTTCCACTTTAAACTCCACAACTCGTCTTTCAAAGTCATTTTAGCAAATGGTTCTACCTCATCTGCTCTAGGTTCTGGAGTTACTAATCCTACTCCTTATCTTTCACTGTCATATGTTTTAAGGGTACTAAGGTATTTGTTAATTTAATATGTATTAGAAAAATTACTCAAGTATTAAATTATTGTGTCTTATTGTTTATGGATTAGTATCTATTTCAGGATCCTATGAAGAAGAAGATTATTGGTTATGGACATTTATCGTAACGTCTCTATATCTTAGATATTCCTGAGTATTTGCCCAGATCAATTACTTGCTTTGTAATCTTAACCCATTTTGAAGCCCACTATTGGTTAGGTCATCTTTCTCCATTTTTGAAAAAGAAAATGTGTCCAAAATTTCGAAATGTGTCGTATTTAGATTATGAGCCAATGTTAGTTTGCAAAACATCATCATTTACCTTATGTTTCTTAATTCAATAACAGAGCTCGTTTTCCATTCGAGTTCGTTTATTCTGATGTTTGGGATCTATATCTTATTATTTCTAAAGCTAGATTTTGATACTTTATTACCTTTATTGATGACTTTTCTTAGATAACTTGGCTTTATTTAATGACGAATCATTCTGAGTTATTTTTCCATTTCATTGCTTTCTATGCTGAAATTAAAACACAATTTATTATTTCTTTATATACTTTACAAAGTGATAATGCCAAATAATATCTTTTTGATTCCTTTTAAACTTCAATGCTTAAGAATAACATTCTTAACTGGACTTCTTATATTGACATACCATCTCAAAATGGTATCATTGAAAGAAAAAAATAGGCATCTGCTTGAAACAGGTAGAGCACTTTTGTTCCAAACATATGTTCCTAAATGTTTTTGGGCTAATGCAGTTTCAACATCTTATTTTTGAATAAACTGTATGCCATCATTCGTCCTTCAAATTAAAATTCCTTACCAGATCCTCTTTCCTACCAACCATTTTTTTCCTATTGAACCCCATATATTTAGGATTACGTGTTTTGTTCATAATGTTCATCCTCAAGTCACTAAAATAGATCCTAAATTTTTGAAATCCGTCTTTCTGGGATAATGTCGTCTTTAAAATGAGTATCACTATTATTTTCCTAGTCTTAATAAATACCTTGTGTCTACTAATGTTATATGATAAATGCTTGATTGACTATAAGTTTACTTTTTAATGCTTAGTGATTAATGATATGTTGTGCTTAAGATACTTATTTTGGTTTATATTTTATTTTAGGTATAAGCTAGAGGAAAAAAAACCAAAATGAGCTAAAAACATATCCTTGGTGTCGTTCTATTGATGTTCAATCTTATTTGCCTTAGTGGAAGCAAAAAGGGATGAGTAAAGTGAAAACGGGATAAGGAATGTAAGAAATAGATTCACTGTAACTTATACCTATATAGAGGTGCACACGTCCATGCATATGACATACACGGCCGTTTATAGGTTTGTGTGAGTCATCGAAAGCTTGTAGGAGCGAAGAAGAAGTTTTAAGTAGCCTTATAATATAGTTTACTGTAAATTTATATGTTCATGATTTCTAGCAAAATTGACATACCCAATAACTTATCCACCATATATTGATTGTGTATTGTTATGTAACCCTAATTTTAAGTATAAAAGGGCATTATGAGGCCAAAAAGGGCATGAAGATATTAGAGACATAAAAGGAGGTAGATTTCTTTCCCTCTGGAGAGCTATGAGGATCTAAACTTCATCTTTACATCTAAAAAGGGATATTGAAAGCGAGGAACATGTTTGGGCATTGATTAATCTAATGATGTTGTTCTCAACTCTCTTTTGAAATTGATTATGTTATTCTATGATTAATGTCTTAGAATTTATGTTTGAATGATTTATATATTCTAAATAGACTATTCATATATGAACTCATTGCCAAAATCTAAATTACAAAACATAATCATTGTAACTCTGCTTTAGTTACGGTAAACTAATGGCTGCACATCATTAGGGATAATAAGGTGTAGGTTAAATGACTCAAGTTTATGTAGATGTTGACTATATTAATCTTTTTTCCTATTTTATAATGCATTTGTCTTGTTAAATTTAAAGAGCCTATTCTAAGTTATCTGATAGCTATACCTAATTAAATAACTTGTTTTAATTAGATAAAACCTAAGGAAAAATTGAGAATATGGGAATTTTTTGTTAATAGTTTCAAAGAGAGGTACGTGAACAATATAACAATTGATTATGAACATTCATATGAAGGTCGAGATTGAACCATGAAATGGACTCAAAATCAACAATTTTGTATTGTTTGATTTGATTTACTTTCAATAGTTTAGTTTTACTTTATTTTGTTAATCAAATCTAACCAAACCCCACCCCTTAATCCTAGACAATGGTTTATTCATTACAAAAACTAAACACACACTCTCTATAAATGTGATCCTTGTTTACCACTACTTCAAATTTAGTTATACAGTGTTAGGTTTTACTTTCTAGTGTGCTCGATACATATAAAGAATTTTGACGTCATTACCATAGGGTGAAGTGATTTAGTTTTTCCTTTTGATATTAATTGGTGTTTTGTATATATATTTGTATGTATTTTGTTTTTATAATTATTTCTTGATCTTTTTATGTTTTTAGTGTTATTGTATGGTACTAATGAGATCTCCCCTTTAACATCCTATACAATTTGCGATCGAGAAGACATTATGAAGGTTGCATAGGGAAAACAAAGAAACTCTATGAATAGAGCAAAAAATCAATTTGGAAGCAATTATAGCCAATCCAAGAACTCTAAGAGAGTTGGCTGCCCTAGATTTGACTTAAAGGCCGTTTTGTATTACTTTTCCTAATTTTGCTGAACATATTACTTTTAAGCTTTAGTCTGGATTGATAAATATTTTGGATAATTTTCATGGTATTTTAGATGAAGATGCTTATAAGCATCTTAAAGAGCTTGATATGGTTTGTCTTAGCATAAAACCTTTAGGGGTGATGAAAAAGCAAATTATGTTGAAAGCCTTTCCATTTTCACTAAAAGGATGCAGCAAAAGGATAACTTTTTTAATTTACTTGTAGAGAGTGTGAGTTCATGGACCAAAATGAAGAGGCTATTTTTAAAAAAATACTTTTTGACTTAAAAGACAAGCAATATAAGAAAAGAGATTTGTAGCATAAAGCAGCATCATCGAGAATCCTTTACGAGTATTGAGAATGCTTTAAGAAGTTATGTACCCTTTACGAGTATAGAGAATGTTTTAAGAAGTTATGTGCACCCCTATCATAATATCACGAAACAAATCCTTATCCAATACTTATACAAAGGATTATTGGCTATTGATAGGAGCTTGGTGGATGTAGCAAGTGGTAGAGTATAATATGAAAAGACTCTTGTAGAGGCGAGAACTTTAATAAAATGTATGGTAACAAACAATCAAAAATTTGGCATTAGCAATGATATTTGTTAGGTAAATGAGGTAAACAATTCATACATGAAACATCATTTAGATGAACTAAAATCCTTTATTATAAAACTTGATTGACTTCTTTTGAGCTATTTAATATTGGAGTAAATGACATAACTGTGGCTAGTACTGGCAAGTGCGGGTCGATCCCACAAGGATAATCATTACTAGTAATTACCTTTTTCCTACTATCTAGCCTAAGGATTGATTTTATATTTTTAATAAAAATAAAATAAAAATAAAGAAAGTAAAATAAATGGGGAATGATATTGAATAGAGACTCAAGGAAGAACTAAGAAAATTATCGATATCAAAAAATTAGTAACTAGGTTTCGAATCCCCCTAAACCCTTAACATATTGATCTTTTATTATGCAATTATTTTATTGATATATTGGACATTGGAGACTCCTATGGTATGCTAATAGATGACCTTGAGTCTATTAACAACTAATTATAAGGTTTTCAACCGAATTACTCAGGTTAAATTTTATAGGATTGTGTTACCAATTTATAAGTCCCTCTATTAGGTTTGACCCTAATTTGGAAGATTTATATCATTCTATCTTTAAGGTTGCAATCAACTCCTTTCAATTATGGTAGATTTATTCAAACCTAGGATTTCTCAATCTTTACGTATGAAATAATTATGATCTAATATTCCTAGGTTTATTAGAACATAAATAAAAATGTAAATGGATAACAACAAATCAATTAGCCAATTGCAATAATAAAAGAATCAGCACATGTTAAGGTAACAAAATAGGGTTTATATAACCTAAATACTAATGAAATATTTAATTACACATTGGCAAGTATGAAATCAAACATACATAAACAAAAATACAAATTGAAAACAACGAAATCATAATTCTAAATCTCCCTAGTTGTCTTCTATCCTGTATTCTTGCGATGTAGAGATCTAATCATCTATTCCAATGGATCTATCGATAAAATCTTCAAGTTTCCCACTCCTTTAGCTCAAGATTGCATCTGGAGTCGCCTTTGAGATTTTTAGAATGCATCATTTTTTCTACCCCCTTCATCTGCCCCTGAGAATGTCTTTTTATGAAAATATTTAGGGTTCTAAGAGATGTATGTATGACAGCGCATCAAATTGTACTAACCAAAATGCCCAAAATTATAAAAGTGCACAGCTTGAGAGAAGTGCATGGGTAGATACATGATCGTGCATCTCTTCTGTGTATCGAATCTTTGTTTTTTGCCATGTTTTGGTCCAAATTCTTCTCTTTTAAGTTTATGAAGGCAATTATAATATGTATACACACTTGGAGCAAATTAATTACTAAATATACAATAAAAGTATAGAATATCAAGCAAAATACATCAAATATGGGTGTAAAAATATGATCAAATATACATCTATCATGGGTAGACATAAGCCTGTGAGATTTTGCACCTTTTAAACTTACATATCGATATCAATCTCATTGTCTTTTGTTCATGTGTGACCTTCATGACATGTATATCCTGACTTTGCCTTGATTTTCTATTTAAGAACACATTTTTATCATATGCATTAATATGGAAATTATATAGGCATTGTTTGTTTTGTAAGCTATATTAACCTAATAGCTTATCTAATGATATGATTTATTATGTTGTTAAACCCCTTAAGTTTTATTAGTCTTTCTTTTTCTGTTAACTACATTACCCCTTTAACTTAACAAAGTGTCTTGCCTAAGCCTTTAATCTAGTGGAGCATTTGTGATGTTGATGTTTATGGATACACAAAAAACTAAATGTGAGGGTGCTCATATATGTAGGTTGGTTATAGTTAATGAAATGTGATTTTTATTTCCTATCAATGAGTTCCATCGTTGATGTAGTTTCTCTCAATTTTTTTGTTTGTTTTTGTCTTTATTATTAAAAAAAGAAAAGATAATAAAATAAAAGAATTTATTAAAGAGGAAATTCATTTTTTTTTTTGCAAAATAAATGATGTTAGTCTTTCCTCCTAAAGTTATATGGAATGAGTGACATGATTATGATGTAGATAAGTGAGAATTTGCTGTGAAGGATCACTCCTTATGGTTATATTAGATAGTTTATCATTATTTTTGTGAGTGATTTCTTCTAATTGTTTATGTTTTATGTGGTTTATAGTGTGAAGGCTTCAATCTAAGTTTTGAAACAAAGTTTTTGCATTCATCACAACTGATGGTACCTAATTTTGAGTGGATATTAATTTTTTCTCTTGACACTCTATTAAGTGTTTTTCCTACTTCATTAGTTTTATTATCTTTCGAATAGGTTTTTGGTCAGCATGACCGAAATTTTTCCCATCTTAACCTTTGGCCCATTACAACCTTAAAAAATCCTTTGATTCATGTTGGGTGTGTGAATCTTTAGTGGTGGAGAATTGAAATGATATGCAAAGTTATGGAATATCTTGACCATGAAAGGTGTTTTTAGTGTACCTTTATATTTATCTTATTTCTAAACATGACGTGTCAAAGTCTACCGTAGATTGCTCAATTGTCTAGCAACCTTGAGACCTATATGCTCATGCGGAGACTTACATAGTCATGTATGTTGGCTATGTAGCTCACTAAGACTATGTAATTTAATGATTTCTACCAAATTAACATACATAGTCACTTACATGTCTATGTAGCTACACTATATAATCACACAACCCTAATTTTACATTATGAGAAGGGAATTTAAAAGGCTAAATAGGTATGTAGAGATTAGAAACTTAAAAGGAGGCAACTTTCCTTCCCTTTTGATGGTTATGAAGAGCTAAACTTTAACTTTTTGGTTTAAAGGGGGTATCAAGGCCAACGAACATTTTTAAGCATTGATTAAGATAGAGATTTTTTTAGAATTTAAAATTTTCGTTAATGATAATAAAAGTTTAATGGTACAACATTTGAAACGTAAACTCTTCTGCAACAACTACTTAAAATAACCATATTACAATATTGCATATACAGTGTAACCAAACAGAGCAAGAAACGACAACGTTGCAAACAATAGAGGAAGAACTAACAAAGTAGTAGAATTTTTGTAAAAGGGTAAAACCCCCTCCATCTGACTATCATGTCTTCAAATGTTACTCAATTAGGTTTGGGATCTCTGGAGACTTTGAGGGAGTCGCTTGGATAACTCGTAGGTTTTAGGCATACAGATGCGATTTCAATCTAGGGAGGAGCTAAACTTTACTTGATTCTTCTATAAAACTTATTATTTCTTGCTAATTCCTAACTTCTATCGGATAATTAGATATCATAGGGACTGGTTATGGAGGGGTCTACTACTCTGAACTCCTTTGTTCATTTATCTCTTCAGGTGAGTCTTCTACCTTCCTAATTATGTACTTCATTGCCTCCTTGATTTGATTATTACGCTTCATCTGCTTAAATTGCTTAAAAAGTAAGAAGTATCTACCAACTCTGTGTTTATCTATTCCCTAGTCATGTTTATTGACAAGGCCTCGCTCTCCTGTTCTTTAGGTATAAGGGTCCTCTATCTTACTATTCCTTTCATCCCTTTCATTGTTCTTCTTTTTTATTCTTATTCCATTATAGCAGCTCCATACTTCTACATATTGTCCTCTAATCACAATAGTGGCACTTGGGATTGAGTACGTTGCTCTTAATTCTCTTTTGGGATAGACTATGTTATTCTATGTTTAATATTTTAGATTTATGTATGACTAATTTAGATAGGCCTACTAGATTATTCATGTATAGACTCATTGCTATAATCTAGATTGAAATACATAATCGATGTAAATCTGATTTATGTATGGTAAACTAATGGTCGTATTTCATTAGGGATAATATAACGTAGGTTAAATGAATCAAGCTTATGTGGTTGTTACTTAGATTAAGATGTTATCCTATTCTGTAATGGGGTTATAACACTAAATCGAAAGAGCTTATTATAGGTTGTTTGATGGACAATAGTTTAAATATCATATCATATTGAGCAATATCAGCCCAAAAATAGTATGCTACCCACCAATTTTGATACCATTAGTCAATATCGATCGGTACTTAAATAATGGAAATTTTTAGGCCAAAATTTTTAAATCAATTAATTCATTGTTATGTTTTCACATCAAAGTGAAATTTTCCTATCAAAGTGAACTAAACTACTTCCTATTTTGCCTTTCATTTCCGTTTTATTAGTGCTCCAAAAGTCCCTTTCCAAAATCCTGGGGAAGATGATTCCATTTAGATTGACATATAGTGCGACTTATCATATATAAAATTTAATTTTCAAAAAAATTTGGACTAAAATATAAAGTTTAAAAAATAACCCTAAAAATTTCACCACCCACACTCAGTCGCCTGTTGTGTCACTTCGCCTTGCATCGCCTTTACTTCTTTTTACCTACGCATTGCCTATCCTCACCTACACACTGAAGTCGCCTACTCGCTTAGTCCCTTGACTCACCTTGCCTGTGTAGTCTCCTCATGTCTCGCCTCCTCTACTGTTACATGTTCAAGCCTCAAGATTGCAATTGCAAAATGCAAATTAGCCATTTAGCCTTGAATAATTGAAATGTCTATAGTTTAGTGTGCTAACTGTTGATTTTTGTCTTGATATGTTATGGTGTGTTGAATACTTAAATGTTGAGTGTTGAGTTAATTGAGTAGTCGTTATGTGTGTGAGTGACTTATAATTTTGAATTTTGACTTCTAAGTTTGGAAATTGCATTTTGGAAATTAAGGAATGAGATTTAGAATTTTGTATAGAATTAAAGTATTTGGGATTTGGAATTTTGGATGTATTTTTTCATTTGTCTTGTTTGGATTCTGAAAATTAGGGATTCAATCATTTAATAAAAAATTGAAGTTTGTGTTATTGTTTCAAGTTTTTGAAATATTGAATTAAATGTTGTTCTTTATTATAAGTTAGGTTATATATTATAAATTGATTTCTTAATATAGAAAAAGAGTTAGTTAATTTAGGTTGAATTATGTGATTACAAGAATTAAGTTAAAGATGCATGTTTATGTTTGAATCATATAATCACACAAAATGAGTTATATTTATAACTTTATGGTTGAGTTTTAACCTCTTTTCTTTGGTTCTTAGTCTATATATTATTTTAATTCCTTATGTCGGATCAAAAGTTAACCTTCCTTTTATTATTATTTCTTTTGGTTGTGGTGATTGAAGCCAAATGCTAGACTAATAAATAGAGAAGATGCAAGGTTTAGGGATATTTTTGTTTTTAGACTTTCATCTTCTTTCTTTTTGTTTTCATCTTTCTTCTTTGATTCATTATTATAACACTTGTGACTCATTTTTCCTGGTCTATGAATCTTTTTCAAAGATGTTGAGTTTATTGGGTTTTGATTAAGTTTTTTGGTTAAGAAACAGTGGGTTTATTGAGAAGAATTGGGGATTGTATGATTGATTTTGTCTATATAAATCTCTTTTGGATTATAGGATGTTTAGTTTACTAGATTATGGAAGGCGGAGTTTTGGCTTGGATCCTTTCACTCTTTCCTTATTCATCCCAAAAAAGAAAAAAGAAAGAACGACAGATTATGGTGTTATCTTCTACAGGACTTTAGTTACTATATAAAAATTTATATATGGTGTTTAGATTAGAAGTTAAGCTAGTTTGGGTTAGGAATTAAGAAAAAGTTTTATTGTTGAGGCCCTTACCATAGCTCAAAGAAGCTCATTGAAACTTGAGAGGAAAGCATCAAAACTTGGTAAGAAGAAAAAATAGTTCCAAAGAGAAAAGTTTGGTGGAAATGGAGTATATATATAGGAGTAATAATATGTATAGTTGTTTTTGTTGTTTTTGCTTCTGTGGTTTTTAGTGTTGTTAAATAAATATTTCTTTTTCTTTAAAGAAATAAAGAAAAAATTGAGCAATTAAGTTATACTTCCTTGACATCCAAATGCAACAACAAATCTGTAACTCTAGATGTTAGAAAGTAAGGGGAAGTGGGGAACAATCATGTTTAGGCTGTTGGATTATTAATGTCTCATGTAATAAATTTTTATAAAGCTTAATATCGATATGATGGGTGTGGTAGTTAATAGGAGGTTTTCTCAAAAACCACTTATAAACGTTGCCTCTTTTGGTCTTATTCTTGCCTATTAAGTTACTTCTACCGATAACCATTAAATAAGGAAAAAATACAGAAGTGATAAAGAGAGGAGAAAGAATAGAAATACAGAAGAGAATCAACATCAATCGAATTTATGGATCAAGGTACGATAATTTATATGTGAGAATTATATATGTTTAAGATCATGTATAATCGTATAATGAAGAGAAAGTTTTACATGTAGTATCAGAGCATGTGGTTATGAACTTTATGATTCTCCATTACGATTTCAGTTTTGAAAATTTTCATGCTTTTCTATTTGGACAAAACCGATATATATATATATGTATCTATATATATATATATATATATATATCTATATATCTATATATGTATATATATGTATATATATATCTATATATGTATATATATGTATATATATATACATATATATACATATATAGATATATATACATATATATATATATATGTATATATATATACTGGGTAATTTTATTTTTCAAGTACGTGAGAAATGCATGTGTTTTCTCAGTGGTGATCCAGGCGCTACTGGTGATGATGCTTCCCTTAGTGGCATAAGACATCATTAATGGTTGCTGTGTTAACTATGTGTGCGACTAGTGTGATGGTGCATCATCACTATTATGTCGGTGGTTGTTTGAATAAAAGATGCATGAACGTGAACAGTGTATGCATGGTGTTAATAATATTAAACAATAAAAGATGAACAGTGCATGCATTTATGATAGTGTACGTGAATGGTGTTAATATTATTAAACAATAAAAGATGAAATGCATGCATTTATGTTAGTGTACGTGAATGGTATTAATATAACAATAAAAGATGCACATTGCATTCATTTATGTTAGTGTACACAAAATAGTGTATTAAACAATTAAAGATGAACACACGTGAACAATGTACTTAAGCATGCATAAACAAAAAAAAAGGCTTGTTAACTTGAATGAGGATGAAGTATATGCATGTTAATTTGTTTCTATCCCGGGATAATTGAATAATTAATGTTTTATGGATTTATCAAATATGGAACAATATTATGTTAGATTTGTTAGTCACTAAAGTGATCAAATCTTTAGGCTAATTTAGTTCTAAATTGACTATAATTTTTCAATCACGCACTCATAAAATTGATGCTATAAATGATGTTTATCTATGAGTAGATTGAAATTAATTATTATAAGAAATTTATAATTACCCAAAGGTTAATTGGTTGTTCTTATAATGAATGAATATGATTGTTTAGTAATGTAAATACACTATTAGTTTTACTTATTTATCCAAAGATAATAAGTATTTCTAAGTAGTGTATGCATCATTACCTAATAATGTTAAATATTATTGGCATCATTATGATTATTTTGTGCATTGATGTATCACCCAATGGAGAACATTAATGTACATTAATTATTAACATAATCTTTATCTGAATCTATATAATATGTTAGTTTATGACTCAAAGCATTGATGTTAGGTGTGTATTTATTGCAGTTTCTATCCCTATGTCTTTACATTCACAAGCTTTCTCTATACCAATATTTAATAGGCTTAATTTTTCTGACTAGAGTGAACAAGTCAAATTTCACCTTGGTGTATTGGATCTTGATTTGGCACTTCAAGTTGAGAAGCATGCTGCTATTACTGATACTAGCAGTAATGAAGAAAAGGCTCATTATAAAGCTTGGGTAAAATCAAACAGATTGAGCTTGGTGTTTATGCGAATGAGCATAACAAACAACATCAAGTCCCCTCTTCCTAAAACTAAAAGTGCTAAAGAATTTATAAGTTTTATGGATGAGCGCTTCCAAACAGCCGATAAATCTCTTGTTAGGACACTAATGGGTACTTTGACCACTATGAAATTTGATGTTTCTCATATTATGCATGAACATATCATTGAAATGACAAATATTGCAACAAGACTTAAGTCTCTAGGAATGGAAGTAGATGAGAATTTCCTTGTGTAGTTTATTTTGAACTCTTTACCATCTGAGTATGGTCCATTCCAAATGAGTTATAACACCATGAAATATAAATAGAATGTGCATGAATTGCACAATATGTTGGCTTAGGAGGAAATAAGACTTAAAAATCAAGGAAATCGTTCCATCCGTTTTGTGAAATATTAAGGAGCTAGTGAGAAAGTACAAGAGAAACATGGAAAGGGGAAAGGACCACTGGAGACCACTAAGTACTCCATTAAGATCCAGAAGAAGGCAAACAATAACAAATGTCATTTCTGTGGAAAATATCGACACTATCAGAAAGATTGTCTACAATGTAAGGCTTGGTTAGAAAGAAAAGGTAAGCTTAAGGCTTATGTATGTTTTGAATCAAATTTAACTGAAGTTCCATGTAATACTTGGTGGATTGATTCTAGATGTACAACTCATGTTTCTAATACTATTCAGGGATTCCTTACGATCCAAATCACAAACCCAAATAAGAAGTTTGTCTTTATGAGGAATAGAGTAAAGTTTCCAGTGGAAGCAGTAGGGACTTACCATTTAATCTTGAATATTGGACATCATTTAGATTTATTTGAAACTCTTTATATACCTAGTATTTCTAAGAATTTGATTTCTTTATCTAAACTTGATGTTACTAGATACTCTTTTAAGTTTAGTAATGGATGTTTCAGTTTATTTAAGCATACTAGTATATTGGATCTGGTATACTTTGTGATGGTTTATATAAATTGAATCTTGATAATTTATATGCTGAAACTCTTATGACCTCGCATCATAAAAGTTGGAGCTAAACGTAGTTTCGTAAATGAATGTTCTGCTTACTTGTGGCATAAGTGTTTAGGTCATATTTCCAAAGAAGGACTAGATAGATTAGTAAAGAATGGAATTCTTCCATATTTGGATTTTACTGGTCTTAATATTTGTGTGGATTGTATTAAGGGAAAGCAAACAAAACACACAAAGAAAGGTGCCACGAGAAGCACTCAGCTTATTAAAAATGTACACACCGATATATGTTGACCTTTTGATATTAATTCTTTCGGTAAAGAAAAATACTTTATCACCTTTATTGATGATTATTCAATACTGCATGAGAAATTTCAAGCAGTGAATGCCTTAGAAATTTATATAACTGAAGTTGACAACTAGACAGAAAAGTGAAAATCCTTAGGCCTGATAAGAGGTGGTGAGTATTACGGAAGATATGATGAAAGTGGACAACACCCTAGTCCATTTGCTAAACTCCTAGAAAAACATGGCATATGTGCTCAATACATATTGTCGGATACATCACAACAAAATGGTATATTAGAAAGGTACAATCGAACCTTAATGGACATGATTAAAAGTATGTTAAGTAATGCATCTTTACCCTTATCATTATGGATGTATGCCTTAAAAACTGTCTTGTATTTGTTAAATAGGGTTCCTAGTAAGGCAGTTCTAAAGACACCTTTTGAACTGTTGACTAGTAGGAAACTTAGTTTAAGGCACCTACATGTTCGGGGTTTCCATGCAGAAATAAGGATTTATAATCCACAAGAAAAGAAACTAGATGCAAGAACAATCAGTGGATATTTCATTGGTTATCCAAAAAAATATAAAGGGTATAGATTTTATTGTCCTAGCTATATTATCAAAATTGATGAAACTAGAAATTCTAGGTTTATTGAGAATGGTGAAATTAGTAGGAGTGACGTTTCACGAAATGTGGAAATTAAGGAAGTTAGAATACAAGTCCCTTTGACTTGTGTTCCCACTACTCAAATTGTTGTTCCTCAAATTGTTGCAACGCATAACAATGGGTTTTTTAGTTGAAGGGAAAGAACATATGGTGTATAAACTGAAAAAGTCAATATACGGACTCAAGCAAGCTTCCCGCCAATGGTATCTTAAGTTTAATGATACTATTGTTTCCTTTGGTTTTAAAGAAAACATTATTGATCGGTGTATATATCTGAAGGTCAGTGGGAGTAAGCTTATCTTTTTGATTTTGTATGTTGATGACATCTTAAGGTCAGTGGGAGTAAGCTTATCTTTTTGATTTTGTATGTTGATGACATCTTACTCACAACTAATAATCTTGGTCTATTAAGTGAGACTAGTAATTTCTCCTTAACAACTTTGAAATGAAAGATATGGGAGAGGCAAACTATATGATCAGAATAAAAATATTTTAGAATGGATCACAAGGACTATTAGGTTTATCTCAGAAAGAATACATTAATAAAGTTTTAGAGAGATTCAAAATGGATAAATATTCATCGTCTCTAGTTCCAATTAAGAAAGGAGACAAATTTAGTCTCATGCAATGTCCAAATAATGATATGGAACAGAAATAGATGAAAGGAATTTCTTATGCATCTGTTGTTGAGAGTTTGATGTATGCTCAAACATGTACAAGGCCAAACATTAGCTTTGCAATTGTTATGCTTGGTAGATACCAAAGTAACCCAGGATTGAATCATTAGAAAGCTGCAAAGAAAGTCTCAATATATTTGCAAGGGAAAAAAGATCACATGCTTACTTATAGGAGGTCCGATCATCTTAAAGTAATTGGATATTCATATTTATATTTTGTTATTGTGTGGAACTAGAAAATCTACATTTGGCTATGTATATCTTTTAGCCAGAGCAGCAATATCATAGAAGAATGCAAAGCAGTCAATAATTTTTGCATCCACCATAGAAGTTGAATTTGTGGTGTGCTTTGAGGCCATGGTTCAAGCTAAGTGGCTACAAAACTTTATTTTAGGTCTTGGAATAGTCGATAGTATTGCCAGGCTGCTGAAAATTTATTGTGATAATTCTGTAGCAGTTTTATTTTCTAAAAATGACAAGTATTCCAAAGGTGCTAAACATATGGAATTGAAATGCTTTGTCATTAAAGAAGAGGTTTAGAAATGTAGAGTGTCAATTGAGCACATTAGCACTAATCTTATGATTGCTGACCCTTTGACTAAGAGATTACCGCCTAAAATATTTATAGGGCATATTGACAGTATAGGCATTATTGCTGAGTAGGCATTAATGCATATTATGATGACATTTATGTTTTAATGCAATTGACATTCTGAGCTCATTATTGAATTTGTTTTTGATCAATTCTGTGTTTCCCATTTACGGATCATTTCATGAAGAAGACTAACTTTGTAGTACATGGAAGGGATTATGTTATTTAAATCACATACAACCTCCATGACTCATGTTAGTTCTAATTCTTGATTATGATGAATAATGTATTCAATGCGCATTAAATTTAAATGACCTATGTAGATGACAATGTTACATGAGCCAGGTGGGAGAATATTGGATTATTAATGTCTCATGTTATAAATTTTTATAAAGCTTAATACCGATATGATGGGTGTGATAGTTAAGAGGTGGTTTTCTCAAAAACCACTTATAAATGTTGCCTGTTTTGGTCCTATTTTTGCCTATTAAGTTACTTATGCCGATAACTATTGAATAAGGAGAAAATACATAAGTGATAAAGAGAGGAGAAAGAATAGAAACATGAATGAGAATCAACATCAATCGAATTCATGAATCAAGGTATGATAATTTATATGTGAAAATTACATATGTTTAAGATCTTGTATAATTGTATAATGAAGAGAAAGTTTTAACATAGGCCTCACCAACAAAAAACTTATATAGTTATACATATTAGTTAATATTTTAGTTCAAATAACACCTCTCTAATTACTATTTACAAGATTTCAAGAGAGGTACTTGTTTAATTAGGAATTTTTGCAATATTTTCTGCCTTTTCAAACCTATATAGCTTAGGTGAAATGGGTCAATTTTGTTCTTTTGTTTTGTACTCATTGTAAAAATTACCAGTGTTTATATGTGTTTGTGACAAGCACTGGCACCTCTCTCTGTCAATATAAGAGGTGTAACGATGTATTTACGTAAGATGTTGTGTATTGGGTAATGGCAATCATACTACAAGTCATTAAACCTGGCATCTATTATTCATTTTAGCTTTTCATTTTGTTTTTGGCTCCACATCGTATCATGTTCAAAACACTTATACAAACAAGTCTTATGTTTTCCTTTTCTCTTTTTCCTTCATCTACTAGGTAAAAGATTTCCCCCTTTTGCTTATCTGAATTTGTTTCTCATGATTGATGACTCCCTAATAAAACTCTAAAAAGTTTCCAAAATTTTTGTTTCCTTTCCATTTTATGTTTTGTGCATAAACGGTTTTCCTTTTTTCCTTGATTGGTTTTCCATAAAATGTCGATTTCTATTTCTAAGATGAAGTCCCTTTCCTTTTTTCTTTTGGGTTGTTGAGCTTTTCACTTATACTAAATTACTAATATTTTATCCAGAGTTAGCTTAAATAAATAAATAATAATTACAAGAATTTTCGAGTAAAGCTAAACATCAATTAAATAAAATATTTAGCACTCACTTCAGAGAGTTTTCCTTTAAATGGAGAGACATGGTCGATGGTACTGAACTATTTATTTTTATAGTTTACTAAGGGAAAGACCCTTAAATGTGGGGCTTGCCTTTATCTAGGTTATTGGGTCCATCACATACATACATATCAACAAACTTATGGAAGTAATTCGTAATCGTTACCATGTCTTGTTTTGAAGCATGTGGTAGATGCTAATAGCCTAACATTTACATGGTCAAATCTTTTTTAGTTTTTCTTAAACGAACATACGACACAATCATGCAAGTGATCATCTTTTCAAATATTTTCAAATTAGTATTTTGATTTCCTAGAATGATTGTTTTGTGTATTTTTACCTGTGTCAAATTGGGATTGGAAGATAGTTATCAATTGTGTTAATTAATGAAACTAAAGCATCCATTTTTCTTTTCAACTAGTATGTAAAAGCTTTTCATTCACTTGTAGGTCATTGTTCTTTTTAAACTTTCCTATTACCATAGTTTAACATGAATTTTATTAACTACACTAGTTTGTCAAATTAAATGTATTTAGTAGGACAAGTATTTTCAATACATATTGTTTTTTTTAGAATGTCAAAATCTTATAGTTTTGTAGAAAACTTATAAATTATTTTCTTGCACTTTTAGGTTGAAATTATACTAGAAAATATGGATTTATCAAAAAAAGATTCGATGAGCTTAACAAACTCTACTTGTGGTAATTTTGATCCACCATAGAATTATTTTTCTTCCATCCAAACATCCGATTGAAATATTCAATATAATTTTATATTTTGTGATAGAATGTTTAAAGGGAGAGAAAGTTATAGAATGAAAGAACATGTTGCTAGCGTCAAGTGTAATGTTACTTCTTGTAAAAAAGTACCATTTACTGTATGTGAGAGAATTGGAAATTATTTGCAATAACTAATAAAAATGAAAAAAGGAAACAAAGAGGCTTATAATGTTTCTTTTGGAGGTGATGAAACATAAAAAGTATCAAATAAAAGAAAAAGAAAAGATGTTATTGACATAAATTCTTATTTTTCCTTAAAAAACTATTCTTAGTTCTTAACCTAGTTTAAAACGCACTATAAGAAAAATATCGTTTTGGGATGAAAATTACCGTTGGAAAATATAAACATTCCGTCGGTAAATAAGTTTAGCGACGGACTTTACCGACAGACATTGGCGTCGTAAAAATAGCCTTAGTTAATAATTACCGACAAAAAATAGGGATTCCGTCGGTAAATTTACCGACGAAACATTAATTTATCATCGACAAATATACATACGATTTATTTTTATTGTTAGTAAATTTACCGACGGACGATGTTATTCCGTTGGCAGATGTACTGACGGTTTACTCCTTTCTGTCGGTAAGTTTTTTAAAACGTTTCCGATGGTTATGTTTGTTCCGTCAGTAAATTTCGCGACAGAATTGGTTATTCCATTTGTAATTACAGACAGTTAGTCATTTTAAGTCGGTAAATGCAATTGATTAACCGAAGGAACTACAAATTTTCGTCGGTAAATCAATCATAAATTTTTTTTAAAATATACGTCAATAATGTTTATTTAATGATGTTATGATTGATGCGTAATTTAAACAGTTATGAATTTAATAGTATACATTTAACTTGTTTAGATAGAAATTTGATTGATGATATAAAGTTAAAAATATCTTAATTGATAATAAAAACATTACATTGTACATAATAACTATTTGTAATTCAAATTAAATAACCAAAAGTATACTATTCATCTGGTGACGGCGGATGCTCTGATTGGTGCTATGAGTTGCTACCCCTAACCTTCAATTGATCTACCTCATTACGGAGCTGAGCTATGTACTCCATCGATTGTTACAACTGAGTTGCCAATGTCTACACTGTGTTCTGAAGCTCTTACACTTCATTAGTTGTAGAACGCCTGCTAGATGCAGTTGTACTGGACGTGGAAGATTGCAAATAACATGTATTCACAAATGAACCTAAGCCAAATATCCTCCCACGACAGTCCCTACTACCCACTACATGAAGATAAGTTTCAGTCTCATCAACATCTTCAGACTGCTGAGACTGTTGTTGAATGCTTTCTTGCATTTAGTCCTATCAGAAGATAATGTTTATATTAGTAAGTGATAATTATTAAGCATCAATATTAAACCATAAATTTCACATATATTTAATTTTCTACAATGGTTGTTGAAGAATGTCACATCGTCATGCTTCTTAGTGTGAGTGTGCAAAAAGAGCTGACGGGGTGTAGGCTTAATGCCTATAGACTTTTCCTACATAAGAATAAAATGTTATAAGTGTACTAGAATTTATAAAAATTTTGGCAGAGTTTTCTCTATTTTTATGATATCTACCCCCTATTGAACAAAGAAAATAACTCAATAACACAGTCATATATGGCACCAAACATTTATAACATTATCATTTTCAACAAGAAACACATATTTTCATTCCAAAATTCACACATCAAATTCAATTGAAATACAACAAAGAAAAGAAATGAGAATATAAATGTAAAGTGTAGATACTTACAAGTGTCTCTACATGCTCATGGTGGGTAATAGATTCTCCCGTATGTACGAGAAGACTCTCTCCCCCCGATCCTTCACGCCTGTTGACTGAATTACGCTCTAAAACATACATTACCTCAGATGATGTCTAATACTGCTGCCAACGACTCCATATTTCTTCAGAAATGTAAGGCGGTCTTACACCGGCCTTGCATATCACAGCAACAAAGTCTCAATAACATGTACGTGCTTGTCTCTCTCATACTCTATAGATGATCGCGTCAAATTGAGAATTCTAGAAAATTGTTTCTGAAACAAAAGGAAAACATTCAATAAATACTTATGATGTAATAATTTTTATCTAATTAATATATAAAACTGTTAATTAAAAAAGAAAATAATAATTTTTGTTGTACCTCAAACTCATGATGGTAAAATTCCTTTGTCGCCTGAGAGATATTCTTTCATACATAACCCTCCGGATCAATCTTCTCCTTGAATTTCGATATCATGTTTCTTGAGCATAGTCCAGATGAAAATATCCTACCATAAAAATAAATAAATTTATACCATTTTTAAAATTTAAACCTATAACTTAATTATAAACATATAATGTTTCATGTATTTTCACTTATATATTATTGAAAATTGTGATGTAAGTTCTTCCATTGGGTCCCTCAGTTCCAAGATGGTGGTTGTCTCCTTTATCCACATTGTTTATCCTAATATCTCTGTCAATATAGAGGTAGTGAATGATGTAGGGGTGGTGGATGGTGTAGCAGTAAGTACAGAAGGTGATGCCTCATCTGTAAGTGTAGTAGGTGGAGGGGGAGGAGGTGATTCAACCCCAGCTGCTACACCATGAGATGCTTCCCCTGTATAGTAAGTACTTCCGAATCGTGGTCTGAATCTTAGTCGTATCATTTCCTGTCTTCTCTTTGGTGGCATATTTCAACATGAAATTAATATTTTATTGAATTTTGTAGAAATATTATAATTTGATTTCAATATTTTATACAATATATTGCAAAGGAAATAATTGATTTATTGAATATAATATTCAATTACAAACACAAATTAATCACTATCGTCACTTAATTGTAAATCAAAGTCAGCTTCTTATTCTGAAGAATTTGAATCAAAATCAGGCTCTTCTTCATATCTTTGGCCTTCCTCATCCTCTCCAGATAAAATTTCAACATATTCATTATATGGATCGTTCAAAGGCTCATTAGCCTCATATACGACAGATGCATTTATTTCATATGCATCTTTCTGAAATGCTTCACTTTCAAATTTTTGTTTTCCTTTTCCACGTGATTCAAAAACACCTCTAGGTTTAACTTTGCAAATAGCAAATCAATCTGACTTATCTTGTCGTAAGCTGAGAAAAGGGACATAATACACATGGATCGCTTGCATTGCCAGCATGAAAGGTTCAAAATGTCGAAATCTTCTTTGCTTGTTGATTTCAACTGAATTGCATCGGCTATGCACTTTTGTACAAGCATTTGGAGTTAGATCAAACCAGTCACACTTAAATATCAAACTTCGCTTTATCAGCAATGTAGGGTACTCAATTTCAAGTATCTCAATAATTTTGTCATAGTAATCCATCAATTCTCCATGTATGCAAACTAATACACTTATTCTAATGCAACATCATAAACTAATATGGTCCATCACGCTATAGGAGTAAGATCATGAACAAACTTTCATTAGCCTATTTAATCCTTTTACTAAAGTAATATTAAAGGAGACATTCACAAAAAGACATTTAAATTACTAGTGTTGGAGGTTTATAGTATGATGACAAATTTGAATAACTATACATGTAGTTAAATGATGCCTTCTAGTTTACTTTGACATGCATAACTAAAGACAGGTACTAAATCCTTCTTGTAGTCTTAGTAATAAGTTTCAAACAACTAAATAATCATTCTAGGACATATTATTTTGAGCAAAAAAAGCTATATGATTTTGTCCTTATTTGTGTAAACAATTAAATAAAAGCATAACATTACAAGATCAAAAGTTGTTTTTTTATTATTAACTGTGTGGTAGTGTTATCCTAATTACATATTGAAAGCTTCTATAGATAATTTTTATCTATTATTAATTGAGTAAATTATTTAAAATTATATAATAAATTAGAATCCAATTTAATATTCAAGCATGGTTAAATCAGAAATTCAATATTCAAACAGAGATAAGAACATATGTGTTAAATCATAAATTAACTGACAAGTTCATAAATTTTAAGGCACGTGATGTTATTTTTTAAGATGGGTACATACACAAACTTTACTCAAAGATTAAAAGCATCATCAGTACTAGTGTATTGTTATTAGTTTGCCCTCTAAAAATATTTTTATTATATGAACTATTTGGATCTAAAAATTAGTAATGAATGGCAATTCTAATACTAAACAAGTGTTTTAGATTAAATAATTAATAAAAATTGAGTTACTTGACATGTATGTCAAATAAATAATGGAAGTACCATCAAGAATTTGAATTATGATGGTAAAAAACTAGTGGTATATTTCATTATCAAAACTTAAAATGATAATAATATTTAGTCAATTGAACATGATGAAGATGTAAAATGCACACTCTTTACGTCAAACACAAAAAGAAAGCCATTATACAGGTGTTAAGAACCTGATGAACAAAAAGGAGACCTCACAACCCATACAGAGAATTGTATAGGTCAATTCATATACAAGCTGGTAGATCCTGATCTTACGCATCACCTATTTATGACATGTTTCACGAAAAGCAAAATGAAGACTAAGTGCCTCTAGCTCTTCAAACCATTTTTATAAAAACTTCAATTCAATAATAAACAAACAGTCAGTTTTCACTCCAGATTACAATACAATTGTGAAAAAAGCCAATAATCTAGTTGAGAGATTGATCGCCCACCATTAAAAAAAAAGAAATTAAGGTCCTATCCAGTCAGAGAATTCCTATTAAGCATTGAAAACAGAATCGATGGCAGCAGGCATCACTTGCTAGATGCAGCAACTTGCTTGTCAATTCCTGATATTCTAAAATTGGAATTTGACACTAATTTTTACCCCCTAAAAGCAAAGATAATACTTGCAAATTAATAACTGATGAATAACAACTTCAAATTAAAATCCCTGAAAGTGTTATGCTTGAGCAAAACATGAAGATATGTTTTCGTATGGATACAACGAACAAGAAACAAATTTTTACTTGGTTGAAAATGACCCAAAGGCTCTTTTGAGAGCCAACTTCATATTCCCACAGACAAAAACAAAACAAAAGGAGGAAAGAAGCCCCACTATTGAAAGATACCTCCGCACCCACATCGAGAATCAGAATCCAACTACACTAAAACCCCAAGAAGATAAAGAAAAAAGATCAGGAAGTAAAAAAAAGAAAAAGAAATAGAAAGAGAGAGACAGAAGAAAAGAGCATTACCCAGAAATTGAAAGAGAAACGTGGAAGGAGAGGGGTAGCTACAACTAGCATTGAATGGAGTAAGTGGCGCACTCTTAACGTTGTTATAGAGGGGCTCTTGTGCGACAGACGGCGACGGTGAGGAGAGGAGATGCAGACGTGCGAGAACAGACGGTGACAACGGACGGCAACGACGCGAGAAAGGAGGAAAAATAAAGAAGGAATAGAGGAGAAAACGAAGGGGAGGGTTCGAGGTGCCTTTAAACCCGAACTGAAACGACGTCGTTTGGCATTTAACCAAACGAGTAATCTGAAGTTAACGACAGAAAAGGAAGACCGTCAAAAAATCATCGACGGAATACAAAATCGTTAACAAAAAACTGATGTTGCGTAAAATTCACCAACGAACAACATATCACCGTCGAAAAATCACCGACGAAATACAAAACCGTCGGCAAAAAATTGATGCTGCGTAAAATTCATCGACGGACACCATAACACCACCAGAATACAAAATCATCGACAAAAAACTGACACCGCATAAAATTCACCGACGGACAACATATCATCGTCAAAAAATAACCTATGAAATATGTAACTATCGGCAAAAAATTGACGCTACATAAAATTCACTAACAGACAACATATCCCTTGGATATGGAAATTTCATTGCTAAATTCCGTCAGAAAATTTGCGCGAATGTTTTCCCTCCACCTTTACCGACGACAAATTTTTCCGTCATAAAATGAAAATTTTCATGACAGTTTTATCGACGAATTTTATTTTTTTGTCTGTAATTAGCTACGATTTTTTGTCCGTTGGTAATCGTCCGTCACTAATGTGTGGTTTTCTTGTAGTGAAGTGTTTTGGTTTATAAGGATATTGTTTTGCAATGTAAACGAGATTAGGTTAGATGGTTATATCATTCATATATTCCTTCAAATAATTTAAACTCACCTATTTTCGAGAAGAAATAGATGCTACAACGATGATAGATCGAAGATTTAAGGAACTTTCTTATTATAAGATTCATGTACCATTGCTTTAAGATTTTTTTAAAAAAGAATATCAGTCGATTGTGGATAGAAATAAATCTACTTAGGAAACAACAAGATGCATGATTGTGGTAGATGGGTCAATTAATCAAAGATAAAGAACCTTGATTAATTTCTTAGTTTATTGTAATATTGGAACAACTTTTATCAAGTTTATTGATGCTTCTAATATGGTTAAAAAAAGCCCATGCTTTATCTGAATTATTTTCTAAAAATATCAAGTGGGTGGGGTTGGATCAAAGAATGTTTTGCATTTCGTTACAAATAAGGCAGCTGATTATGTATTAGCTAGGGACTTATTACAGTCTAATTATGAGCATATTTATTAGTCTCTACGATTATTGTATAAATATCATTTTAAAAGATATTAGTTGCATGGATTATATTTATAATATTGCTTCACATGTATCTAAGATCACAATTTTTGTGTATAATCATATTACAGTTTTGTCTTGGTTAAGAAAGCAAGAATATTGGGTTAAGATTGTGCATCTTATTGCTATTAGGTTGGCAGCTACATTTATTACTTTCAAAATTTAGTGACAAGTAAATATTTATCAAGTCATAAGTTATTAAAGAGTGCGAAAAGAAAAGAAGTTTGTATTATTATTCTATATAGTAAAATTTGGGATACTTGTTCGATCATTTTGAAAATTATGGCTCCATTTTTAAGATTGTTGAAGATTGTTAACTCATATAAGAAGCTATCTTTAGGCTATATATATGATCTTATGTATGAGGTTTAAATAATAATTATAATTCTTTTTGAGAAAAAGAGAAATTATACAAGACTACATAAGTATTCTTAACTAGCGATGAGATAAACTTCTTACTCACAGAATCCACCTAGTAATTTATTTTCTTAATCCTTATTGCTTATATAATAGAGACGAATGTATAAATGATATTATGAGTGGTCTCTTTGATGTGATTGGATATAAAGGTAGTTTCTTTATTAAAGAGCAACCAAAGGTGACAAATAAAATTAAATTGTATCATGACGGTTTAGGGAGATCTGCTAGAGCATCTGTAAAGCGAGAACTTATGATGAAAAAAATATAGCTAGGTAAGTTTTCATACTTTTAGTTCATCCTTTAGTTATTAATAATATGTATTTTTATTTCTTATAATTACTAATTAAAATACAAATTAGTAATAGAGATTATTTGGTGAAAGTGCTCCAACATTTAAAACTCACTTTAAATTACTCATATTTAACATTATAACATATTACAAATTTATAATAGAAAATAATTTCATACATTACTAATTTATATTTTATTTGAATGTGAAAATGATACAAATACTTTGGATGAAGCATAGTTTATGTCTTTATATAATATTAGAGAATCTAAAACTTTTGACAATAATGAAAAACATCCATCTCCAAATTGTTATTCCAAATTTTATATTTGATTCAATTTTAGTTTAATGATATATTTTCTTTATTTCAATAAAATATTTTATATTTATATCAATTATCATTTATTTTTATTATTTTTACTTCTTATTTATTATATACTAAATTTATAATCACCTAATATCATTTAAATCTTTAAACTTTTAAACTTTTTTTTTAATGAATTGGACATCAAATATCCGAACCAATTTTCAAAACATTAGTCTTGCATCAAACTCAGAATATTTTCCTTAGTTGTGAACTCCAGGAAGGTAAATCTACGAAAATAAAGGTGAGAATGTGTAAATCTAGTCTTTTCCATTTCCTTCACATAAGAAGAAGAGCTTTTCGTTTTCTTCCCATAAAGGGTGGCAAAACTTACAATTCAAAATATTTACTTGCATAAAAATCTACATTATTAACGAGTCACATAAACAATACCAAAATAAGTCTTACATTGAGATCGAAAATGAGAACACGAAATATTCATCACAAATCTGATGAAAACAATCATTTTAGAAACTCTACCAAAATAGTATTTAAGCTTGTGACATCTGGAATGATTTTATGATATTACCAAAAAAATAATCTACTTTAGATACTTCACATCCTCCTTAATTTCATCAATTAATTTACATGGCAATCGCAAAAAGTTAGATCATCCTTGCTCAATTACATACATTCATCTTGAAGGTGTATGAAAGCACATTTTCCATATTTCACATCACAATCAAGGGTCTACTCTGTTCAAGTCAGCTCTGAACATGTATAGCCTCTGCTTCCGTATCAATGATTTCCCATGATGCTCTGCTTAACGATTTGATGCTATAAAGAAGTTTACTACAAGATCACGGCTCTAGGTTGAGGCTCATCCAACAATTTACCCACTGCAACTCCTTTTCCCTGAAGACTTCATGTTGTTTTAATATAATCAGTCATTAAGTACAAATATAATTTAATCAGGAAACAATATTAAACATAATTCTAATGCAAAATGTTTACTAATAGCACAGTGCTATAAAAGTGTGACATGTTCACCAAAGGTTATTCATTTATTCTAAAGTATGTCCTGACATTAAAACCATCAAACTATCAGAAACCATCAAACTATCAGAACTCGCAAATTGGGTAAAGAAAAGTCGTTGCAAATATTTCAGCACATAACATCCTGACATGTGAACTAATATCCGTGTACTATGAATCCTTTAAATTGAGTAGCTTTTTAGAATCTTTTGATTCCAAATGTTGGAAGCAGGACCATCCTGATGCCATTGATATTCATCAAAAGGAGATCCAGCAATCCACATATCTGTCTTCCATAATTCTAAAAACACACCTCAACTATAATTGGATTCTTATAAACCCTAGAAGCTTGCAATTTCAAATTTGCTCAAAACATATTTTCTGTTAAATGGTCATTAAGATGCATAACAAATAAATCTAAAACGATGACGGATCAATACTTACAATGGATTCTTTTGACCCTGTTTCAGTGAGATTATATTGCATTGAACCATCTGTGTAAATAATTTTTGCCCCACATCCCGGAGCATCCACAAACCCAACAGCCTCATCATCAACCAAAACTGCACTAATATTCTTGGACTCTGACATGTTCTCTGGAATCTGTCCACCAGAGGAAAGATAAAGAAGGAAAGTAAGCAGGAAAATCCTACAGTTGCAGGTTCCATGCCATCACTTACATGCATATTGGTTTCCTAGGGATCATGACGATTTCAGCAGGAAACTTGCATGAATAACAACAGTATCTCAAAATTATTTATTAGGAGAGGTTAATAACTTGTTCTATTAATCCATTAAATATTAACTATATCGCAATTACAGCAAAACCAGTGTCCCCATGCATGCATTTAAGCCTTAAATAAATTAGCAAGACATCTAGGATCACAAAAAGGCAGTAAAGGAGCAAAGTGAAATTTATATGCTCTTAATTGCTTTCACAAACAGACAAACATAATGTGTCACAATATATACCTCAAACATTGCCTCTGTAAGAATGCTTTCTAATATGGATCTTAAACCTCTGGCAGGAGCAAAGTGAAATTTATATGCTCTTAATTGCTTTCACAAACAGACAAACATAATGTGTCACAATATATACCTCAAACATTGCCTCTGTAAGAATGCTTTCTAATATGGATCTTAAACCTCTGGCACCTGTGTTCTTTGCCATTGCTTTTCTTGCAATCAGTCTTAGTGCATTCTCTGTAAAATGTAATTTGACCTGAAGTATCACAGAGGTCTCAATACCACATAAAGGAGTGCAACACAAGCATTGACAGGTGGAAACAAAAGGAAGAAGAAAACATAAAGCTACTCTTGAAAATAAGAGGGAAAGTCTTACATTATTCATGTTGAACATCTTCTTGTACTGTTTACCAAGAGCATTTTTTGGCTCCATTAGAACCTGTTGTACAATAATCATCACAATGCATCTGCCTTGCTGTCATCAAGAATGGCTTAATGATAGAAGTTTGAAAGCTAATAATGAAATTTCAAGTTTTTCCGACTGTAAAGCAAGTATAAACCAATAAGCATTATCCAAACGTGTAGTCATTAACACTACTTCTGCAAGTTCTGAAAAAACTTCAGGTGCTTACACCTGGTTCAACATCTGGATGAGTACGTCATTGCTCAAGAAATGATAGCAGCAATGATCCAAAAGACGAGGAATGTCGCATGAAAATAAAGAAAATACCCCTGCTTACATCCTGTTTTGAACAATCCAGAAAAGAAAAATAAGGGAACATGCCACAAACCTGAACAAGTTGATCCTCATTCAAAGCTGACAAACTGACCAAGACAGGGACTCGTCCAACAAATTCAGGAATAAGGCCATATGCAACTAAGTCACCACTCTCCACCTATATATATATATATACACACAATAAACTATTATTTACAGATCATCAACACTGTAAAGACCAGATTGGACTGATCTGACTCGTAAAACTGGTAACTGGTCAACCAAAAGGTCAAGTAACCATTCAAAGCCAGCCAGCAGTAAGGACCATACCGATGAATTAGCAACCATGTACACCAGACCAATTTATTTTTCAAATTTTAATTCAATCCCAGTTTTTAGCAAGATCATATTATATCCCACTAAGTTCACAACAGTATCCTTCATAAAAATTTTAACTTTTGAGAGGTCATCCAAATGCTTCTAACTTATTCACGAGCATTATATGCTTTTTTATTATTTTCAATTAAAGTTTCAATCTTACTTTTTAACATATTTTATTCAGCAATTAATACAAAATTCTTCATCAGTTAATGTAAATTTTCTGTTTTATGCGCAAACATTCACGTATTAGTACTTGCATAACTAATGAAGAATACAACAAAGAAATAAAGTTCTAACTCAAGTTAAATACATTGAGACCCATTGTGAGATTATTGCTCTTCATAAACATTATTTCTCAAAAGCATGATTGCCTAGCTGTAAAATATTACTCAGGACTAGGTCTACATTTCTCATTAACACAATTCCATTGTGAAATTAAAAAGTAAATCTATGTTCTAATATTTTGTTAGCAATTAAAATTTACTCCAATAAATTCTCATCAACATGACTGCCTAGCTGTAAAAATTACTTTGTGCTATGGGTCATACTTACTTTTTAGTATAATCGAATGAACTAACAAAAATATATTGTCTTACTAATCACACAGCCACAGAAAAATCAGGACACAAAATAAAGATATCCATTAAAAACATCAATAGCATAAGGCTCCGTTCATTTTGCCATTTTCCTTTCTTCATGCATACAAGTTTTATGCTTACAGATTCCAATAATGATGATGTCACCACAGCATCTGTCACTCTTTCAGTCCTCATGTTTACACGAACTGGAGCTCCAAAGCCAATGGAAGCATCTTGTTGCCTTGTTAAAGAGGTGCACAAATTTGAGAATAATTTCTGTATATTATTTCTCATAAATGACAGAAGTACTTATAGGGAAGATAAGCAATTGTTCTGCTATTCAATCCCTTGATTATTGCCTAGAAAGAAGTAAATAAGATCCCATGAAAATAGGGACCAGAAATGGAAACAATATTTTAGGGAATAAACTATTGGGTAAATAAGGAAACAAATAAAGTAATAAAACTGAAAAATATTCTTCCAACACTCCCATAGGGACAAGAAATGGAAAGGATATTTTAGAGAATAAACTATTGACTAAATAAGGAAACAAATAAAGTAATAAAACTGAAAAATATTCTTCCAACACTCCCCTCAAGCTACTGAATAGATGTTGATCGTTCCCAGCTTGCTGCTTAACTCTTCAAATCTGACTCTAGTAAGTGCTTTTCTGAAAATATCTGCGGCTTGTTTGCTAGTGGGAATGTGAGCATCAATCAAACCAGAATCTACTTTCTCCTTTATGAAATGACGATCTGTCTCCACATGTTTAGTTCTATCATGATAGATAGGATTCTTTGCAATCTCAATAGTTGCTAAGTTGTCACACCACACCCTTGTCTGAGGCTCTACTTTGATCTGAAGTTCTGTCAAGAGTCTTTTAATCCATATTCGTTCACAAATTCCCAATACTAGTGTTCTATACTCAACCTCTGCACTGCTTTTGGAAACCACTGGTTGTTTTTTACCTCTCCAAGTTACCAAGTTACCCCACACAAAGGTACAATAACCTGTTGTAGACCTCCTATCAGTCACTGATCCAGCCCAATTAGCATCTGTGAATACTTCAATACTCCTTTTCTCACTTTTCTTAAAGAATAATCCTTTTTCAGGAGTCATTTTCAAATACTTTAGGATTCTAAGTACTACATCCATATGTTCTTGTTGAGGGTTGCTCATAAACTGACTAACCACACTCACAGGAAAACTAATGTCTGGTTGAGTATGAGACAAATAGATCAATTTTCCAACTAATCTTTGATACCTTCCTGTATCCACTAGTGTGCCTTCTTCTTTATGACTCAATTTATTAGTTGATTCCATGGGTGTCTCAGCAGGTTTTGACCCCATCATCCCAGTTTCCTGTAAAAGGTCAAGTGTATACTTCCTTTGGACACTGAAATGCCCTTACTAGATCTGGCCACCTCCATCCCCAAAAAGTATCTCAAATAGCCCATATCCTTAACTTCAAATTCTCGAGCCAAAGCACCTTTTAGCTCCTCCATGCCTTCCCAATCACCACCTATAATAACAATATCATCAACATAAACTATAAGAATAGTCATTTTATCACTAGTTTGCCGTCGAACAAACAAGGTGTGATCAGTTTGACATTGGTAATAGCCAAGTTTCTTCATTGCCTTTGTAAATCTATCAAACCAGGCCCGAGGTGATTGTTTCAAACCATAGAGTAATTTTTTGAGCTTGCATACCCTCTAAGGAGGTGTAGCTTCTTTTAGTCCCGAAGGTATTTTCATGTATACCTCTTCTTCAAGATCACTTTTTACATCTAATTGATATAATAGTCAGTTAAGATTTGCAGCTATTGATAATAGAATCTTAACAGTATTGGGTTTGGCTACGAGTGCAAAAGTCTCCTGGTAGACGATCCTAAGCGTCTGTGTAAAACCTCTAGCTAAAAGTCTTGCTTTTTACCGATTACTACTTCCATTAGGAATATATTTGATGGTGGACACCCATTTACAGCCAACCACTGTTTTCCCCTATGGTAAATCTGTTACTACCCAGGTCTAGTTCTTCTTTAGTGCATTCAGCTCATCATCTATAGCTTCTCTCAACTTAGGATCCTTGACTGCTTCTTGGAATTTTTCAGGTAATTTTTCAGTAGATAATTGAGTCACAAAAGCCTTAAAATATGATGATAACCTGTTATAAGAAACAAAATTGCTGATTGGGTGCATTGTAAAAGATCTTACTCCCTTCCTTAGAGCTACTGGCCATCCAAACTCCTCAGAATTTGCAGTAGGTTTTGATTCATGGCCTTGCCCGGGAAGTGTGATGGATTTTTCTGGTTCTACTTCACATCATGCCTGCGGTTTGCCTTTCCTCCTTGAGTAAAATCGTGGTTGCACCTCAGGATTTTTGTTTTCTTTTCTGTCCACCCTAATTTCACTATCCTTCTCTTTATCACACTCATTGTTTTCTATGCAATTTTGGTCAACTTTGTGACTGCAACCGCTATATTGTAGCTTCAATGGGAATGGTGGTGTCAGGATCTGGTATCTCAGGTCTGATGTTATCAAAATTGTGTGTTTCAGAGATGGTCTCATAAGAATCAGGTCTAGTTTGATCAAGACTAGGCAAAACAGAGGTGTTTTTAGGAGAATCAGAGTCCTTTATAGGTCTGGTTGAGTCATGGTTAGGTGCAGAAGGCAGAATTTCTTGGTGTAGTGTGTTCGGTGAGCCATCACTTCCCGAAAAGAACCATTCACTCTCACTTCTCTCCCCCTAAATGGGTATTTTTGGATAATAGGCTTGTGCTTCAAAGGGCGTCACATCCAAAGTAACAAAATAACGCTTTAGAGTAGGAGAGAAACACTTGTAACCTTTTTGAGTAGAAGAATAACCTAAGAAAATACACTTATGGGCCCTAGGTTCAAGTTTGCCACAATGGTAATTATGCAAAAAGGCAACACAACCAAAAATCTTTTGAGGTAGAGTATTAACAAAGGGAACCGAGGGATAAATCTCAAGCAACTTTTGTAAAGGTGTATGAAACCCCAAAACTTTTGATGGCATTCTATTTATTAAATAAGCAGAAGTGAGAATACCATCCCCCCAAAAATGATTTGGAACATTTGTTATGAGCATAATAGATCTAGCAACCTCAAGCAAACACCTACTTTTTCTTTCTGAAACACCATTTTTGTTGTGGTGTATTGGTGCATGAGGTTTGATGTATAATACCATTGCTGGTAAAAAATTGACCAAAGGATTGACATAGATATTCTTTACCGTTACCACTTTGTAAAATCTGGATTTTTGTGTGAAATTGGTTTAGTATAAAGGAATAAAATTCCTTAACTACCTGAAAAACTTTTGCATTTTCTTTCAAAATATATACCCAAGCCAATCTTGTATGATCGTCAAGAAAGGTTACAAACCATTTAACATTGTTTTTGTTTTTCACCCTTAATGGCCCCCAGACATCACTATGAATGAGGGAAAAAGGCTTAGTGGGTCTATAGGCTCAGAATGTATAAGAATTTCTGGTGTGTTTAGAGAGTTGACAGAATTCACACTGAAAGAAATTTCCTTTTTATTGAAAAATGTAGGATATAAATGCTTCATGTAAGATAAACTGGGGTGGCCTAACCTATAGTGCCAAAGTGCAATTTCCACCACTTAAGATCAATTTATAAGCAATTATAATAGTCCCAATCCCCTGAACTTTTAGAACCTATCCAACCTATGAACAGGACAAGCCTCATCAACAAGCAATGACTTATCACAAGTCATATGATCATTAGCCCCTGAATCAACAATCCAAAGACCACAATTTGGGGTTTGAACCCCGAAAGCAGTACCAGTATTACCTATTTGGACCATGTTACTTGTGGATACGACCTTTTCAGCCTTCAAATTATACTTACTAAGAATTTTTCTTAGCAATTCAACTTCTTTGCTCACTGGTATGTTATCTCCCTCGGTCTTGTCACCACCAATAGCCATGTAGCTTTTGTTCTAAGCCTTTGATCTGTTTTTCTGATTTGGAGGTTTTCTATGAATCTTCTAGCATGTGCCCTCGGTATGTCCACCTTTTTGACAATGGTCACACCAAGGCTTACCCTGTTTTCTCATAGATTCTAACCCATTTATTCCTTTTACAGCCATGAAAGAAGATTCAGAGGGATTTTTATTGCTTGGAGTGCCTTGCATTAGCAACTTTCTACTCTCTTCATATTTCACCAAATTAACTGCCTCCAAATGGTTGGTAGTGGTCGAGTTGCCATGATTCTTCCACGAACCCCCTCGTAAATAGAGTTTAGTCCCAAAAGAAATTCATACACCCGTTCTCTTTCCACAATTTTCTTGTAGCACGCCATATCTTCACTGCAAGCCCATTGGTGTGGGTCATAGAGGTCCAACTGTTGCTACAATTTTAATAGCGTGGTGTAATAACCAGTGACTGATTTCTCACCTTGTTTAGTTTCCCTCAGAATTCCTTTGATCTGAAACAGAGCAGCAGTATTTTCTATAGTGGCATATGTCATTTTGGCATTCTCCCATATCTTTTTTGCAGACGTTGCAAGGACAAAATGTTCACCAACTTCGAGAGTCATGGAATCAACCAACCAACTCATTACCTAGTTGTTTTCGATCATCCACACCTCATATTTTTGAGTCAAGACACAGCTAGTGGCTTGGATGTGACATATTTCCCCTTCCCTCTCCCTCTTACAAACATAAGCATGCTGTGAGACCACTGTAAATAGTTATTCCCATTCAGTCGATGGTTGGTTACCACCGACAGCTGCGTGTCTATGTTGTTCTGGGAAGGGGACGAGTTTCCTGTGTCCATAATGGTGTTCGGCGTTTCTAGAATCGATCCTTGTGGAGAGTTGCCTGACTAGCCAGTGGCAAAATTTTCCCTTGACTCGACATGCAACGTTCCTATCGTCCCGAATGAAACCGTCCTCTGTGTTCAAAGCTTTGATACCATGAACAAATTTGCGGATAATTTCTGTATATTATTTCTCATCAATGACAGAAATAATTATAGGGAAGATAAGCAATTGTTCTGTTATTCAATCCCTTGATTATTGCCTAGAAAGAAGTAAATAAGATCCCATGAAAATATGGAGCAAAAATGGAAACGATATTTTAGGGAATAAACTATTGAGTACATAAGGAAACAAATAAAGTAATAAAACTGAAAAATATTCTTCCACCAGAATGTGAACAGGAAACAATAAAATCCGACAGGCGATACTACTAATAATTACTAAGGGAAAGAAAGACTTTTTACCTTTCTGAAATGATCTTTTCCAAATCGACAAATGCACCACCACAAATGAATAGTATATCTTTTGTATCAATCTACAACCATAAGAAGAAAGTTATGAGGCATAACAAAGAGATAGAGAGATGGATTTTTCATATTTTAGGCCATTTAAACATAATTTATGGCCGCTAAGTTTTCAAAGAGAGTTCAAAAAGATGCACATATCTCGGAAAACCAATTTGGGTTCATATCACGAAGTTCCACAACAAAAACTTTACATATCCTTAGAAGATTAATGGAATATTACAAGCAAAAACAACATAATCTACATATAATTTTTATTGATTTAGAAAATGCGTATGATAGGGTATCTAAGAAAATATGAGGAGGTGTTTAGAAGTTAAGAAAGTTCCTATAACCTATATAAAAATTATTAAAGAAATATATAAAGGTATAAAGACTAAAACATGGGCGACAATAATAGATACGGAGAATTTTTCTATTGACATAGGGCTAGATCAAGGCTCCTCACTGACCTTTTTATTTGCAATAGTGATGGATGAGCTCATCAAGAATAACTAAAGACTTGTGCCTTAGTTTATGTCATTTACTAATGACATTGTTTTTGTGGATGAGACGAGAGAGCTTTAAATTGAGCAAGAGTAAAATTGAATATTTAGAGTGTAACTTTTCAGACCGTAGGTGACTTACAATGCAGAGATAAAGATTGTTCAGAAGTTATATCACAGAAAGAGCGTTTCAAGTATTTAAAATTTATCATCCAAAGAAATGAAGAGATCAATGAAGACATAGTGTACCGTATCAAACCAGGGTGGCCTAAAGGAATAAGTGCTTCAGAAATTCTATATGACAAAAACATACCGCTCAAGCTCAAAGATAAATTTTATCGTTTAGCGATTAGGCTGACTATACTCCATAGGACAGAATATCGGCCTATCAAACAAGTGCATAGTCATAAGTTAATTTTAGCGAAGATATATTTGATGAGCAACCTTACTAGAAGAGACAAGGTCATATATGTAATAGTAGGAGACAAATTAAAGTTGACTAATATTAATGAAAAATTAGGAAAGGCAAAGCTTAGATGGTTCTAACATATTAATAGGAGACACCATGATGCTCCATTAAGAAGATGCGAAATGATTGTATTTAAAGACTGTAAGAGAAAAAAAAGAATGTCAAAGAAGAATTGGGAGGTGGTAATAAAAAATGATATGACTTTGCTGGAACTTACCAAAGATAAGACCCTTAATAGAAAACTTTGACGTACTAGAATAAAAATAAAGGATCTCATATAAAAAGGTCATTTTCTTTCTTATGGATCTTTTAAACATTTTTCTTCAAAGTATCAAGGCTTATGTCATGTATTTAGCTTAAATATTTTCCTATTTAGCCCAAATATATTCTTGTAATAACTTGTATAATTTATTTATTTACTTGTCTCTTTCTTTGTTTGTATATTTATTAACCAATTTTATCTTTTATTCTTATTTTTAACCTTACTCTATATCTATTTGTAATATTGATTATTATTTTACATATATATTTTTATATTTCTATATATTTTTTATATTTCTATATATTTTTATATTTATTCATCCTCTATCCTTTAGCTTGGTAAAGTAAGATTAAGCATCTTCTTCTTCCAATGGAAACTAGAAAATAGCCTACTAGTCAAAAATTATCTGAACCTCTTCACACCCCTTTTTGTAAAGCTAGGGAAAGTATCAACAAACTTTTGCCATTAAATAACCCCTCTCAACAAAAACAACAGTCTCGCTAGAATCATGTTTTAGAAGAAATAACATCTTCATTTAAACAACATTTCTCTACTTTGGAAAGGCAAAAAATGAAAAGGCTTCATCATTCTACTTATTTGTGAATAGTAGAAACAAACATGTCCACACCACATTATGTTGCTGCCACATACTTTAGAAAACAATTCATATGCAAGCTAAACATCAAGAAGATACAAAGAAAAATGACCGATCCTTTTGGAAGGATGTCAACCCATCCCATAATGAAGAACATGGAGAGTTTCATAACTTTCATTTATCCTAATGACATAAACATGGGAAGTTAAAGTTCTAATTGACTTTGCAACTCTTTAGTTACCATCATGAAGAGTACAAGAGTCTACAGTCCCAACTATTAAAGGATATATAAAACAAAGTTAGGAATCCATTGATTCGAGTGTGAGGGTATACTGAAAATATGTACATTAAAATCACCATTTAATAGTAAACCTGAATCATGTCACCACGAGCATGCTTCCGAGGTCCTTTATCAGGAAGGGGAACATTAACTACCTGTATGATAGATAAAAGATCTTTTATAACTTTAACACTTTCTGTAATCCCCATAAGATGCAATTATTTCCTAACTAGATCCAATTGGCATAACAATATTTTTCCAGTGCAAATTCAATGCTCAAAAGTAAAACTTTGTCCAATGCAACAATAACGCAGAAAGACAATAACCGCATGGAAAATCTTGGAAAGAACAAATCTGAAAATTTTTAACAAAAGTTCCTTTTTCATTATAGTCAATATGCACAAGAAAAGAAAGTATTACTTTTTCCAAGTACATTAAAGTTGATCTTCAGTTCCACATCTTAAGATAGGATGGTGAGCACGTTGAAAAGAATTAGAAAAAATGTAACAACACAAATTTTGTTAAGTTTACCCAACCGAAGAATTGAAATTCACAAAATCAATTGAAGCGATCATAAAGTTGATGCACTGAAACACCATCTTTAATGCTCCAAAACATAACCTAGCACTATAAAGTGTGCATTGTTAAGTAAACAATTTCAAATTGGTTTACTCACAGTTCCTTCCAACATCTTCAATAATGCCTGTTGAACGCC
Source organism: Erythroxylum domingense (assembly GCA_025594535.1). Classification (NCBI taxonomy): domain Eukaryota; kingdom Viridiplantae; phylum Streptophyta; class Magnoliopsida; order Malpighiales; family Erythroxylaceae; genus Erythroxylum; species Erythroxylum domingense. The sequence continues at coordinate 16,557,758 of JANQBM010000005.1, read as the reverse complement.
CTCCCCAGAAACATCTCTTCCAATGTTAGAGCTATCAGCCTGCAACAAAACTCAAAAACCATTTTCATCAAGTGTACAGTGTAGCACTGAGGGACTCAACGTATATGATAATGAGTTAAAATACCTTAACCTATATGATAATGAGTTAGAATACCTTCTTAGTTATTTTATCAACTTCATCAATGTAGACTATACCTCGTTGAGTTGCTTCCACATTGAAGTCAGCTGCCTAAATAACAAAAGAGGACAAAAAAAAAAAAAGGAAACACATAAATTATTTCATGTGCTAGAACAATGAAGATACAAATATATGGAGACTAAAATCAAAACATAAAAATCAAACTCTTGCAAGTCACAAAGATGAATAAGTTTAGTGTCTGACAAATAAGGGCGCCTAAGCCTATAACAATTTAGTAAAAGTTTGGTGCATAAGTATTGGCACAGATGATAACTTTTATTGGCTAAGATATAACCCAAAATCTAGTACAAATATCAGTGAAGCATGTTTAGTCAACTTCCTCAAACATATTTCTCTGGCAAGACAAAAATTTAAAAACCACCTCCTTATGCCACCTAACAATGTTAGTTTGAACACCACCATCTATGAATTAGAGTATACTCATAGTTTTATTGATGCAAAAGAGTTTGAGTTTATAAAAGAAATAAAAAAGAGCGCAAATCGTCAACCAAAATCCTAATTTGGTGGAATGAAAAGTGGGAATTGAGGTGACAACAAAGGACTCAAATTTACTTTATATAAGTTTCCCTGTTGGATAGAAAGTAGTAATAAATTAGATATATTATCTTAATTGTTTAGGACTTAAAACTTATTTAACAATAATGAATTTTAATTAAACTAGGATTCAATTTTATTTTAGATATTTTAGTTAGAAATATAGTCAATAATTTTTCTATATATGTGTGCACTCAGCTCTTCAATAATAAGATCTAAATGATTCCTAGTTCCCTACCCTTAATTGCTTGTTTACCTCACTAAAGTTAATCTTAACGTGAACTTCCAACAACCAAAACCCGAAAATTCTAGCCTAAAGTTTTATGTATTCCAAACTTAGAATTCCAGCAACCTAAGTTAAACCCAACCAACAACCAAATTTTATTTTATAATTTTTTTAGGTTCTATCCACTAGTTTGATATATCTCCTATTTGTCCTAAATGAATTTGGTATCAAGGTTTTGGTTTAGAATGTTAGCACATAGTGGAAGGGTGTATAGAATAATACTCTGCAACCAAGAGTGAGATGAAATACTTGCACGTATCAACTCTCAAAAGAAAGCATATTCAACAACTTTTGCAGAGGCTAGACAAAGTTGAAATTCATTCCCTAAAAGTCACAAACTCCAATAAGAAATAATTTTGCCAATCAAAAACCTATGCTTGATGCTAAACATAGGGAAGATGCCAACAAGCAAGATGAATGGACTATTATTAATCAGCAACATGCAATCTAAGGAAAATTTTTGTTGAAAAATCATATATTGATTTTGATTTCTCAAATCTAATAGGCATTGCCTCAGAGAAAATGTTTGTTCTAAGTGGTGAGACCATTGTCACCCCTTCATCAACAGATCAATTAGAATCTTTAAGTTTACATGTAGAAGGTGCTCAGGTATTTGATGACATAGGAGAGTTTGAGAATGGAATCTAATAAAAGTATTAAAGTAGAAGAAAAGCATGAAGAAGTGGATTCTTTCGCTACTCTTAAAAAAGCTTTAAAAACTTAACAACAAGTTTAAACATTTAAATAACAAATCAAAACACAAGAAAATTTGGCTAAAGCAACAAGACAAAAGGCTGAAATAATAGGACAACAAACTAAAATAACATAACATGGAGCTGAAAAGATTAACTCACAAGTTCTAAGGGTTCAAAGCTTGTTGGATCAAAACTTGATGATATCCTTGGTGTTCAGAAAACAACAATTGAGTTGATAAAGATTATGTAGTAGGGGGTGATGAAAGAGAAGTAGATTTGAATGAAGATGCAAAATTAACACAACATATGAATACAAATTAGTTGTGAATACGCTTGCAAAATATTCAGCATTGGTGGCAAGTTAATGCATTTGGCTACAAGAAGAAACAGAATGTATGTTCTTGATGCTTGTGTGGTCAAGAAGTCATGTGGTTTTGTTATGAAAACATCTGCAAATACAATGGTCAAGACTTAAGGTGTCGTCCACATTGCTAAGCACTTCTTCAAAGAAGTTGGACATCTTCATAGATTACCTTTAGCTATTGTCTCTAATTAGGACGTGAAATTTATGAGTTACTTTTGGAGAACTTCATGGAACACAATGAACAATGAGCTTCAAACTTCAAATTCTTTCCATCCCCAAACTGAAGGACAAACAAAGGTGGGGAATAAAAGCTTAAGGGACCTATCAAGATGCTTGATAAAGGAAAATATGAAGAATTGGGACCTAATTCTTCCTATGGTAGAATTTGCATATAGCAATTCTATATATAGGTTAGCCAATAAGAGTCCTTTTAAGATAGTTTCAAGAATTCAACTAAAAAAGCCTATTGATTTGGTTACTTTACCATAAACAACACAAGTTAGTGCTGAAGCTAAACGTTTTGCACAATACGCCACGGATATATTGATGATGTACAACAAAAGATAACAATTAACAACTTGACTTATAAATAACATGTTGATCAACATTATTGTTTGGTGGAATTCAAAGAGGAGGATATTGTGATGGTAAGGATTCATATAGGGAGTTCTCCAAAGGAAAAATATAAGTAAGTTCATATAAGGGGCGTTAAGACCATATAATATTGTTAAGAAGATAAGTGCTAATGCAAGTTTTGGAATTACCAAGTGATATGGGAATTACTCCTATCTTTAACATAGTGGAGTTAACTATTTATCATGGACATGATGGTACAAATCTATAACCGCAACTATGATAATTCCATCCATTACTCATCTTAAAGAGGAGATAGAGGATTCTTGATGAACAAGTTGTAGCTGGAAGAGCTGGTGGATATCGGCAGTTTCTTATCAAATAGAAACAAAGATCAACTTCTAATAGCACTTGGATTTTAGATTGTGAATCTTGAAAGTTGAATCTATGATAATTCCATCCATTACTCATCTTAAAGGGGAGATAGAGGATTCTTGATGAACAAATTGTAGCTGGAAGAGCTGGTGGATATCAGCAATTTCTTATCAAATAGAAAGGAAGATCAACTTCTAATAGCACTTGGATTTTAGATTGTGAATCTTGAAAGTTGAATCTAGACGTCTATGAATGATATTTGACACATTCTATATCAAGGATGACTTCAAACAAACTAGGGAAAACTGAAAAAAGAGATTAAAGTGTATAAAAGAAATTAAAAGAGGGAAAATCAATAAACCACAAGTTTTAATATGGTAAGATGAAAAATGGGAGTTGAAGTTACGACAAAGACAATTTGGGTTGAAATTTACTTTATGTGAGTTTTCCGCATTAGATAAGAAGTAGTAATAAGTTTGATATGTTATCCTAGTTATTGTACTCAACCATTCAATAATGAGGTTGTGAATTTCTATAAACTTGAGTTTCCAATTAGAAGCTGTGATTCTTTCTTTTAAGAGTGATTCTTAGACTCTAGGAGTAATTCCTAATCTCCTACCCTCCATTACTTGGTTATCTCACTAAAATTCCAATAATTTTAACTTAAATTTCCAAAAATCAAAGAACTAAATTTCTAGCAACCAAACCCTAAATTTTCAGCAAATTTCATAAGTTATGCAAGTTCTAGCCACTAGTTTGATATATCTTCTATTCATTCTACATCATCTATTCTTTAAATTGTGTAAAGCATTTAGCTATTTCAACATTAAAATTTTCTTTTAGGTTATGTTGGGTTTTGAAACTAGAACATGACTATGGTGAAATAAGTCTACCTGATTGCGCAATTATGATACAAAGTGGTTAGCAGGAGAAAAAACAAAATGTAATGATCCACTTATGTTAAAGAGATAACACAATTAAAAACCGCATCAATAACTCATTGGACAAGTCTATCAGTTTAACCACAGGCTTGAAAGAGCAACTACAAGTAGGTCATTTTAGCATAATAGTCTTCTAAAAAGTTCTTGTCACTGATAAGTTATGTACTTTAATTTAACATATTGGTCATTGGTTCCAATTACCCATTGGAGCATTCACAACTTTAAAGAAGGGGCATAAAATCATAAATTGCACAACATGAGTGATTTGAGAGGGGAAAGTTCAAAAGTTCAAGTTTTCAATGGTAATAGTACCAGGGGATTACAACAAGAATTACAGAACATCATTAAACTACTACAAAATCTTGGAAGTTCACCCTCACATATTTCTTCATTAAGATTGAAATATTAATTTTATATAATTGAAAAAAAGGAAATAAGCCATACCACTAACAACTTGTACAATATTGATTCCACATCTTCTCCCACGTAACCAGCCTAGAGAGAGAGAGAGAGAAAATAAATAAATATATAACCAGCCTGGAGAGAGTGAGAGAAAGATATATATATATATATATATATATATATTGCGGAAAATGAAGAGAAATTTAAAGAAACAAAATGCAACTTAAGATTTAACATCATAAGCACTAATAAGCAGGTGGGTCTTTTCTTGAACGTCAAAATTTTACTAGGAATAAGTTTCTTAAACTGATCTACAATTTGAAAATATAATGTTGTACATAAGTGGCATTACTAGCAAGGTGCTATGTTAGTCCAAAATCAATTTTTTAATAGACAAATGTTTCAAGAAATCACCATGAAATCCAACTTAGTTTATCAAACATAACAAGAATAGAAATGAGGAATATGTTCATGCATGTACACAAAGCCACCCATTAGCAGGTGAATTAAGTATAGCTCATGTGCTTAAGATTGTTCACGATTCAAAGGTTCGTATTCAATAGACAAAAATACTTGAGGAAAGCCTTGAAGATAACAATGCTAGGTGAGCAAGTGATGATATTGCAAGCAAAATAAAAGGCCTTGTAGACAATGTTATCAGAACAAGACATTTGGGAATAACCTTAAACATAATAAGTTCAAGTGAGCATATGATAAACAAACTTGCCTGGGTAAGAGTTGTTGCATCCGCAATGACAAAGGGCACATCCACAATGCGAGCCAATGTTTTTGCAAGCAATGTCTTCCCTATCCTTATGGTCAAGGTAAGCCCATATGAATCAAATAAAAACATAGTTAGTAATATGTTCAAACTAACAATAAGGATGACAACAACTCACAAATTAAGTATCACAAATCATATATGCAAGATAAGTGTTTCTCATACCTGAGCCTGTAGGGCCCATCAAGAGTACATTGCTCTTGTCTAGCTCAACAAATTCGCTCTCAATGGTTTCAACTTCATTATGATTGAAGTGTAAACCTGACCTAGTATCCATGCAAAGAATCAAAGTTAAACAAACCAATTCAAATTTACAAGTTAAACTTTAGTATCACCTTGCTATAAATCCAATTATTTCTTAATGAATTGTAGAGTAAGAAAATATAAAAATTCAATATTGGCTCAAATAGGGAGCTAAAAAAAAATTGAATTCAATCTAACAGATGACATTGGATTACATACTCCTTTTGACGGGATGTATGACATATCCTCTTGTAATGGTTGTAAACTGCCACTGCAAGAACCTGTTATAAGAAAGTAGAAGCCAATAAAGACACAATAGTCAAACTACTAATGTAATAAAACCATAATTAGTATATCTGACATCATCAAACATAATCTTTTTGTACGATACTCCAGAACTAAAAGCATGAAAACAAAAAAGCCAATACTCAAAACTTTCTATAGCAATCACAAAACCAATTTCCTTTCTTACTTGGCATATCAATTTAAATGCTACAAATATCTTCCCTTAATTCTGATTTAAAAGCTGTTTCACCCAACATGCAAAAGGTTAATCCATCTAAATTGCCCAGACGTCAAATCACTAAAAAACAAATGTCAATTATACTGAAACTCATTTTCAAATCAACAAAAGCGAAGGATAGATACTTTCAATAAGCATTTAAATTGAAGAAAAAAAGGAAACGCCATTTCATAGCAAAAGAAAGAAAAAAGTGCAACCTTTTTTGCTTTATCCTGCCCAACAACAAACTCATCAAGCCCTTTAGAAATCTCCTTAGGAGTTGGCAAGTCTCTTCCTAGACCCAGATCACCACCAGCCCCAACATTTCTAATCGTACCACTATCTTTCTCAGCAATTCCCTCTTTATCCTCCTTCCAACAGCTGTTACAATTTTCACTCTCGAAGCCCTTAACCTTCCCAAGCTCAATGAAACTCCCTTGCAAGGGCTCCAACTTAAACGGACGGAAATAGAACGCCGTTTTGCAATTAGGGCAAAAGTTCACCGACTGGTATATACCGGTTTCTCTGCCGGTGATAGACAAAGGGCGGTTGGAGAAAAGCACGGGCATTTGGAAAGCGCATCGGGGACAGTTGACGTCAGCCCTAATATGGTCGTAGTCGGTGGGTGTTGTGATGTGGCGAATAAACCATAGAAATGGAGGTTTTGAGGGGCTGTGAAGCGAAATGTAGGATTTTGTGGTGGTACTGGTGGTAAGAAGCCTGCTGGTTAGGTGTTTTAGCGCCGTGGTGCGTTTGAGTAGGGAAAGCATTTCTTTTTTCTGTTTTCGGTTCAGTTTTTTCTCTTTTTAAAGTTGATGTTCATGGAATGGCTGTGGCTATGGGCGCTCCTTTATTAAGATTGTCTTGGTCAAAACTGGATAATGGAGACAGATACTGGTGGTAAACCAGACCCGATCTAAACACCTGATAAAAGTGCATACGACTCAACGCAGGCAAAACGTTACAACAATAAGGCCGGTGAAAATTGATCCAAATATTTTTATTAAAATTTAAATTAAATCTTATGGTTTGAATTTATTTTTTTAAAATTAAATGTTAACGTTTCAATTTATTTCCAAAAAATTTTAAACATTCAAAAATAATCTTATTATCTTAGAAACATTCAATAAAAATTTTAGTTTAATGGTTATGTCAACCTCCCGTTACAAAAAATATATATCACATATTATATTGTTCTTGATATTGGTCATATTTCACATATACATCCTCCATGATAGGAGAATCAAAAATTGAATTTCTCCGAGTCCAATTCTAGATGACAATATTTAGTTAAATGCCAGACGCAATCGGCTGGAGATGAAGGCAGACAAAAAGAAAAAAAATTGTAAATGACAATGTTTAGCATAAACCCAAAAGCTATCATTTTAAATTGTAGATGACAATATTTGGCATAAACCCAAATATTATCATTTAAAATTAGACGAGAAGATAATTCAGAACATCCCTAATTACTCGCGTTTCGTTGTTTCTGGGTGTTGAAATCCCTAATTGCTCCCGTTTCTTTGTTTTTGGCTGTGTGACCTTTCTTTGTTTCTTGGTGTGGGCATTTATCAGCGGTTGGTGTGGTCACTTCTCGCAGTGGGCTTCTCCCTATTTCACAGTGTGGTGTGCCTTTTCCCTGTTTCATAGTGTGGTGTGGTTCCATCACCTCAATTTATATGTCCCTGTTTCATAGTGTGGTGTGGTTCCATCACTCAATTTATATGGTTTGTTTATGGTAAAGAATATTACATTGTTTTAATTTTAATTAAGATATTTGTTTATATAGGTTAGTGTAGGAGACTAAGTGCAGTTAACCATGGAACTATTTTGTCTGTTGCAATGGATTAGAGGTGACATGTGGTCCTAACAAGTTATCAGTATTTTCAATAGAATATGCCTTCTATATTACATGATATTGCATGACCTGTATATATGTTTACCTAAAAGAAGCAACATGTATAAAAAGATTTATTGAACCATATAGACTAACATAAGCTAACTAACTGGAATAAAGTAGGATCATTGAGTTAAGTGGCATTTTGAAGATGGAAGACTTTATAATGAGAACTAAGAAATGAATCATGTAGGAAGGGGTTACAAAATAGATAACTCATGCCTATACCGTTTAGAATAAAACAAAATCAATTATATAATATTGTATTTAAGTAGATATAAACTATCATGAATTATCTTTGATAGAGATCTTATACCAAGATTTAAAAGAGAAAAAAACAGCATGAATTTCATTTGTAAAATGTCTGAATTCCTTGTGTCCTATGCTTATGAATAGTACAGAAATAATCTATACACTTCTTTTATAGACTTTCACATTCATTTTCTTTTAAACTTGTAAGCTTCCATGTTAGTTGAAATGCTTATGAAATACCTCAATTAACATTAATTTTTACTCAGTTATTTTTTGCTCAATTAAGATTAGTCGAAGTAGCTTTTATATGTGTTTTTTTACATGTTATTTACTTGTCATTTGCAATGTTATTTACTTGCCAATTTTAAGGTTATGATGACTAAATACAAAAGCTTGAAGTTATATAATGGTGGATACTTTAAGAAAGATCCCAAGTTGACTTATGAGGGTGGGCTGTCAAGTTATTTTGATAAAGTGGAGCTTGATTTTGTCGGCTATAGATAAATTTGTGAGATAAGGAAGGAACTTGGATACTTATAGGTTGATAGAGCTTATTATAAAGTTTCAAGTTGTAAACTCAATGAGTCTTTAAGGCTCATTGAATCTAATAAAAGTTTCATTAGATTAATTAACCTTTTAAAAATGCACAAGACAATTGAGGTGTATCATACACACAATAATGAGGATGTTATGCATGATGAAGTTAATATAGATATCAATGAAGAAGAGAGTAGTAACGATGATAATGTGAGCACTTGTGATAATAAAGCTGAAAACGCACAAAATAAATTTGATGTTTAAATTCAACATGGCCACCAACTAATGTATGGTGCAAAAAAAAAAGACTTTAAGCGAATTAGAGTTAGATACATGCAGCTTATGATAGTAACAATAGATGTTTCAAAATAAAAACATATAGGTCTAGGCACATATGTTTCACAACAAACAAGCCTAAAACGGTATCATCAAAGTTTTTGACTTGACACTTTTGAGACAAAATTTTAGAGAAGCCTAGCATTACCATTAAGAAGATGATTGAAGAATGCAAAAAAAAAAGTTAAATATATTTGTGAATTCTATTATATATAGGGCAACTAAAAGGAACTTAAGGAAGGAGTGAGTTACATTATGCTTAAGAATATTCCAAGCTACAAGGTTATATCTAGAAGTTGAAATATTGCAATCCCATATCAACAGTAGAAATGCAATTGTTAAGGAATCAAGAAACCTCTATTGAACAAGTTTTACTTCTATTAAACCCTTAATAATTCGCAAGCATACGGAATCATAACTAGTAGTTTTAAGGTGTCGATCGCTCGAAGAATTAGTAAACTTAATTGAATCCTATTGTTATCTAAGGTTATAACAAATGTGGTAAAAATGAAAATAAAAGTTAAAAAATCAAAATAAACAACTGAATATGATTTGATTAAACATGAAATTATGAAATTAACAAATGTAGATCAAAATAGAGCACCCTTAACAATCAAGAAATCACATAAGACAAGATTAAAAAATTATGGAAGAGGGGATTCATTCTATCGTCAATTGCTACCTTAATTATTTGTGATTTAATTGGTATTAGTCCTAAAATTTTGAAAGATTGATTATTCTCTCTCGAAACCTAATCATTAAACCTTAAACCCCTAATTGAATTAGAATTTCTTATTTTTGCAATTTCTCGATTAACAAAATAACTTATGTTCCAATTAGTTCTTAAGCAACCTAATAGTCAATTAGGACCTCATACAAGATCTTTCTTCATATAATTACCGATTTGATGTTTATGTGATCTATTAGGTTGTCAATTCTCATTACTCAACCTGATCATGTTGCTATCGATTCACTCTCTCGATTTATTACTGAAGTATGCAAAAATCATAAACAATCGCAATACCCAAACATTCATTAACATCAAAAGCAAATAAGTCGCAATTGATTCAAGAATCAATCCCATATGAAGTTAGAACATCTTTAACAAAATTTTCATCATACTGAAATCTAAAACATACATTAGATGAAGTGAGTAGCAAGAGAAATAAAGATATTAACTTGGAAAGGAATGGCTGGAGTGGCTGGCAACATTTCTTTTCTTCTTCTTCTTTTCTCTCCTTCTTCTCTCTTCCTTGTCTCTTTCTCTAAATGGTAAGATGGAGGCTCCCTTGATTATGGTTATCTTAAGTCCTTTTATACTTCTTTTGCCTTGTAAGGTAAAAACTAGGTTTTACCTAAGCCAAAAAGTCTAAAACAACCATCTAAAAATGAAAACAGAAGCAGATCCCACATATGTCTCCTGCCTGTCACGATCGTGACCATTGAAAGTTAGCTTTTGTCGTGATCGTGACAAGGAGGTCTCGTGATCCTAGCTGGATCACTTCTGTCATAACTGTGATAGGGATGTCACAGCTGTGACAAGGATGCCATGGTCATGGGCTAGCTTTTTCTCCAAACTTTCTTCAACTTCTTTTGATCTTCTTCATCTAATTTCAAACACTATCAAATGCATCAAAATACCTCAAGTGCACAAACTTAAAGTCTAGTAACATGCTCTAAACTATATAACACTCAAAAATATAAACATATAATCACATTACACAATTCTAAACCTAAAAATGCACAATTCATCTAATCAACACCTAAAAACACACTAAAACACCTACTAAAATATAATGTAAACTACAACTATCAACCTCATTATTGCAGTTCAAGAGGTTATACATTTTTTTTGGAGCTATAAAAGATGGATGGAGGCTTTTGAGGCCTATATTTAGGATGGATGATTGTTTCTTAAACATTAAACTTCAAAGGCAACTAATTAATGCAGTTGGAAGGAATGGAGATAAAGGCATGTATCTTGTAGCATAGATTGTTGTTGAAGTTGAAAATACTGATTTATGGAGTTAGTTCTTGTCACTCCTATCATCTAATTTAGAGTTAGAACATAAAGATGGAGTCACAATAATTTTTGGCAAGCAAAAAGTACATGATAGATGTGAATCATAATGTATTTTCTAAGTGTTAAAGCGTGTTTTTATTGTTTTCTTAAAGGATAATCATGTATAGAATTGTGTTTTTATGTGTTTTGTTTGATTAGTTTTTGTTTAAGGTAATACTTTGATCTGAATTACATACTTCAAGGGTTGTTTAATATGTTTAGTGATGAGTGGAGATAGGAAAATTAAAGAAAAGATGAGGAAAAGGCTAGAGAAATATGTCTGGAATGATCGTGCATGATCATGCACGAGGAAGTAATAGATTGGAAAGTCTCTAGCTCGATCGTGCATAGGTTGCAGCAGTGTCATGCATAATCGTGCAAGTTGGGTCGTAAGTTTTCTATACTTTTGACATTTTGAGACTATTTTTGGAAGAAAAACACGTGGGAAAACCCTATAAGACTTAAATAGTACATAAACAAGAGAAAAACAACAATTGATGACTAGGAGATCAAAAGAGCAAAATTCTCAAGAACAAGGCTACAGATTTTCTAGCTCAAGGTAAAAAAGAGAAGACTTTCGTATTTAATTATCTACTCTTTGCTTATTTCTCTGTTGTTGTTAGATATTAATGATAATTGAATTAGGATATATAGTTACATTTATATATTGCTCAATTCCTTTTTAGGAATTACTCTTAATTTTTTATTGAACTTTACATTCTTGATTTAATGAAATATGCTTGTGATATTTATTATTTTATATTCAATTTGAATCGAGAGATTATATTAAATCATTTATGTTGTGTTGCACAGCAAGAGTTGGTACCTTAATAAGCTTAAACATCAAATTAATAGGTAATTAAAAAGCAATATTAATTGATTATTAGTTATCCATAAGATTGCCTCAAATCTAGTTGTATAATTAAAAGGAGTTTTAATAGATTGAGAGATCACAATTCAATTTTTATCTATTTTAATTAGGATTACTTGATTAAATCTTAAAAGAGGGTAATCATAATTCTTGAATATCTAAGTTCAAGTATGATTAAATCAATAAGGTAAAGTGAAAACAAATAAGGATATAAGTAATTCCTAGTTTTCAACATTGATCAATCAATAAATTCAGTATTGCCTAGTTCATTATTTAGTTATTAAGTCTTTGTTTTTATTTAAATTATTAGTTATTGATCTTTTTTTTTTTACCTTAAACAAAGTTTACCAAAATTGTTTGGTGACTACTACAATCTTCATAGGACAACACTTTTTATGCTATAAGATACAATATGTATGCTATTAGTTAAGAAAGTATTTCATTTAAAACTTCAACAAGTTTTTGGCATCGTTGCCTAGGATTTATTTTATAGCACCTACTATTGTTGAAGTTACCTTGATTTAAGGACTTCAACACTTTTCTTGTGTAATTGCAGGTTCATGAACATAAGATCTACAAAGGGTTCTAAAAAATTAAAAGATACGCAAGTTCCTAACATTACCAAATAAAAGAAGGAGATTCGAAAAGCAAGTCGTTAAGAAGCAATAGAAAGAACAATGGCAAATGAAAGGAATCAAAGAGAACAATAAAGAACCCCTAATAGACTTCATCACGTTTGAAATTAAACTAGCATTGCTAAATATGCTGTAAACTAATGTCCATTTTTTTGGACTGGCTAATGAAGATCCTAATGCTAATTTGGCCAATTTCTTGGAGATTTATAACATATTTTGATATAATGGATTATCAGAAGATGCAATCAAGATAAGGCTGTTGCCTTTTACACTTAAAGATCAAGTCGAGGCATGGTTGAACTCTCTCAACCTAAAGAAAGTCACAATATAGGAGTAGTTAGTTCAAGCCTTTTTGGCTAAATATTTTCCCTTAATAAAGATCACTAAGCTTATAAAGGAGATTACCAATTTTCAACAAAGCGAATGGGTATCATTACGTTAAGCATAGGAGAGACTCAAAGAGTTATAAAGGAGTTTTCCTTGTCATAATTTGCCAAAAGAGTCCCTTCTACAAATGTATGACAATAGTGTGATTCTGCTAATGCAAGGCATTATAGATGCAGTAGTTTATGGTTTGTTAATAAGGAAAATAATTAAAGCTGCACATGATTTGTTACAAAAGATGGTAAAAAAATAGCTGCTTATGGACATCGAAGATGAGTAATCAACAACCAACCTTTCGAGATCAGAAGGGAGTGTGTGATGTGGATTCAGTGAAATTATTATAGGCTGAAGTAGCAAACTTGGACAAATAATTGGACAACCTAAAAGTCACTTCTTTCAGCCCACTCAAGGTAATTCAACATGGATGCGAATTGGATAGACAAGAAAGTCATGTCTCAGCTGATTGCTTTATAGTGGAAAACAATAACATGGAGCAGCTCAACTTCATGGGAGCACAATATGGTTAAGGTGGTAATAATTCGTATTCCAATACCTATAATCTTAGGTGGAAGAACCACCAAAATTTTCCTTGGTCTAATAATACTATAGGGAATCCAGTAAGAGCTTAAAGCCTACTAGGATTTCAACAAGATAGGCTTGGTTATTGTAATTGAATTTTGAATTCCAAATTCGTAAGCTAAAATGAAAATAAAAGGAGGATAGAAACCAACTTAGATCAAATTGAAAAGAACCATACATCTTCTATTCACAATCTGGAGGTTTAAATGGGTCAATTAGCCAATGTATTGTCTACAAGAAGTGTGGAGAGTCTCCCGAGCAACACATAAAATGTAACACCCAAACTCCCGCTGAACCCAAACCCGATATCGAGAGTGATACCCGGATCCGAGCCCCGCAAGGGTGGCGTGTCACATCACTTAACACATCACTTAACAAAACTCGGTACATATTTTTTTTTTTAAAACACTTTCCACTAATCACTTATTGGCGCTCACTTTTTCTTTTCAAAACACATT
>JANQBM010000005.1:16497010-16543752 GCA_025594535.1 Erythroxylum domingense | reverse complement strand
ACATACGAGTTCACCACTCATCAAGATTGTGGTTCATAATAAGCGAATGCTTAAGTTGTATGTTTTAAGATTAAAGTGCTTATGATGAGAAATTACTCTTAAAGCTAAGAGATGGGGAAGTAGGTTTTAAAATATTTGAAGCAATAAGACATTCCTTTGAAAAAGATGATACTTATTCCTTTATAGATGTTATTGATGGTAAAATTTTTCTTGTGATGCAAGAAATAATCATAAAGGATCTATTGGAGATTTATATCAAGCAAAGAGAAGAATAAGAGATTGACAACTTTGTTCTAATAGAGCATATGGCATTTTTAGATGCTAATGAGCCTATAACTAGGAAGAAGAACATTAAGAAGATTGAAGGACCAAAAGAGAGAGCAATAAAGCTTTAATTGAGGATCCTAAATGATTAAGTGGTTGAGAAGGAGTCCAACTAAATGAATTGTAAAGAAATAATTATTGGGAGGTAATCCAATGATTTATCTGTTTTTATTTCAGTTTAGAAATATTTAATGTTAATTTTTTTATTTCTTTCATATTTTAATATTTATTATATGAGTTTCGAGTTAAGAAAGTTTAAATTCAAGGACTTAAGTTTGTTTAAGGTTGTTCACTATTGGATCATGCTATCCACCACTAGTTTGTAGTTTTTAAACTACACCTAAAGAGCCTTTTATTGTTAGGTGAGTACCAGTCATCCTAATTTCCTTCTTTTCCCTTCTATTTTATTTTTCATCATTCTTATCTATCATATATATTAAGGGTAATATACAACTCAAATGTAGTGGAAGAAATCAATTTTTTCTATTAATCAATTTTGATATAATTAGTTTAATAGGTAAAATTTTCAAGAAAATTCTTGACTTTGAAAGACTATTGATTAAGATAATTCATTATAAGTTTTTTGTTATTTTATTTGATTTTTTTAGGCAAATATTCATGATCATTAATGATTAAGTTATTTTTAATTTGCTTCATCAATTTTCAAAATAGATACTTAATTTGTATTACAATACTTTTCATATAATTTGGACATATAATTGAGTGAGAAGTGAATTATTTTTAAGCATCTTCAGCTTCCATAGAAACATGTGTGAATAAGTGAGCATAAAATAAATTCACTCTAATAATTTCAAACGAAGTAAAAAGGTTGAATTTAAAGATTAGTACTAGTATCCGTTTAAAATGAAAACCTAATAGAGTAACAGGGAGTATTCATGACAAGGTATCTACTCTCACGTCAAAATGTCAGGTAAGTAAACAAGCTTCAAAATGCTTTATTGTTAATTTAAATTTAGTTTTTTTTCTTTAAATAATGTTTATTAAAATATCTGAAATTAAGGCATCTTTCTCTTGTATGTTTATTTTATACATTAGATTGAATGTCAAGGATTCAGTTAAAGTCTAAAGGATTGTGGAGTTAACTTGAATTGATTTATGACTTTATGCAATTAACTAAATACCTAACAATTTAATGAAATTCACAATTGAATAAATAGTGAGTCTTGATTGATCGAATTGATTTTTAAATTATTTCCCGAAGTCACTACCTATTTAACTTAAGAGTGATAGAATTGATTTGCTTTAGGGCAACCAAATGTTTAAGTATGAGGGAATTTGATAGGTGATAATTAGGTTATGTTTTTGGCATAATTTTGAGATCATTTTTCTTGTGTTTGGATGATTTTTATAAGAATTGGTACTCAATATGGCTTATATTTTGTTTATAAGCCTTGTTTTAGCTCTTTAATAAAGAATGAATGAATTAGAGAAAGTTAAAGCTAAGTTGGAGAAGTTTTAACATGATTTTATAGGAATACAGAACCAATATAAGGTACTAACCTGGAAACTTATTAAAGTTGTATTGGATGCTAAAGATTATGGGTCCTGTACGAATCTTTACTGGAGACTTATATTAGTGGTGACTTTTACATAAGATAGGATTTTTTAGAGCTATTAAGACTATGATACCAACACAGGTCAAGACACTTCAAATTTTTAGGCTTTTGTGAGTAAAAATGATAACGTTTTTGGGAGAACATGATATAGACAAATTAGAGTCTTTTGAGACAAGAATAAATTAACTTTATTGGAATAAAAGGGGATTTTATCAAGATTCAAGTGAAGAACATCAAGATTTAAAGATCTATTACATGATTTCTTTTATCTTGTTTTCTTCCTTTATTATTATTAGATTCCTTATCTTTAACATGATCTAAATAAGGATAGTTCTAGATGGGATAACCTATATAACTATTTGTTTATATTGATTGTTTGATTTAATGAGAGACCCAAGTTTTCTTATAAATTATACATAATTAATAATTGTGATTGAGTTGAAATATAGTAGTGTCTTTATTCAATTTCAAAGTTTGTATATAAATATTAAGAAACCATATGTATGAACATATTAAGGTATAAATAATAGGAGTTATATAGAATTCTAAAGATAGGATCATACAAATCTTCTAGGTTATGGTTAAATCTATTAAGAGAATTCATAAAATGTGTTAATACTTTCTAAGGGGTTTTGATAAGAAAAAGATTTCAATTAATAAACATGAGGATATGGAATGTATGTCTTAAAAAAGACTATATTTGTAACTTTGAAACTTCTACCAGTCTATAAAACTAAGGTTAATATTTGAATTAGGATAAGTTCAAGCATAGAAAGTTTATAAGGGGCTTATATATATGGATCTTATTTATCAATTGATTTTTTCATCCTTATTCATTACTTTTGTTTGTCATTTAGATTAATAACTAATCATTCTTTTTAAGTAAATCTAGCATTTTTTAGTTTAGATAATAAAAAGATAATTAGTACTAACACTTATAATACTCATGGAATCAACATTTGTATTTACTAGACTATATTATAAGAAGAACATGTACATTTGTTTAGAGATCTTTAGTACAATTGAAAAATACACACATCTATACCTCATCATTATTCGCCACAAAGCACATGTGAGATGTCTAATTATGCAATTATCTACTTTAAAATTTTCTTACATTTTATATGATCTTTAGTGAGCTCTTCTTTTTTTGGTCTTTTTCCTTATTTTTACTTCATTCTTGATTGCCATCTTGTTTCATATCAAGCTTATAATGATTAATGTTATTATCATTAACACTAATATGATTATAATAACCATTAACATATGTAAGATCAAGTATATGCCAAATATCATGATCATTTTGACATATTAAAACTTTAGATGACACATTTTTATCTAATGAAAAAAATAAAATGCTCATTTCTTTACTATTTAATAACATGATTCTATTTTCATTCCTATTCTATTCATTATTCACTATAATCTCCCCTAATTCAAAATCTTTATTCATGACAAAATTTTCTTCCTAGTTGTCCAAAACAAGTAATCATTTCTAATGAAGAATGGAGCAATATTAATATATTGGTCCTCTTAACAAAAGAAGTTATAAAATTTGTGTCATAATGATCTTTTCTTAAATGTCACTAGAAATTTATATATAATGAATGAGACCTAATCTAATAACAACGTTTGGTCTCCAAATTGACACCCGATAGGAGGGATTAATTATGTTTATTCACTTTTTTTTCTATATGAAGCTAATGAATGAATTGCTTACTCTAATGAATGTTTATCCCAACTTTTTGTTACTTAATTGTAAAATAAACAGAACAATAACAAAAGAGAATAGGAAAAGAGAGACAAAACTAATTTATAGTGGTTCAGATAAACAAGCCCTAGCTTGCTTCTACTCCCCAAAATTCGCTTAGGAATTCACTCTCTTTTTCTTTCAACGGGTGTAGAGTAACTCTCCATACAATATCTTCTTTCCTATAGGTGAAGAGTTAGGGATGGCAAACATGGCTAGGCCACTTCGCCTATAGCCCAACAAAAAGACACAAAACATCGTTGTTTTGTCAAATTTATTTTAAAAAATATGAGGTCGGGCCAAGCCACGAATCGGGTCATTGCCATCCTTATGAAGAGGAACCCTTATAATCATTTTTCTTTGTTATGGGTGAAGAGTAAACCTTTATAATTTTTATTTAAATTCAAGAGGAATCTTCACAAAGTGTATCCTATGAAATTTCCTCAGTTACAACAAATATATAACTCAAAAACTCCTTATCTTGCTCATACAAATGAAAAATGGATCAATATATGTTATATAATGCATATATGAACTTTCTAACATCTTAAATGTCTCATCAACTCTTTAGTATGTCCAATCTACCTCCTAAAACTCGTAAGTAGTCTATATATATTCAAAAAAAACCTAAAATAATTGTTAAAAAATAAAAATTAATACTCATAATAGCTACTAACAATAATAATAGTTGACAATTCTGGTATATTAGTCGGCCAATATAGTCACAAACTCATGGTACATATTTTAAAATTACACTGGTCCAACATACAACCACACTAGTCAACAAGTATGTCCAAAATCCTAACATTGATAGTTCTAAGTCATCAAATTGGATGATCAAACTTCTTGAAAAAATTTCTTTCGAAGATCAAAAAACCTCTTTCTTTTTTACAAAAACTTAATTCAAAACCATTTTAAACCTTCACTAATTAAAAATCAAAATAATTTTTCCTTTGATTATAAAAGGACTTGTGCATTATGCAATAATTGGGCTCATAATTCATTGAAATGACCAAGATATGGTTACTAAAAGGTTTACAATAATTCATTTAATTGCATATGTGCTTCACTTTACTCTTTTTTTTTCATCCTTTGGTTATTTAATAGATTTAATTGGAACCTTTGCTCACTTTACTTTTCCAATTGAACTTGATCTTTTACATATTAACTTAATAATATCACTGAGGATAAAAAAATTACCACTATCATATTTAGTTATTACCAAAATTATGGAATATAATATCTAGCCCAACATATATATTAATTAATTATTCAATTATTACTAATAAGAATTATGAGTAATATAATTTAATTATTTTATTTCATAATTTAAATATTTAAAATTTTCAAATAAAATTATTGCCAAATTTGATAATTATTCAATGTATATATTTTTAATTTAAAATATCTCTAAATACATAATTTTAAATAAAATTGGAATTAATAGTGAAAATATAATTAACAGATAAATATTAGTTTATAATAAATCTTACAAATTTTTAATCATTTAAATATTTATTTTAATAAAATATAATCAATTTTTACTAATATTTATTAATAAATATTGTAGAAGAGAATAAAAATAAACTAATTTATAAAAATTTTTATATTTTATTTAGTATTTAATTACTGTCAATGATAAAAGTTTAAAGTGAGGTGACATTATCAACTAACTATGTTCAAAATTAGGAAACAAAAATTAAAATCTACTGCTCAAAAATAAATGTGAAAGTAAATGACCCCTTATATATTAAGTTTCATGCTATCAAATATATTTTTTGACGACTCTAATACTAACTTAAACATTAGAATGGTCGCCCTAAAGGTGTGATCCAACCCCGTTACGATTTTTCTGTTTTACATAAATCTTTACAAAAACCCCAAACAAAAGTGAATCAACTGATCAACAAGGTCAAAAATGTTGTTACCAAATTTGGTAATATTAGCTTTACAATTGGATTGACCAAGAGCCTCAATGGAAACACCAAAACAATTGACTCAAAGTGTGCACCAAAGTAGCCATAAACACTTCCAATACGATCTTACTCACTTCTATGAATAATAACTCAATACAAATTCTCGATAACTCACTCGTCTTAGTTTAAATCACTTTTTCCTAAAAATCCCTCTTTATTGTTGTCTGTCTTCTAAGTTCTACCAATTTCAAGCATGCATCAAACCACTCTTTAGAGCCTTCATATCTCATTAGGTCCTTATAAGAAAGCTAAAGATAAGTATAGACGAATGCTTCATCGCATAACCCTTTCCAAGAACTTGATATTCACCCTAAATTAGCCTCCTCGTATAGTCAGCTCCATAAATCTTTAGTTATCTTCAAATATCCTTGATTATTTTCGTACCCAAGCTCTCCCAATGATTATGTTGACAATAGAAATTCAAGTTATGTATTTTTTTTTCATTTTAGTAGGAGCATTTTCTTTAGCTGTATAGGTCAAAGTTTTACTGGAGTTAAGTGTAACATGTAAAGAGATAAATATATTTAGCCAATAAAAGGAGTGAGTGTAGCAGTACCTATTTTCTCTTCTTTTCATTTTTTCTTGTTATCTTAATTAAATCATTGCAAGTTTCTCCTTTACGTGAGTTACTTAAATTTTGCTTGATAAAGAAGCAAATGGAAAAATGCTAGTATGTAAGAGCTAACTAATAAAAGGGGTAAGACTGAGAATGAGGTAGGTGCTTAATAATTAATGAGACTTGTGATTGGGAACATGACACCTTGGAATTCCCATCTAATGACCACCTACAAATTATAGAAAGTTAGAATCTTGATGAGTTTTTGACCAATCATTAGTTCTCACCAACGTCTAGATATAAGGAAATCGAACTTGATTGGTAAGGATGTCAAAGGAAAAAGTGTCAATTCTACTGCTACTTGTTAACTTTAAATTTGGAAAGTGGTTTTGGGATTAGTTTCTTTTTAGAGCTAATGATGAAACATTCTTTTGGTGTGTTTGATTAAAAGAAAAGACGTGATCTAAGCATGCATATGGGGCAGCTGAGTTTGATAGTGAGTCATTTGTGTATTTAAATAAATTGAATTGGACAATACCCGGTTGAGAATTCATAGATACCTTTTAGTTCAACCTAAACGTAGCAGAAAACATACATGTGCAGATCATAACTACACTATTGTTGCGCCAAACTACGTTTTGGGAGTAAAGGACAAAATCCTATGTCCAGATTGTCGATCAAATCAAAACGTACAATTTTCTTTTGGAAGAGTATATCTAAAAATGCAACAAGTTAATCTTCGCAAGCAAGACAAATTGTGTTTCTCAAACAAAACAAAAAAAAAGGACAAATTGTGTGCATCGATTAGAACACAGCATGTATGATTAATCACATGATGATAGACATGTAAGTGATCACTAAATAAACATAAGATGGTCCATCCATCAACGTTTGCGTTTAAAAATTAATATCGTTACACCAGCTAATTAACATCTTCCTTGAATGAAACCGTGCCAAATCCAATAAGACTACTAATGCTACAAACACACGACCAATATTATCTCAAACAATAACTCAAAAAACAGCCCAAATAAAGATGATATTGTAATAGAACAGTGTAAAGAAAAAGCAAAGACGTTCATGATCTAGTTACTAAGAAGGGGTTAAGGCATAAACTAGGGAGATATATATATGTATGTGTGTTTATGGCTAATTAATCTTTTGAGTTATGTGGTAGTGGTGGTAGCTATGTTGGTGGCTGGGGAGGGAATCTTTTTTGCTAGATTGTGCTTATTATTGTGCATCCAAACCTTGAGGACTCTTCTCTTCACTCCAATTTCTTGACAGAACTGTTGCACCACAGCTTCTTCCTGCTTCTGTATTTTCCACCCAACTTTCTCTGCAAAGTTGAGCATTTTCTCCTTCTGTTCCTGAGTGAACTTTGTCCTAAACCTTTTCTTAGCTAGCTGTGGAGGCCTGGCCAAAACAACCCCACCACCATCTTCTTGCTCATCAGACTCGGATGGAAGAGACGCCATATTGTAAGACATTATCATCTGGTGGTGCGCTGGTGCTGCTACTCTTGACGGAACAATGGTACCAGTTGCCGTGGTGTAACCTAGAGCCTCAGGGGCTAAAATGTTCCTGTGATGCCCTAAAACCATTTTCCTTCCAACTCTGCTGAAATATGGGCTACTGTTGTTATAGCAATCACAGGAGTTAGCTGCAGATTCACCTTCAATTTCTTTCCTGTGGAAGTTCCTGTGGCAATGGCAGGCTGAGCATGTGAGAGCTTCAATGCTACCCTCTTCACCACTTGGCATGAACTCTCCACAACCATCAGTGGCATTGCCTCCCATTGAAGCTGCATGGTTCTTGAGGCATTCTCTGTACCTTACCATTTTCTTGAAGGGTGCATGATGGTCTTGATGATGATCTAGACTTGATGGAATCGTAGGGCCATTGGTGGAGGAAATATGAGGCGGTGCGGTGGTAGGAATGAGATGGTTGTGGCTGCTTGGTGGTGCAGAAGGTGGATGATCATGATGATGTTGATGGATCAAGTGTCCATGCCCATGACCATGACTGTGTCCCCCAACGTATGTACTGTTTATAGGAATGGGGATCTCTCCTTCGGGACTGGAAAGTTCCATTTTTATTTTTTTTTGTTTATGTTGCGTTTTGTTGTCTGGATTGGCGACCAGAAGAACAAGACAGGATGAGAATTAGAAGGGCTAAATGATTAAGAGTTTAGAAGTCCTAGATATTTTCGCAATTGTCAACTCTCGTACAGACAAGAAAGCAATTTGAAAACTGTAAATCCTAACAAAGTTGAGATTATAACCTGGAAATGGAATGACCCACCTGGTAAGAGTAGGCTTTAGGCTTTGGCCTGATGATGGGTAGCGTTGCAAAGAATTATTACGATACACAGAGGTCTACTCTTTATCTTTTGATAGCTAAAGGATGAAAGGAACAGGAGGGTGATCAACCAGTTAGAAGGTCCATATATCATCTCATATAGGTCAACTTAGATGGAAACTGAAATAAAGAAAAAAAATTTGAGAAATACTGCGGTAACCAGAAGCTGCATGCCAACTAGAGCTGCAGACCACTACAGGCAAGGCAACACAGACACTTCCTCTCTCTGCACATTTCCAACTTCATTTCTCCAAATTTGAAAGAGAGATAGTGAACACTCAAAAAAAGGTTTACTTTCTCTTCTTGTCGGCAAGAACAAAATGACTCCCAAGTTGCATCTAGAATAATGAGAAACCTCAATTACTTTGGATTATTATTGTAAGTGAAGATGGAAGACATTTTGATAAAGAAGAAAAGAGAATGAACTAAGTGAAGGGAAGGACATTTTTAAAGGAGAAGAGAGGGGAGAATAGAATAAAGAAAGGAAAATGGAGAGAGTGTTTTGAAGGTGGGTTATGCCAGTGAGAAGGCATTAAACAAGGAGCTTATAAGTTATAGTAGCAGCAGGAGTAGTAACAATAGTGATGTTGGGGAGAGAATTGAAAAGCAGATTTTTTTTGTTTTCTGCATACAAAAGAGGAATGCACAGTGCACAGTGCACAGTGGAGCTGAGTTTAAGCGAATGATAATAATAAATGGGGGTGGGGATGCTTGCTTTGCTTGCACTATCAGGCATCAAGTTTTTTAGGAGAAGTGTTGTCAGTCGCAAAAAGAAATGAACATATATAAATTCACCCACCCTTTTCAATTTTTTTAAAGTGATAATTGATATGCTTTTAATTGGAAGAATACTTCAGAGCAATTATTTAATTTTGAAAATAAATATAAAAAAAAGAGCGACGAACGAAGATTAAGCACTGTTTCATTTACTCCAACAAAGATAAATTTCTTTGTCCACAAGTTATTCTAATCTAAGTATATAAAGCTGGCTCTTCAAGTTCCTAATCTTTTCCTAACATACTTTGCAAAGTAAATAGAAACCAAAAGAAAAGGATAAAGGAAAAAAGATAAAGATAAAACGAGTGCTTGGAGACATGCTATGTTGAACAGGACAAAGGCCATAATTAGGGCTTGGCTGAGAATGGAAATCTTTGTTAGTGGACTTTCGCTTGCCTGACCAGTCATTCCGTTGAGAGAAATTAATAGTAATCGAGTTTTGACTAGAAAGAGGTCCTATAAGCTATATTTTAGCATCATTATGTAATATTTTTTACTAGCAAGAGGTCCTATAAGCTATATTTTAGCAGCATTATGTAATATCCTTTGAAATTTCACAGTATCATCAATAATATTGTTACCTAATACGACAACTATGATCTTGGAAGGCAAAGGAAGATCGATTGAAATTAAGGAGGGATAGAGGGGCAGATAGATGGACATTATTGAGAATAGGTCAACTTTGTAATCCAAAAAAAAAAAAAGAAACTTGACTGAGATGATGTACATTTGGTCGTTGTGAAGAGAATTAATTGCATGGCCATCAATGAACTAGCTTCACGCATGCCCATATGATCGACTACTCCATTTTTGTGATTTCATAAACGCAAACCAAGTTTGAGATGAAATTACGATTTTTTGTTCATGAAATTATTAATTCAAGAAGTGGAATAATCCTCTGCAATTTCATTAATCTAAAAATTTAAGTATATCATTATTGGATGGAGGAATTTCTAGGAGCATTGATCGAGTCTTTATAATTAAGGATGCCTTTTCAGTAAGAGAAAAACTGTACTTTACTCAAAGCTAACTGAATTAAGTAGTCATAATCTAATGATTAAGCACTTTTTAAACAAATATATTAAGAGAAGAATGAAAATGAGAAAAGGAAAGGATGGGGGTGTCGTAAAACTTGATGTTTTGCATGGAAATATTGGAGGAAAAATATAATGAATATGATTATCCAAAATGACTTTATTCTTTCATTATCCATGCCTTTATTCCACATTCCACACCACATTTAGTGATCTTTATCCTTCTTTTAGTTTCTTTTTTTTTCTTTTTTTGTCATTCTCTCCCTCCAAGATTACATGTCCACTACTTTTGTTAGTTCTTGCTTGTCTTTACATCCTCGACAACTTGTAAAAAGGTAGAAAGTACAACAATTGGTGATTTTGAAATTTATTAGTTTTGTCACCTTTTTACTTCATTAGGTGTAAAATACAAAAATCATATCTAACAATTCTTTTAATTAAGAAGTACATGGTAAGTGTAAATGGAAGCTGTTTTCTTTGGTAAAAAATGGAGGAGAGTTCGTGCCTTTGAGTTGCTAAGATATAAGTTCCATCACTTGGATTTCCTATTTCTTTTTTAAGCATTATCCGCATTTATTACCAAATGAAGAAGTTAATTATGACTCTGTGAGTAAAGGGTCCACCAGAATAAATCTTTGTTCTCGACACAACCTTGATCACACAATGTTCAAGAAATTCAGAGCAAAGTTTTTTGTTTCTTCTTTTATATATATATATATAGAGAGAGAGAGAGATAGATAGAGGAGGAGTTACTCATACATTATAAGCATCAATTACAATCACTGCGAGTGTCCTCACTCCTCAGTCTTACAAAATTTTATCTAAAGAATTGCTTATTAACATGAATAAGGAGAATGTGGTTCATTATAAGAAAAGGTTAAGTTATAAATGTCCGTTATTGATATTAAATCGTGGATGAAAACATGCATGCCAAATGTAGCACAGATTATCTTTAAAATTATTATTATTATTATTATAATAAAAGGTGTGAAGGGTGTTTGTGGGCCATCAACCTATATGTTTTTAAGCTCTGGGGCATGAATATATGTTCAAACATCATAAACTAAGGGTTAGGTTATAATAATGAGAGTTCCAATTTCTGATGATAAGCTAATAATTTATTAGTTTGTTGTAAGAGAAAAAGAAGTAGAAAGAAAGGTGTGTCTGTGTATTATACAAATTCTTTAAAAAGAAAACCAATATTTTATTAATATTTATTTCAGTTTACTTATTACATCAGTCTTAGGCCTTCTAATATATAATCTACAATCCTCTAATTTAATATTTATTCATATTCTATTATTTTGATTTAGCTTTTGGTTTATTGATCAGTCACTACTCACTACTGCCATTTATTTAGGAAGAGAAAAAAATAATTAGCAGCGGTGACCTACCTAGTTTCCTCAACAGTAATCAACAAAGGCAGTGCCCCTCATGCTTTTGCTTCAGCTTCAGGAGACTAAACTTTGTCACCCACCTCTTTGCCTTATCTTAGGAAACAAAGCTTCCTTAAAGATTCCAATCATTCCTCATTTTTGTAAACAATCAAGAAACCTAGTTTCCTCGTCTACTGCTGCTTTTCACATACAAAATGTCACTCAAAAACACAACATGCATAATAATTATTTTCCATTTATCATCTTTGGTCTTTGTGTTTTGAGTGTTATTTGCTTACCCAATTGTAAACCATCTTCAACAATGTATCCTTTGTACCAGAAATGAAACTCAAAAGTCATCACCACCACCACCGCCCAACTGTTATGATTCTTGCTAACTTCATACTCATAATTAAGATTGCCCACTCTTACTTTTTCTCTCTGTAAGCATTTGAAGTGGGATCATTTCCATTTTCTAAAAGAACAACGATTCTTAGATGGGTTTCTTGATTTTGAAATGTTCAAAACTTGGCAATTTCAATTCACACACTAATTTTAGGGCAAGACAAAGCTGCCAGCAAGCTATCATTCTAGCTGGTTCTGCACTCTTGTTTGTTCAAATGATTATGCTACGTATCCTTCTTTTGTTTTTTTTTTTTTTGGTACCATTACAATTGTGTTATATTTTTGGACTTCCCTGCCCTATCATGTTTTCCTTTCGCTTTTCCGTAAGTGGCATTTGATTCATAACCTTAAACCACTTCTGCAATGTTTGAACTAATTTTTGGCTTCCAAAGCAGAGGATATTTGTTCAAACACGAGTACTTACGCGTCCTAGATGAGTTGGACTCCAATCAAGTTTGGAACTAGATTCCGCATCATAATATATTAATTACACATATGTAAAATGCCCTTGTGGTCCAAATAAATAGTAATCTATATTTTAATGGTAATTACTTTTCTAGTCCCGCGTTGCCTTTTGAGTTTTAACATGTACAAGTTTTGTTAGAGATGATTTTATGGTTTATAACCTTTGGTCTTTTCAACAGATTTGAACTGCAATAAGATCAATAACAATAGAATCATACAAGTGGTGAAGAACTCACACGACACGAAATATACGTCGCAGTAAATAAAGACAAAACGAGACATAGAATCATCCTATATGCATGTGTATCCAGCCCTAAATGCAGTGATTTGTAGGAAGTGGTTTGTGTCTTTGGTCCCCTCGGCTAATTGTGACCTTGAATCTTTTCTTCTTTGCTTTTAAATCCCCCCAAAACTAAAAGCCAAGAAAAGCAAAAGTCTAGGCGTTGGGAACATTCCCGCAAAACTTTTAGATTTTTGTCTGGACTCTGGACTTAGACTTGAAGGCTTTTCTAACATTAGAGAGATGACAGCACCAAACATTCTTCCAAGAAATGGCATGAGATTCAAAGCAAGCAACAACAACGCAACAAACTCATTAAAAGCTTATATACACATATAGAATTATAACAAATATACCTTTTCTTTTCTTTTACACAATTCCTTGGTATCACCCCCCACTGGCCACCACCTTCCTTCCTGCTGCCTAATGTGCAATATTAACCCAACAAAACAAAACAAAAAAAAAGATAAAAAGGGCAAAAGGAAATTGCCTTGATTTATTCCCTTCTAGCTTTAATGTGCTTGTGTGCATATTCTTCACTTCTACTTGTCGTGTTGGATCTTCTTTGGTTTTCTGTTGACGTTCTGAATATTCCCTGCTAACGATGCGAATGCTATGTATTATACCGAATATTAAATAATCATTTATGCCATCATTTCTTTGCAACAGACCAATTGTTTAGATTCATAATATTTTGCATTGAGAAAGTAATGTATAATGGAAGTCAACCACTTGTTTAACCTAAAAACGAGTATCCATGCAAAAGGATGAGAATTATCTTATCAAGATAAGCTGATAAGCATGAGAGCAATGGAGAAAGCAGCAGACAATTCCTTGGGGCTTGAGAATTGGGACAGGGGACCACAGACATAAAGCTCCTAAGCACATAACCCAAAACAATAAACTCTTCTTTGTTTTTTCTTCAAGGAAAAGAATAATAGAAGAAAAGGCTGTTACTTTGCTTTCTTTAACCACCTTATTATCACGTCCTTAATTAGCAGATTGCAGCCATATAGCTAAATTTTGTCTTTGGTTCCCACTACATTCATAATCATAACTAATACAATGCCTGCTAAGTTTAGTTCAAACGAAATGCGATCCTTGATCTGAATTTTGTATGGATAACTTGAATTGCAATCTTATAATAATATATATTACGCAGCTTGAATAGCAACTAGTACGTTGGTGAGTTGAAGAAGGTAAAATCAAGTATATATTATATTATGTACGTAAAGTTATATATAAATGAAATAATAAACTACTCGCATAAATAGTACTATTTATTTTCTATAATTGTACTCGACAAATTTCAGGAAGAGATTTCAAAGAAAAGTAAAATGAAAAAAAGGTAATGTTCTTTTGTATTTACATAAAAAGATGAATTTGCACATCGAGTCACACTTCTTAAACAAGAAATAGGAGATTCAGTAATGAGCTAATTAAACATATTTGTATGTGATGTAAAAGTGTGCGCTTGGTACCCGTACCTTTGTATAATGCAATGCAAGAGGAGTGAATGATGAGATTTTTCTTAACGTTGGATTGGCAAAACTTGGGAATGTGAGACTGACTCAATGTCTATTTGCTTGATCCCGTAAAGTCTGTGATAAGAAAAAAGAGAAACGCATGCTGAAGACAGAATATGATAGGAACAAATAGCTTCAAGCTTTCTGTCTCTTTACCTGTTCTGTTATCGTTAGGCCCACCCCATTTTTCCTTCCTCCCTTTCAACCTGTGGTTTAATTTTGGTACTTCAAACATTTTAATTTTTAGGTAACATATCATCTGTTCTTGTCTTATTTTACGAGCTTTTATTCATCTAATAAATAAAATTTACAAAAAATAAATACTCATAAAATAGAGAGGATAAAAACTTGAATCATAACACTTAACTATCCAATACACCTAAGAGTGGATCATAAATTAATTGATTGATCCAAAATGTCCCAATAAGTAGAAGCCGAGTTCTGCAGGTCACTCACAAAAAATGATTTTGTTGCATCAAATCAAAGGACAGCCATTGTTGCACCTGACAGGTAGTACTTCAGCACATGTATGTCTATGCAGCTGAACTGATGATGAAACCCCACCCATGTGCCTAATCTCTTCAACAGATCCACTGCAATTAAAGTCATTTTGACATGCTGTAAAAAGTTGCACAGTCAATGAATGATCATGGGTTTTATTTTTCACCTTCTTTTTCTCCTGCCATTTTGTTGAGTTACTTGGCAAGAGGTATTTATTCAAATTAATTGTGAGGCATCTAATCCAGGATAAGATACCAAAAAGAAGACTAGAAATAAGAATCAGTAGTTTATGAATCAAATTAAAGATGAGACGTGAAAATTGGGACTCGGGACAGTACATTATATGTTGTGTAAGCAGCAAGTGCAAAAGGCAGAAGCTTCTGTATATGTTAATTTGCATTGGGTTGGGGGGGTTTCGAGTCTCTGACACAATCTGATCAATACTTAAATTTCTGATATCATCACCTAGAGTCTGCAACACCAACAAGACTTTGCATTCTTTATATACTTAAATTTCTGATATCATCATCCAGAGTCTGCAACACCAACAAGACTTTGCATTCTTTATTGGTTTTGGTTTATGGCTTTGATAATGAAAAGTTATCTTGGTACCTGCAGTCTGCATTTCATCAAAGTCACAACCAACCAACAGAATTACGCATGACACTTTTTTTTTGGGAAATTGATTAGAAAATGTTTTATTATTATCATTTTCTGGCCCAACCCTTGCCTAATTGAGCAGGCAATAGTTCAGTTTTCTCCTTTTCAGTGACAAGTTTCTTGTTTCGTGATTTTGTACAATCTGATTCAGATCCGATTTGGTTCAGTCGAGCACGGGCCAACTATTTTAACTTTTTAGGAATTAACATAACAAAATCAAAATCCAAAAGATTTCTGGATAAAAGATATTCACTAGGGAATTTATGGTAACAAGTTATAGAGAACGCTAAATCAATGGTAGTCTTCTCATTAAAAGTTTTGGAACATTACTAGAACAATCTCTTTTTTCATCTTTAATAGCATATGCAGGCGGACCACAGCATCCTAATGCCATGCCAGTTCCACATTAAAGTAGTGGTTCAGTGGTCCAGTGCCACCTAGGCCTTATTAATCACCCATTTCATTTCTTGTCATCCTCATTCCATGGATCCAATTAGGATGCAGATGTAGAAGCATCCCGAGACTAGAGATTTGAACCCCCGCACGCTACGCTCTAATTTCTCTTGCGATCACATTATCATTATTATTACATACACGAGCGTATATAAGCAGCATATTCCCAGTCTGAATCCTGCTCAACAGTCGTATTTCATTAGAAAGGATGGTTTACCAAATCTATGGAGCGTTACAAGTTTCATTTCTATATGAAACAGGAAAATTTCACAGCTCACTAGAGTTTGTCTGGCTAAAGCTGGGTGGCCATGATTTCACATTAAACAAGTAATTCACTAGTAATTGAGGACCTTCCGTTCAACAAGTGCTTCAACCTTTAATAAACATTTTTTTGAACTCATCATTAGTCTTCGGCTTCCCATCTTCTTCCAAAGGCTTAGATAGGTTTGCAGGCTGACCAAGTGGCCTAACATTTCTTGGCACCGCAAATGTGTTCTTCCCTTTCAGCTCGATGCTCTCAGCTCTTTTATGTGCAGTAGAGGGCGGATTGCGAGGTGCCTGGGACTCCTTGGAAGTTTCAACAGACTGCCCAGTTGTAGATCCTCCGTTGCTTCCACTCTGGTTCCCAGTTTGAGCTGCAACTTAATTTCATTTCACTTATTAGCTATGGTGTTCCAACACATTCCCAAGGACAACAATAAAATAAATGGACGTCTTGATAACAAAACTACCTTATCACACAAGTTCTCCCATCAGCTTTCCTAACTTTCTGGTTCAATTTTATCACCTTAATAATTTGCCTATAGTTCCAAATTCATTGTTAATGAAGATCCATAGAGTGAGGTGATTATAAGTTTAATTCCTGCCTTTCTACTACAAGTATGTAGCTTGTATGTACATTTGCATGTTCACTGTCACTGACTTTTTATTTAAGGCTACAAGTTATCATTAATTTTTCCGGACTTCTCATTCAACTCAGATATAGTGATCAAATGCTGAATTGTGAACTTAAGTTTATTGGTATCTACACAATGCATAGATTCCTTTGAGTATATCTGTAAGCACAAAGAAATACAAAAGATAAATCATTAACCTACCATGATCTTTTGAGGCAACTTGATTGTTCTTTTTACTTCGTTTTGGATCCGATCGTGCAATACTTAGCTTCTTTCCAAGCAACATCTGCTTATTCTTTGCAATAGCTTCATTAAGATATTCATCATTCGAGAAATCCACATATGCTAGCCCCTTCACAGAGAAAATAAAGGAGATGGGACGCATCAGCAAGAAACAGTAAAAGCAAGCCACGTTAAAAAATTAGAAAGCATGCTTAATCTTTCTAGCCTTTTGTACCTGCAAACATTATACTATAAAATAATATTTATTTACAACAATCTGATAAGACATTCTATTAGCCGAGTATTCTGTCAAGAAAGATATCAAATACCACCAAATTTTTCCTTCACAATCAAATGTAACCTGGTGAAAGCAATCAAACTTCCCGACTCTCACTTCATTAATTGGGTAAGCACGTTGCCTAATATTCCTAGCACATAACTGGGTAAAGAAAAATGCAGAGATAAAAACACTTGCACGAGCAAATGTTAGAGACAGAAAGAGACCCTTGATTTTCCTGTAAACTTATCACGCAGTATTCTGATTGAGACAAGGCCACCAACATCACTGAAGAACCTACGTAAATCTTTTTCATTTGTCTGCAGTAGTCAAGAGTATCAGTGGTAAGGTCTACGCCAACTTATCAAACAATGAGAATTGCACAAGTACAACTCTTGCTTTAACTTTGGAGGTAGTTATTTACTTACCTTAAAGTTCAGGTTCGATATAAATGCAGTGCATTGATCTGTATATACTTTCATTTTTCCTGTCTGTGAGTCCATCTGCTTTCCATGGGTATCATCTGCCTCTTCAGCATTGGATTTCACCATTTCCACTTCTTTTATGAAAGCTGGATTCTGTACCTGATCTTTTTCCTTCTCATATCCCATGTTTTGGGTTTGAGCTATTTTCTTCTGCCTTTTTGCTGGAGACTGCTCGTCAGCTGTGTTCAAATCACCCTTTCTCTTTTCACGAACAATTTTCTTAATGGGTTTTTCTCTTTGGTCAATTATACTGGTAGATGCTACAGATTCTTGTTGTCTCCTATACAATTGCAACTCTTCTAGTCGAGGTGTAACCTGAAAAGTCAAAAGACTCCAATATTTCACCCCATTTACAGCTACATCTTGCTTCAAGGTATAGATACATAATAAAATGTCAAATCTTTTCGCAAGCAAAATCTTGCCATTAACTTCTTATTTTAATCAAAAAAGATATTCCAATAGCCAAGGTGAATGACAAGGCTACACTGAATGCTGAAGAAATACTTCAATCAAACAATCTTATTATAAAGAAAGAGAAAGTCTACAACTGCTTACATATGCATTAAATTGAAACACAATAAAGGGAAACTCCTGTAACCTGAATCCCTGTTTAATTATCAGATACAAGAGAAATGGTAAAGTCTCAAGCGACTGCTCAAACTAGCCTATTCTGGGAAAGAGAAAGGTTTGGCCCTGACATCAGCTTAACATTACTCAGATTATCAGGAACGTGAAGTATACAAACAGAACTTATATCCAGCCCCTAGCATTTATTTCAGTGTGCTAGAAGCACGACCAAGCTTCAGCTTTATAAGGTGAGGGAGTTAAGTGACCTGGGGTTGAACAAACTTAAAGCAGGATAAATATAAATTATTTAGAATATGAAAAAAGGTTCTATTTCGTTATAAACAAATAAATATGTTAAACAGTTGGAGTTTTCTAATATGTAGATAAAGTACAGAAAACTGGGTAAAATGTAAAATAATCCTGTTGCCGTTCAAGAGGCTGATTGATACATTTCTATCCCGCAAGTGATAAGTTCAAATCCAGTTGTTTTCTTTTTGCTGTTTATTATGTGATATTTCAACTAGCAAAAGAAAATGTTGTTGTTCAAACTGTGGGCCACTTGAAAGCAAGTCTTACCCCCCAGGCCATTTTGCTACAAAATACAGCATTTCAAGAAAACTATCCAACTATTTTTCAAAAAAAAAAAAAAAAGAAAACTATCTTAACTGGTACATGTCTGTTAATAATGCCTTAACCTGAAAACCACAAGCTAACAGTCACTGGTTCTTTGATCGGTTTAGAAGGTTGGTTCAAACATAGATTTGGTATTATTAGCCACCTAAGGTTTTTGAGCACACAGAAAAAACACCAACAAAAGAGGGTCAAATGAAAAGTAGTTGCTAATATTTATGGAAAGGCAGCGCCAGGACTGATTACCTAATTCCTTCAATTAAATATCTTTCAAATAGAAAGATGTTCAATACTTTTACAATGCACACATAGGTTTGATTCCAATAGTTTGATTGTAGACACCTTAATACTTATAGAACACCAAACAACAAGGCTAACAAAAATTTCTGGTCATAACCCTGCTTTATTAATGTCATTTCCAAGACTTAGTTTAAGAACTCACAGCAATCAGCATGCTTCACATTTTCTGCACAGACTAACAAAAAAAATATATTAACAGTGCAGATGGTGAGATCAACTGGCCTTTAAAATGCATCATTATAATTTCAATGGAAAAGAAAACGTGCATGGTGCTAGTGTAGGGAAAGCAGCAGGAAATTATACCTTCTGTACAGCATGATCGAAATCTTCCAGAGTTCCATACTCCTTTTCAAAGCGCAACCAGGAATGGCATATTTCCTGAAGGATTCTGTTAATTAGGAAAGCAAGATATCATCTAATCCACAGTGCAGTGAATAAATGCCCAACAGCACCTCACTGACTCAAGACTCCTAGAGGAAATCAGAAAGCAAATTAATATGACCATTTCTGACACCATATCAAACATCAAGAAGTAAATGCACATCAGTACCAAGCAAACAATTTATCTTGACACGTGCATACACACATTTATTACAGATAAACAGAGAGCTTATGATGCTTATTCTCTATTTAAGGCCAAGAAATTTACAAAATTTGACAGCTCAAGATCAGGAATCACTTTCCAAAAGTTTCTATTATAAATAATGTCTCTCAAAGTATTTTTTCCTACACTGAAAAGTGCACTCAATGGTTTGAAATACTCTCCTTAGTAAATGGAAAAGATGGACTATAAGCAGAGGCACACCATATACTCTTCATTAATTCAACTAATGAGCAAGTCGCATTGTTCATATATGTAAATGGCATAATTATAATTAGCAGTGATCTTGCTGGAAGGTAGAGGTTGAAACTTGGAATGGACTTAGAAAGGCTGAAGTGTTTGAAACTTGGAATGAAGGACTTAGAAAGGCTGAAGTGTTTGAAACTTGGAATGAAGGACTTAGAAAGGCTGAAGTGTTCTTTTGGTAATTGAACTGGAATATTTAAAAGAGGTTATTTTTCCATCATAAAGGAATTACATCCTCAATCTTTTTAAAGAAACCAGTAGTCTAGGGAGCAAGCCCGCAACTACAGCAATCAAACGATTGGTAAGTTAAAGGGGATGAGGCTGTTGATAAGGCGGGCAGTTTGATATATCTCCTGCACACTACATTAGACATGCAGTGAGTGTAATGAGCTAGTTTAAACATGCAGAAATTCTGAACAGATGTATATTATTAGCAATATATTGCTAGGTCAATACATAGGTACAAGTATAAGAGGGCTATTCTAGGAAACTAATATCTGTACACAATATCCTAATATCTGTACATAATATCCTAACTGATCTGATTTGCTAACGTTTAGGAGCTAATAATAACAATCAAAAGATTGGTAAGTTAAAGGGGATGAGGCAGTTGATAGGGCGGGCAGTTTGATATATCTCTTGCACACTAGATTAGACATCAGTGCGTGTAATGAGTTAGTTTAAACATTTAAGGAAAAGAACATATGCAAGCAGTTTAGAGAGTTCTATAATATTTGAAGTCCCCTCTTGAGGTGTAATTATTTTCAAACTATATTAGTAGATATCTAACAAATGGTATACAGATGGATTACGAAGAATGCCTAGTAAATTGAGAATCCACAACTCGATATTGTATTTTTCTTGGTGACAACTTGAGATATGGAGGAGCGAGATATAAGATGTAGCTGCAAGGTCAGCGAGATATAAGATGTAGCTGCAAGGTCAAGTGTAGAAGCAGAGTTTTGAGCAATAACACTTGGAATTTGTTAGCTACAATGGATAAAGATCATACTTGAGTTAAAAATTCAAAGTAGCTGAACAAGACTATATTTCAATAAAAATTCTGTATTTGTACCGGTCACAACCCAGACCAAAAATGTAGAAATTGACCGTCATTTCATAAAGGAGAAACTCGAGCAGGAGAAATTAAGGAAAAGTGTTATGAATAATGTAGGGTTTAGCATTAAATTAGAGATCTTATTCAATTGTGTGCTTAGCTAGTTTCCTTGCACTTAATTGTTTGCAGCTGTAGTTTCATGGTAGGTATATTGTATATGTAGCTAGGGTTTTCACATAATTCCTAATAGTTTTTCAATAACCTACATTCATGACGCTTTAAGAGTAATGGAATAGAAACCATTTTATTTAATCATTTGAAGAAATATTTCTTTCAATTAACAGAAACTATAGGCTATCTCTACTCGTATGCATCACTCAGCAATTATTGGGCTTTTCAAACGTTTGGGATGACTCACATTTTTGTCAAATTTCAGCAATAAAAAAGTTATTTGGTAAGCATAATCAAAATACTCATAGAAAAGGCTTTTTTTTCCTAAAGTATTAAGTAGCTATCTTCTGGTATTCCCACATACTCTATCTCCTTCCAGTATGGGCCTTCTCAAGTTTCTTAGTTGTTGCTTGAAGTTAAAACATTTAAATATGATCGTTCTCTGCAACTGGCATGCTACCAACAGCATGCTCTCTCTCATCGATGTGTTAATATTCCATTTGCTTCCTGGGATTATTCCTAATTTCTTTTCCCCTTTACAATTCTCTTCTAACTAATTTGCAAAAAGCTCATACAATTTGGTACAACTCTGGTACGCCAATAAATGTATCAAAACTATAATGCATCATATTGCAGTACTCTCCATCTATTTTTCACTTTACATGCAATTCCCAAGATGCATAAAAATAAATAAGCAAAAAGTTACCTTGCGTAGAAAATCAAACTACCACTACAAATCATCAAGAGCAAGGAACTAAACATTGAAGGCCTAAACAATTTGGATACATAACAAGGGATGAGGGGGAATGAATACCTCTGAGCCTGTCCCAGCAAATCTTTTGCTGTAGCATCTCTTATAAATGGCCCTAGCTTCATTGACATGACCTAACTCAATTTCCATTGCTATGTAACCTTGCCAGGCTTCCAACATTGTACCACTGGAAAGAAAGAAAATAAATTAGTAAAAGATTAAAAGTTGCAAAAAGTTTCGAAGTGATATCAACCAAAACAAAAGCAAAAAAAGGAGATGTGTCAAAACCTGATTTTAAGCAACCTCTCCCACACACCACGAGCTGCAACTAGATCTTTACCTAAATTATTCTCTAAGCGGGCCCAATAGGCGTGCAGATGCAGCAATCCTTCTGAATTCTTTATGTGTGGTGACAGGTAATCAAATGCATACTACCATGTTACAATAAACAGTTAGAAACTGCAATAAACAGATAGTTACATGCTCGTGTAGCATTCTTGGCACGTATACAAGCCAGGCTAAACTTTCTAAGAAGCATACAATAAATGGCCATGGGTATGTCCTCCAGTTGAACAAAAGAGCTTACAGAAGAACATTTATCTACTTTATCATTCAAATTAAGCCATAGACAAGATCACACAATAAAGTACCTCTGATACGAGCAATATATGAATATCCCAGAGAAATACAGCTCATATTCTTTTGAACATTAAGTTTGGCCAAATACTAAATCAAGGCTTTGAAAAATCCCATTTTCCAGTTTTTCCACATCAATGTCTTGCTGAAAATCCACTAAATTTATTCTTCATAAAAATCCACTAAATTCACAAACTAACGTCAGCACATCCAACATTAATACAAGCAGTTCAAGACACCACCATAACCATATCTGCGGTGAACTATAGTTCATCATATTCCTCTTTGTGTCAAACCAAATATGTAAATCAGTGGCACAGTTAAAAGAAACATCTACACCTTCCACCAAAAGCTATTAGGAGAAGATAAAGTATTGCAGATAAAAGTCTTACTCTTAACAAACCATGTCAACAATAGTGAAAGTTCATGAACTAGTAACACAACGATACACACCTGGAATGTTCCCCTAATTAATGAATAATCCAACACATCCTCTGCTTCAAAACCAGATAAAATTCTTCGCCTCAAACCATCTACTCTTGTCAGAAACAGCTCCAGGTACTGTAATAAACAAAATCTAGTTAAAAAGCAGAGATATTTACTTCAAAGACAATACCAAGTGGCTAATGCTAGAGAACACAGCCAGAGTCACATGCAAAATGAATGTGTATAGTACCTCCTCAAATGTTGAGAAGGTGCAAGTCAGGGACTTTTCAAAAACCTGAAACCAATAAACAAAATTTAATCCATAATCCTAATAAAAATAACGTATTGCCAATATGTGGTGGTTAAAAGTCTATTAGGCATATTCACAAATATTTTATGTTAAATAACCATTCAAAAAGGAAAAGACAGTTAGTTAATGAATGGTTTTCTTGAAAGATGACAAAAGATAGTGCATTTCTCACTCTAGTAGTAGAAAAAAGATATTGCCAGAATAGATAGATCTTCAAGTTTCTTTTGTACCACAAAGCAACTTGATCGCTTTGTAATTTGAAACAAAGCTTTCTTGGGAGGCAGTGGAAAAGTCCAAGTTATCATAGACAATCACACTAGAAGCATTAATTTTGGACTTCGCAGGTGTTTCTTTGATGTTCTGATAAATTTCTACTGTTAGTATTTCTTTTAAGATTATCTGCTTAACAATATAGTACTAGATGTTCCAAATCGTAGTTTCGACACCAGATTCCTAGCCTCTGCAGCGCAAAGGAAAACAGTTAGGTTGATAGACCTAGTTACAATTATTTTTGTAGGATTGACAATTAACACTACGGGTTCCATTTAAAATCATTGTTCAGGAACAAATTCTAACACAAGGTAGTCATTGCCCAAACAGTTACAGTCAAAGGGGACAACCAAATTCGAATAGAGCATGTCCCGAACAAGAACTCATTCACCAAAGCAAATACTTTGAAGAAGTGATAACCAATAAACATACATGAGATATCATTTTTTCAGGGGCACGTCCACGTTCCAACGAGAGCAAATACCTAACCCAGAGTTCTCCAATCCAGGGACAACTTTTTGTGGCCCTTGCAAAAACATCCCTTATAACATTTCCTACCTGAAAAAGAATGAAAAGTAGAATAATTTATAAGTAATGCAAGTTAGAAGTTAGAAAAGCTCCTAAAAACAAAAATAGAGGGACAACCTTCAAAGTTCTGTCCAAATATTGAGTATAATCAAGCCACAAATCAGTTGACACAGGAAACTCAGTAATTGCACGCTCATATAGAACTTGAACCCGCGTTGGGTCACCTACAGACTTTTCAAATTTCAAGTAGTTCTGCAACAAAATAAAAATCCATTTACAGAAGATTAAACCAAAAAGGCAAAAAGAAGGAAGACAAGGAGAC
This sequence comes from Erythroxylum domingense, assembly GCA_025594535.1. Classification (NCBI taxonomy): domain Eukaryota; kingdom Viridiplantae; phylum Streptophyta; class Magnoliopsida; order Malpighiales; family Erythroxylaceae; genus Erythroxylum; species Erythroxylum domingense. The sequence continues at coordinate 16,519,036 of JANQBM010000005.1, read as the reverse complement.
AAGTTTTCCACATTTTTTAGAACACATGTAATGAAGCAGCAAAGTATAGAGAGTACAAAAAGCAGCTAAACACAAATGGCAACCAGCCAGTGAAAGTATTTGTAATGGGGAGGGGAAATTAGTTGAGCCATTATTTCCTTTAATAGGTAGCTCTAATGAATTCCTTTAATTGTGAATTTTCCTTATTAGAATCTAAATTGGAGTAGGTTTATTTGGAGTCCTTATGAGGTCATCTCTATCAAGGCACAATGAGTTAGAATCATTGTCTTAGTAGGATTTAATCATCTGGATTTATCTAAGTTTAATATTTCAATTGTGAAGAGAAGAAAATTTTTTGGAATTTGCAGCAGGGAAATGTTATGCTTTCTTTCTAAGTGGGATACTAGATTTAAGAGTGATTTTTAGACCTATTGTTTCAGTTAACTCCTTAGTGACAAATTCCGCAACCTTAAGTTTTGAAACCTGTTTGTTTCCATCAAGCATTTAAATTCCCTGTAGTGTCCTACATCTATTCAAAAGGTTAATAGAGCATTGAATAAGCAGTCAGCGGCCATAACTTACAAAAGAGATAATAGCAGCACTCCAGTGCCATCATGATGAAAAACAAAAGAGCATTAGGTTTGTGTACCATGAAATTTTGAAATTTTTCCGTGTCAGACACATCACTCCTGGAAATCTGCTCCTCATGCTGAACACGGGCACTATACATTTCCAAGGCCTTTTGGTATGCTGAAGCAACATTAGGGGATATCCCATCCACATCACTAGACTCAGCATCAAGAACATTCCCCTGCTCTACTTCCCAAGCCTTATATGCAAGAAGTGTGGACCGCAAGTCAAGAAGTGGGATAGATAATTGGCGGTGGAATATATTTTGAATGCATTGGATCTGTGATTCCTTCGCCTACAAGAGATAAAGCAATGCAACTTAATGCATACCTATTATCAATTGTTTTTTGTTAAAAAGAAATTCATCAGAAACCTTCACAGACAAAAGAAAAGATGGAACTGCCAACAGTCTAGGCAAAAAGGTGATTTGTAGCAGAGGGGCCATTGAATAGAAATTAACCAAATAAGCGCAATACACATGAAGTTATCCGCCACCATAATGGAAACTCAAATCCATAATGAACTAACAAAGCACTAAATAGCAGGACCAAATCATTAAGACTGGTTAAGTAAAGGCATATAGTTTGAACTTCAAAAATAGCACAATTGGTTTAGAGAACCAGAGTGCTGCAATCAGATTGAAGATACTTCGGTTATTTCAACTTTCATATTCAGATGTTTCATAAATCTCAGAGTTCTAGGGGTTGCTGTGTAGATTGGCTCCTTTGATTGGTGGCTCAGCATTTCTGCCAAAGTTGTAAGGATGACTCATTTTAATCCACATGAAAATCAGCTTCTAACCATTCCTCAGCAAATTGATCTATTCTGAGAAATTTAATAAAGAGAGAGTAGGCTGTTGAAATAAGCAAGTAAGTGCATGATCTAAAATATGACTTTGTTGAAGCTAAATTGTTATTTTGGTTACCAAGAAATGAATCCCATTCAGAAAATCTTTCCTAAAAGGAAATCTAAACCAATAAGTAACCAATCACTTAACTCTGAATAATCAATTAACTTCAATCAATACTGAAAAATGTCCTTCCCAACCAATTAACAATCTTATTTTCCTCAGGATATGTTAAGAAATGTTCGACAAATTTAACCATGTAGATCCATCATACCCTGACACTTTTAAGCTTCCATTTACAAGTTGGAATGTCGATTGGCCTCTAATATATTCATAATTTTCTTTTTGAGTTACAGAAAAGGAGCAAATGTGAATTTAAAAAGTAAACAATCAGTTTCAGGATCAACTTGAAAATGAAGTAATTCTATTAGATTAACTGAAAGGGAATTTCACAAGCTAAGAACGTAAAAGCAGACAGTAGCAATTCAAAACAAAAATTTCACCTTTAAATCTGTTTCATCAATGGTAAGCAAAACAGCCTGCTCAAATTCCCTGTACGCATCCCATATTTTATTTCCCTCAGCAACATGTAAACCAGCAGCAGTCAAAGCTCGCTCAAAGAGGTTCCGGGCCTTTGAAATGCCATCAATAGAGCATCCACGCACTGAAGGATCACATTCTTGTATGTAATTTAAGTAGTCACACCAAAGAGGGACAGACTGCATTCAGAAGCAAGATTACATTGAAGGAGATAGAATGAAATTTTGTACAAAGTAAATGAAAAAAATAAGACCCGAAGTACCTAAGTTTGTTCAAACTTCAACTTACAACCACAAATCTTTTAACAGCTAGGAGAAAAGTTCATATTATTTGAAATATTGTAAATGTATTCATTCTAAATTTCCAGTTTCAAGCTTTTCCTATTTTCTTTACCTACACATATTTTATGTCACATATCAAACTCCTGATTTTCTGTAAAATGTTCTCTCTTATCCAATTTGACAGGAATTGGCATCTAATTCCAATAAGCTGCCAACATGGTTCCAACAAATAAGCAAGCACAGGCAAACATAACATATGACATGTGATGTCTAAATATTTTTCTCAAACAAGGAAGATTGTCATCTTAAACAAGTTGAAGGTCATGTAGTCAAGTTTGTTGTTGATCAAACCATAGACATTGATTGATGATGGGATATCAAAGAGCCAAGCATTAGAGACCAGACTAAAGAATAATGTGCGCCATCACCATGATCCACAGCCCCATGCCCCTACAAACCTCTATAATGTCATCAAACAAGCAATCACCCTTGAGTATATAACATCTTTATCGTAATCAAAAGGCTAATTGTATCATTTTTTCTCAAATACAAAAAGAGAAGAAAAATAATTCTACTTCTTGTTTCTCTTTTCTTTGATGGGTCTCCTTAATTACTGGGCTAGTGCTCCAAATATTAAAAGGTTATATGGGCTTCAATGCATCTATCAAAGGCACAACTTGCTGTATAACAATTCCCACTGATGCCTTTGTCCACATATGATCGTTCTTTCCAACAATAAAATCTAGCTACAAACCTAGGCATAATCAATGGATCAGAAGCAAATCCAACTTGGCACCAATACCTCCTTCAAACTTGTCTTCTTAACAAATGAAACTGAGCAGGTGAAACCTTTTGCCAAGTTAATCTCTAGAACAATCACAAAGAGGACAGAAAATCATGAAATGTAATTATTGAAAAGGTGTTGACTTTGATTCACTAGGAACAGTAAATTATCAATGTGTATGCTTGATTAAATGGGACAGAGATTATAAAATGAAAAATGGAAGAAGCAAGAAAGCTTCTTCCTTTAGGGACGAGAGATGATTGTGGTTCTAAGAGTAGCAAGAAAATAACTAAAATGAAGCAGGGGTGGATGGTTAACACCAGTATTACTACTCATACGGTTTTCAGGTTCCATGAATTTTTTCAAACTGACAAACTTGCGAACCAAAAGAGTAAAACCATTATTCTATAACCCATTCATTATATAACAACATCAGATATAAGCCTGTTTACAGCAAAGTTAGTTGGGGACTGGCAATGAACAAGTCCATTTTCAAGAACAAAATATTCCACAAAAACCTTGTCTACATTATAAATTCCATGAAACAAACCACCACGTGTTTATCAAACTGAGATGCCTTATAGCACCATTTCTACTCTCACTACCTAGTACAGTCCCTGAACATATGTGAGTTAGTAAAAGAATTGGCTAATGCCCTTCAACTTGAATAAGAATAAAATTCATATGTTGCAAGAATCTCTCTAGATAAATATTAAAGTCTCGCAAGAATAAAGGCCCAATGTTGGATAAGAACAAAGTTGATATCTAACACAATATTTACACAAATATTAACTATAGTCCCAAATACGGGTCCACCATTGTTAGAACTGAAAGACCAATTAAACTGCAGGATATAAGAATATGATTACATTACTTCCAATGTTCTCGCTTTTCCTATCCATCATCCCAAAAGTCATCATTTGAAACCAATAATTATACGCCACAATAAAATGAGCCAAGTCTAAAGACACCAATTGTAGTTGAAATCTGAAATGACCATACAATACACGTACGTATTGCAGGTGAAGCAAAGTGAATATGAACATACCACATAGTCGTGAACTCCTTGCTCATAAAGTTTCTCAATTGCGGACAAAGCCTCAGGCCTGAATATTGGTTGAGAAATTAAATAAATGGTAACAGTTCAAAAAATTAAAAAGCAACGGCAAAACATACAGGAGTCATAGGTCCAAAGACGAAGAGGTATAAGAAATTTTAAAGGTTAAGAAATACCCAGAATGAAGAGAAGCTTCATCAAGGGCCCATTGTTGCCACATGGCAGGGGTCAAAGGGAACATGGCACTCATAGCTTCCCTTGCTTCTTTGAGCTTCTCTATCTCCCCCATCTTCCTCAACAACTTAATGAGCTGCATTGAAACTACCATGATGTTGAAAAGAAAAAATGAAATCGAAAACTAGAAGAAAAAAAAAAGGAAGTTTGAGATTACTTGAACATGAGCATCATAGTCGTATGGATTAAGGAGAAGTTTAGATTTTAGGGTTCTAAGCTGTGATTCGTCTGCTGTATCAGAGTCGGAGTCGGAGTCGGAATCGTCGGAAATGGGAGACTTATTAGGGTTTTGAGCTTCATTTTCGCTGTTCATTACTACTGTTACAGGCTATCTCTCTCTCTCTCGAAAAGTGAAATGGAACTCGAACTCACTTTACCTGTTGAGCACGCACAGTTTGTTATAAATCAGAAACAAATCATAGATCCCGTTAATATTAAAAAAAAACAAATCATAGTTATAATATTAATGTTCTTCATCGTGATAATTATGATAAACATAAAATTAAACACTTTGTGATTTTGATTTAGAAAACGAATACAAGTCTAATACTTGTTAATTTTCATTTTCTAATCAAAAAAGAAAAAACATATGAGAAAAAATTACATAAAATGATAGTCTAATTAAAATGCTCATCATAAGAATATTTTAGGATCAAATTTGGAAGGAATGTATATCTTTAATATTTATTATAGAATTCTCTTATTTATGTTAACTTTTCCATACTTTTTGTTTGTTAAATACACCTAATATAATATAATATCAATTGATATTTGTAAAATTGGTAATATTGTATTATTTTTCAAAAAGTAGAATTTAAAATTCCTATTAAAATAAAATAGGTTGAACAATTATAGAAGCATAAAATGTTAGATATTTATTTTATTTATAAAATTAAGTGTTCAATTACATACTAAGTTCTGAAAACATTTAAGCAAGCAAATGGAAAATATATGAAATTTGGTGGGCATTGTACATTAAGAACCGTTATGTCGATTCACTCATCACAATTCATTAGTTACCGCTGACAATAAATGGTAACAAGAGAATGCACGTTACAACCACAACAAAAGGAAATATTTGTATAACATTGGATGAGACAAACATGAGTTACGTACAAAATCACATGTCACGCTTGGCTTGAGTTATAGTAAAGTTAGATCTTCAATGAACTCCTCGTACGATTACATCTTCAAAGAATTGTATCATAAATGTGGATTTTCACAAAGCTTATGACTCGATAAGCTATGACTTTATTCTCAATTTTCTACATGTTTTTGGACTCCCTAGTCACTCTAGGAATCGGATCAAATTATGCATAACAAGAATATCATTAAGTTCGCTTATTAATAGAGAACCAAATAGATGTTTAAATATTTAATATACAATATCAACTTGCGAAGAGTGGGTTGGTCATGGTGATAAAGATTGCTTTTCATGTACCTGTTTTGCTGTTACGAACGCAATGCTGGGAAACAATTTGAAACTTTTGATGCAAGACATGCAGTGCTCAAAAATTTTCGTCATGATTTTGTGGTATCTCACGTTGATGATCAATCACAATAATTCATAACCATGTCCAACAAACAGGTTCACCCATTCTTGTCAGAATAGGGTGCTGAACAAAGATGGAAGATACTGGGAAAATGGCAGAAGAAACTCAAGGGTAAATTTTAATTTATCTTCCACCTGCTTTTAGGAACTTGGCAAAGGCGGCAATCCAAAAGCAATTTTGGTTCTCAAATCCTGTGACCAACTGGTGTAGAATTCTAATGAGAAAAGGATGGTTAATTCTGTCCTGCGAAAGAAACCGCACATTTGCTTTATTTCATCGCGAAGACAAAACTCTATGAAGCATATGTATTTAATCTCTCTAGTTGCCGACGATATCTTTAAAATTGGCAATGCAAGTCAACGCTCGTTCAAATTCACTCGCTTCTAAGGCAAATGTGAGGCGGCAGTAGCCAGGAATTCCGGTCCAGGCACCAGTGTTGATGCATAAACCTGTAGACCTTGCAATGGATTCCCTTATATTCCTATCGTCCAGCTTCACTTCATAAAGATCGTCTGCTGAATTTCTGATCTTAATAACTTTGTTAAGGTAACCCGAGGGCTTCGCGACCAAGGAGATGCCACCACAGGGTTGTAGCACATCCCAGCCACATTTCTGCAATGTCTGTTTGAAAAAGAAAAAGAAAATGACAAAGAAGTTGGAAATAGCAAATCTATCAATCCAGAATGAACTTTAAAGAGAAAAGCAAAGCTGAAATATTAAATTCAACGTTAGGTAGGAACTCATAGAATGAACTGAAATTTAGGATGTAACAGTCATTTATAATATTATAAAGACAGAAGCTGAAAAATTCACAGCCTCGAGCATCACGATCTCTTACCTCCTTCAGGCGTTGAGATCTAGATTTCAACTCTTTTGTTTTCTCTGTGAGGGTGTCCAAAACGTCTGCCATATTCTGGGCCCTCCAACTCAGCAATTTTTTTACTGCATATCTCACTGTGCTATGGGGCTTGCTTAATCCTGGAAAGCTAAAGAATGCATCAACCAAAAGCGGATGGCTGTAAACCACAAACCCGAATTTGAGTGCTCCACTGAGGAGCTTCAAGTCCAGACCTCCAAGCAGAGTCACACAAAAAGATGGGTTGCTAGAGTTAAGCTTTGATAATATGGGCTCCAAATTCCAGCCACCCCAGCCCTCAAATTCCAATCCTGAGAATGAAGTATCAATTACAACTCTTGCCCCAAATTTTGCACATGTAGTTAGTATGGTATCCATCTCATCTTTGCTGTAAATCAAGCCTGTGGGATTGACGGTTGGACCACATATATACACCCATGGCCTATTTGCAGCCTTGAGTACTGTTGTAAGTACATTGTCTGTCAGCTTAAATCCTACTTTAGGGTCAGTGGTAATGCTCACAATATTTGCCTTCAGAAACCTAGCGGCAGAAACAAAGTTTCCGTTCCAGCCAGATGGGAAGCAAAAAGTTCCCCCTTCTTGGATGCAGCACAGAACCAATCTATTGAACAAAGCTTGTGAGCTGTCTGTATACACAACTTCTGTGCTGCTATCAGCCGGAAATCCATAACTGTCTTTTACATATTGTTTGATACTAGGAGTAACATCAATTTCTGATTCAGTCATATTCTGCCTGGCAAAACTTTCAAAAATTGCTGCCTTGACAGGAGAAGGGCTGGGCAAAAAACTTTGATCTACATCCATGTGAATCAATGAAGAATTCTCTACATCGCCTATTGACAGTTCTGAATCATTCAGAACCAACATAGCTGGGCTTCCAATGTCTACTCCACTTGATTTGGCTTTTCCACATTCCCTCTAGAGCACATGACATACTTTAACCAATTTTGAAAAATAAAATGTAATAGTGCAAGAATCAAAACTAGATAACCAGTCAACTTACACGACCTACAAGTCGATCTGTGAGATGCAAAATCCACATGCACATGAAATAACATGAAAAGGAAGAAAAGAAAAGGATCCCTACTTCAAAACAGGAAGGAAAGAGAAATGAAAAACTGACGAACCTTGGCGAGAAGATGCCTGTCTGCAAGCTGAAAAGCTAGAAGCTCATGGAAAAGACAGCCATAGTAATACTGCCTAATCGGTGCTGTATTCCCTTCCAGTACTTCCACTGTTTTAGACAAGGCTTTCAAGACAGCCTCTTCCTCTGAAATGACAAAAGCTACCTCTAAGTCTGAGTAAACCTGGAAAGTATGTTGCTTCCATTACGATATAGATCTTCTGACTTGACAACAAACTGAATTGAGGCAATGATAAACTTTACAACTAGGAAATTGTGATTAACCAGAATAGTAAACCTCTGCATATACCTGGTTCTTCACAAGGCCACAAATAATTGCAGCATGTGAAGGCAAAGGATGTCCTGCAAGATATTTTAGGACGCCATTGGAACTAGGAAGGCTGTATAGCTCAAATTGGTCAGATATGTCTAAGAAAAGGCGGGATCCAATTTCTTTAGTGACATCTAAGAGCTGCACAAAAGCTGAACTAGTGACTGCCTCAAATTGAGCCAAACCCGTAACAACCACCTGTGGCCTCAGCTTTTTGATAAGCTCTACCATTAAATCTGATTGTCTAGGTGCTTCAATGACTGTGATGACATCCTCAGTTTCCGTACCCTGCAAGTATAGTTTTTAGTTACTACATATCCAACAACCAGTATGAACTTCTATCCAGGCTTAAATTTCCAAAGCAGGACAGTTTTGATAAGAATTAACTGCTATCACGTGAAGGAACCTTTATGTAATTCAACAGAGAATAATTTTCATCTGGACACTGCTATTAGAGAATTTCGGCAGAAACTTATTTGGTGTTTTGTTGGCAGAAACTTATTTGGTGTTTTGTTGGCTATGGAGCCCAGTCATGAAAACAAACTCCAACCTGAGTTGGTCTCCAAAGAAAGCAGAATTTGAGTTTATAAGAAAAACATAACAGAAATTTCAGGCTAGGGATGCCCTGGGTATGGATCAGTGCATATATAAACATAATGATATCCATTGTGGATGGTTCAGATCCTTTGTTCCCATTAGCCTGTTCCAAACTCGTTTCCGCCCTATACGATGTCGTTGTATGTCTAAATGTACATAATGACATAAAACGACATCATATTGGGACAGAAACAAGGTTGGAATAGGCTAATAGGAACAGAGGATTTCATGCCCATTGAGGATGGTTGGAAGACATAAACAACAACAATATGATTTGAGCGAAATAGAAGCATGCATCTGCATGGTGAACTTATAGTGCTTCACATTCAAACTGACACAACATTTACTTTGCCAAAAGTAACACATCACTGCCAGAAACCAAAGTTCTAACAATATTTGTGATACTTAAGCAACCTGAAAGGCAGGGACTGAAATTATGCACTCCCATTAAGTTCCCAAGTACTTTACATCCAACTGAAAAGTACACATTTATCCAAGGAAAGCAATGGGTCAATGGAAATTTGAAGACTCCAATTTAGAGAATCACTTAGAGATAAAAAATGATGCAATACGTAAACAGCTTACCATAGTTTCCAAGGATGTCAACCATTGGCGGGGCAGTTGTCGAGTCAAATGTTCATCAACAATTGCAAGATGAGGTGATAATAATCGCAAAGAATGCTCGATTGCTACAGTTCTTGAGGGAAAGATGATAACATTCTTGATTGAATTGAAACAAAACAAGTCAGTAATACTTCTCAGATAATGTAAAACTAAAAGTAGAGAATTTCTTTACAGAATAGTCATCTGTTTTAATGGCTCATCATTCTAGAAACAGGTAGAAGTACATAAAAGGCATTGCCAGCATTATCAATTATATATGGTATGGAAAACGCAAAGCAATTTGGACTTATTACCCGTGAAAAGGTTTCTATAAAAGTTTAACGTTGGGCTGCAAAAAATACCATGGCAGGTAAGGATGCTATAGAATTCTGGATAACATCATTAGGACTCCAACATTGTAGCAGCTACTTCATTTTATTAACTCTTAACTATTTATAATGGCGAATATGTTTCTCCATACTTGTCAAAAAAAAAAAAAGGTTCTCCACCAAAATCCAAAAAATTGCACAGTTATGATGCACATAGAGAAAACATTTGGGAGAAATGTAAAATCAACTACTATCTTTTCCGTATGCAGCGTGCATGAGACTAAGCCAATTATCAGTAGTGCAATTAGCAGGAGAAACACATTTGGTTCATTTGAAAAAGTCACAAAGATGCTATGTTCTACTGACATAAAATGTACCATGAGGCAGCTTCTCCATCACATTTCATTTGATAGAATAAAATTTGGAACGTTTCCATTTCCAAGAATTTGAATTTTAGTTATTCTTTTCAAGATTTCAATTCTTAGGGTAACGACAAAGAAGTGATATCCCAAATAACTAAATTTTCATCATAGAAATTTGCTTAATTCTAGATACTGGAATAATTAATTTGAATTACATCATCCAAAAACACATCTGCTGATAAAAACACAAGGAATGTGAAACTTTAATTTGAAAGAAACATTATACAGACAAATATATTTAAGAATTATATCTTCCTGAAATTGTTATGGGCATTTATTAGGATTTAAATTAGAAATCCTTTTCCTACTAGAATAAGGATTCTACGAACACTATATATATGTACTTAGTCTTTCATCAATAAGAAGCAATCTGGAATTTTTCTACAACTTGAGAGTTTTCAATTATAAGGTGTGATGCTTTCTTCTAAGAGTGATTCTTAGATCCTAGGAGTGATTCCTAGTTTCCTACTATCTATTCTTTGTGTTCTTCCCTGAAAATTCCAACAATCTTAACCTAAATTCCAGCTCTCTCAAACCTATAATCCAGCCATATTAAACCCTAAAATCCTTAGCCTAAAATTCCAACAATCAAACCTTAAATTCCCAGCTTTACAAAATTTGAAATTTCTACATTCCTAGCCAAAATTCAACCTTGAAACCCAATATTCCAGCAGCCTAATATCAGCCATATTTCCTAATTTTGTGCTTTTAATTACTAGTTCATAATTCTTCCATTTGTCCTACATCATTTATGTGCAGAAGTTTTCACTTTATGCTGCCTTGGAGTTATTCATGCCATATTTAGTTCAATTTATATGTGGTGAGAAACATCATTCTTATAGATTCACTACTATTGAGTTAATATTGTGCAAGTTTCCTAAATTTTTTTTTAGTAACATCTGTTCTTTTGATACAGAATAATGTGCTTGCATTGTCTATGGAAGTATGAAAATTGATGGTAGCAACATGAAAATATAAAGAGAAACAGAATTTTCTGGGCAACACCGTGAGTAGTTGCTAATTAAGCAGAGAAGATATTCTTACATTGGAATTGAGCGGAATATGGTAGTAAGTTTTCATGAATCCTGCAACAAGACTACGAAAACGTGTGTTTCCAGCTGGTGGCTCATATGGGAAACATGAATGCTCTTTCAACTCATTGGCAAAATAAGCAAGGAACGGAATCTTCTCATCAGCAACTGAATCATCTTCAAAAGACAAATCCAAAGAACCGCTAATCTCTTGATAGCCATTCTTAAGACACTCAAATATTTTCTTAACCTGTAAATTTATATTCATAAATGACTAATCCCTGGAGAGCTAAACATTTAGTAGAACAAAACCCGTTAATTAACTGTAAACCTGGTTTGGTTGACGAAGTTGACAACTATAAACTGATAAGGCATGAGCAATGCGGCCACCAGCCTTCCCATAGGCCCATGCAGTTCGAGCACAAATTGGCTGGTCTCCAGTAAGACCCATAAAAAATTCAAAGCGGTGCGGACTGTTCTTCTCAATTTCAACTAAAGCTGATATATCTGTGTCTGCAGCCTGGAAGAACAAAATCTCAGAGAGAGTGCATTTAGGAAGGAAAAATGATTTTCACTCGTAAATAGTTCTCTTGCCTGAAGAATTTTTGTTTGCCAAAGCTTGTTCACACAAAAACCACGACGTTCAAACAAGCGGTTACAAACTGCTTGTCCTGGACGGCCACCTATATTAAAGATCATAATACCCATAGGATTGATGACAGATATTCCTTCCTCAACAGCCCTAGCAATCAGACCCAATCCAAATTGATCCTCAACAAACCCCTACATAAAATGGAACTCAGAAATAAATTTGCAATATGGAACCGAGGTTATCAGGTTTTACAATTAAGTCAAATTTCCTAATCACTGTCCATTTAACCATCTTCAACTACAAGACTAAAACTCAAATAAAATAAGTAAAACAAATAACTGCCATCATCCACACAAATAAAAGTAAAATATAAAATAAAATAAATCTAATCCATAATCAGTTAGAGAAAAATTTACATAGTTGATGAGCTGCAAAGCTTGACCATCCAAATATGACAAAAAAGAACTATAATACACAACTGGGTTTAATTTAATACATCTTTTCGAAGTTTTGACTTTGTAAAACAAATCTAAGAACCATATTTCGCCCCCATGCTATCCTAATTGTTAATTTACCAAGCTTAATTAAGTTGCATATACCAAACTTTTGTACTTTTCCATCTACGAAATAATTTTTCATATAATGACTGAGTATGTTACTCAACCTGAAGAGCACAGTAGTTACTCAATGAATGTAGAAACTCTTCACTTGCATTCTCCGAGATTATCTTTGACATTGCTTCTGGGTTTGGGTTAAGAATCTGCATAAAGGAAACAAACAAGATTAATTCTGAAGCCCAGATAATAACGGAAAAGCCGATATTGTTACCGGTCACTTGATAGACTATTTACGTGTACTATCTTTATTAAAATCCTTTTTTCAGTAAATTGCAGCAATACCTGAGGTATACATCCAACAATTCTTTCAAGCTGAATCTCATGATCTCGACAATAAGCTAGAAGATCAGATTCATGAAACTCAACCCGATCCAGTAAGGTTTTCTTTTCTGCATCATAAATAGGTTGGCCTTTTTCATCCAAAGCGTTCAAGTAAAGGTTTATATTGGAAATTCTTATAGCTCTAGGATTGATATCAAGGCCATAAACCTGCAAAAGGCTATCCAGTAATCAAACAAAGTGCAGCAAACAAGTTCTATCAACATTGTGAATTGTGCACTCTATATATTTCATCACATAGGACGGCTAAAAATATATTTCAAAGTAAACAATGACCTTTGAAGGTAACCATTTCTCAGCAATGGCAATGGATATCCATCCATTTCCACAGCCTAGTTCAGCTACAGTCTTGTCCTTGAAGATAGAGTCCGGATGTCTATTTAGACCTTCATAAAAGGTGAAAGACCAGTCTTCAGGGATGAAAATGCTTGGGATGACCATCATTGTCAGTTTCTTTCTTCCCTGGTAACCTGCACAGGGAAAATAGGTTGTCAAATTGTACACAGAATAAATAAAATAATCTTTGACAGTTCCATAACAAAGAGGAACCATCAGAATGAATTAATCATATAAGAAACAGAAAAAGAATAATCATACAAACAACAGCACAACATACATTTTCTACATCCATGTCACCTGAAGAAGTACCATATTAAGTAGGTGACAAAGAATAAAATTTGGACAATGGGTATTCTAGAAGATCCAGAAAGAGCTCAAAGTAGTTCATTTATGCAGGAGAGGATTGAACATTCTCAAAGCCAAAAAAAAAAATTATTAGGAAAAAGAAAGAGCAATATCAAGGTATTTGTTGATCGTGTATTTGGCATTTAGTCTGTCAGCTGATTTTCACCATCAACCCAAAAAAGAAGGAAACTCCTGTCCATTAAAAAAAAAAAAAGATCTGCAACATGAAGATATTATTAGAAGTGCTATAGCACTAAATCCAGAATGGTAACGGATTGATAAAAAAATTATAGAAATCCCAGAAAATTGGAAAATTTTAATCAAGCGACAATTACTGATTATCAATGTTATATAAAGAATATTCCAATATTTATTTAGACATGTCCATCTACACAGTTCTGCTATTATTGAGCTGAAAACAATGTTCAGCTTAATTCATTTCCATCACTTGGAAGCCCGTGGTTTATGATTGCATTTCCAATTTTGAGCCGTGTTTGATTACTTAATAACTGAATCTAAAGCACCACAGAAACATAGAGAGTAAGTAAGACGGTGACAGATTAACGATTCATGCATCACTGTAAGGCTTCTGAAGTATTTAAATAAAGACAAAATCGAATAACCAAAGACTTCAACATTTGGTTCCTTTTTTAGGATTAATAGGGGAAAAAAAGGGGGAATCTATCCCACGATTTAGTCATTTTCAACTAATTTAAGTGGATTGACCTTGCTGTCCGTTTTCTTCGAAAACGCAACTTTAGAGGGACAAACCCGATTGGCTGCCAATGAAACTTGAGCAAAATGCCAAAACTATCACGGCAGAGAGTAGATTTATTTTAAAACTTGAAAGAATTATTAATTAAATAAGACAAGCGTTTACTTTCCTTTCTAAGTCGTTCTGATTACACTATTTTCACAAGAAACGAACAATAGCGTAACAGATGATCGACTAACAGTGAACTTGACTTTATTCATACGTTAACACTTAAAAACACGCTCAACTCCAACTCTTCCTTCGTAACCTCTCCTCTGATTCCTTCATTACCGGAGCAACCATATACAGACAAAAAAAAAAAAAGGCAGAGAGCTGAAAGGTACCTTCGTATTGGTCGAGGAAGATGTCCTGGATCTGGAAATGGTACATTTGGAGGCAATGGTCGGATTGGGCGACGAGTTTATGGAGATTGGAGAGGAAGATCCTGGCATGAGGTCGGGTACTGGGATCCTGAAGCCTCTCCAGCACTGATCTGAAGGCACTGTAGGCGGCGTCGCCTGACTGCTGGCACTGCTTCAAGAACTCCTCCACGGACGACGCCATTTTAGACCGGCGTGTGTGTGTGTGACAGTTATAGAGAGAGATTTCGTTGTGGTTTAGTGGTCAACTTAAATAAGGATGAATGTTTGAGTGTGTGTGGGAAAGACTAGAGTTTTGTTGATTTCCCGGTGTAATTTATATTTATTTTCTGAGAGAGTGTGTGTATATAATATTGTTGCTAGGTTGATGAGACTTGGAAAAAGTCACGTTGGGACTTTCTCGACTTGGGACGGGAGATGCTTCCCCTCCCTCCCGTACGTTGTGGGTTGAGGGTGAGGGTTGTGGTTGGGCAAGCAATGACTCATTTTAGGGATAACTAAATCCTTGTCCAACCTTTCAAGTTTTGCCGTGGGCTGTGGCTGCGCAAGCAATGAGTCATTTTAGTTTAAAGAAGATACTTTTCGAGATTTTTTACCATTACTCTTAATTTTTAGATATCATATGCACTTATCTAATCACTTTGTAATTGTATTCCATTCTTCTTTTTATACCTCCTATATCTCATGTGCTTACATGTTTTCATTTATGTTTTATTTATTATACCGGATGAACGAACTTGTTATGATACCAAACCTCATCTCACGTTTTTTAATGTCATAACATATCTCATTAACTCTCTAGTTAACTGAAGCTTATATTTACAATCTAATTGTATAAAATAGTTAAGATTATAATTATATTATTTTGTATTTTGCTTAATTTCTATTAATAATAGTTTTGTGTAATTTTTATTTGTAAATTAATATATTTACTTTTTACTATTTTTGTATATTTTAAATTTTAAAATAATTTTTTTCTTTTTTACGGATAGAGTTGTATTAACAAGATAAGATCTTGGGAGTATATTTTTCTTTTGGTGTAAAGATCCTCTACTTTCTTTGAATTTCCGCTAAATTAATTTTCAGCATATTTCTTCCTACAATTTCGGCATATTTTCTTTGATTCATAACTTGTCTTCGTCCTTAACATTAGACATTTTTTAGAGTTATAATGCTGATGGTAATTTTGAATCTCATATTTGTACCAAAAATTTACTCTACTAAGTAAGCATAAGATTGTTTATTATTAAACTTTTCCAAATTTTACATTTTAGTAAAATTCTCATCAAATATTATTGTTGTTTTAGGTTACATTTGTACTAGAAATTTGTACGAAAGGCTTATTCTTATAAATATTTTAAAGATTAAATTATTAAAAAATCAGAACATTATACAATTTTTAATATTAGTTTGAACACTGAAAAATATAATAAAATATTTTAAATTTAATTTTTTTACAAAAATACATATCGTTAGACTGTTTATTAATAATATTAAGATAAAAAGCCACGGCAACCAAATTATGTACCACGTGTTGTACGCATAGACTAAATCTTTCACATCATATATACTCTTTGTTTTTTGATGTCAACATCATATATACTTTTAAAAAGTAAAAATACCCATATTATCACAAAAGCATAGCTTGTTACGATAAATTCCTAAAAACATTAAATGCTCTCACCGCCAGTGAGGTCATCGGTGGGTCTTTCCAATAGCAATGGCAATGGCAATGGCAGTGACAGCAGTGGTGGTGGCGGTCCATGTGATGCGTGCAAGTTTTTAAAGAGAGAGTGTGTGCTCTTTGTTTTGATTTTCAACAAGTTGCGGCTTCCCTTCCAGGGCTGCACACAGTGTTTCAAAGTTTATATTAAACATTCCTCTCCGCACCATGTTTTCCAATCTGTTGGTGGCAAAATTTGATGGTGCCGTTGAATCTATTTTCTTTTTTAAATTTAATTTTTAGGTTTAATTAATACAATAAAACTAAATTAATGGTGGGCTTTCGGCTTTGGGGTTAAGTGATGGACTTCGGTGGTTCAGTTTTTACTTTGGTTGTAATTTTTTTTTAGGGTTTGACTTGAAACAGAAAGACACAACATTTTCACCACACCACCAATTAATACAATGCTCTGTCTTTATGTTTTATGTAATACTATGTTTTCGTGTTACAAGAATTGTATTTGAACTATAATTATAACTTCATCTTCGGTGTTGAGAGAATTAAAAGTTGAGTAAAATTCAACTTTTTTCAATAATTATTAATCCTGCTTTATAACATAATTTTAATTAGAGATGTTAAATCCATCTTATTATTTGATGAATGCGTCCCTATGTTAATATGAACCGTTAGATATAATTATGGATTTACTAGATCAGAAGTCACACATTGTTATTTATAATCATACTAGATGTATGATTTGGATCCATATTTTTTCCAGACAAATATTATAATAAAGAATTTATAAAGAAAATAAATATTTTAATTAGGACAGTGAACTGAACATATTTTTAAAAAATTAATTTTAAGAGTTTTTGGTTTTAAAGACAAACATACGAAACTGACACTGTTAATTAACTAAAAAGAGATACAAAGCAATCATTATAACCTCTTCTTCTTACGTTACCGGAATACTTTAAAGAGAACATCGATACTAACAAGTTCATTTTATCAACTTGTACTGTATTATATATTAACGATTAAAACGTGAGAATAAAAAATATGTCTCATTCTCTTAAATATAAATAACGATTTCATATTTATTATCTCTCGTTCAGTCCAGCCAGGAAAGACAAAAAAGTAAATAGATAATGTATACAATTTTATAAAGAACGACGGGAACGGGATATACGTGAGCGTGATTTTGGATACATTAGCCATGTGTCGTCAGTTGTTTCTGATTCCGACTCTTTTGGATGTAGTAGCCATGTGTTAGTTGTCACCGATTCCAACTCCTTTGGTTTCTGTATTAAAAATACAAAGTATATATTATTGTGATTACTTGAAACAAAATAATATTTTACTTCGTATAGAAGTAGGAGAATTTTAAAAATTATGAATTTTTTGGAGAATTTAAATTGTAAGAAATATATATCTATGTTAACTAATTTAAAATATATTATTTGTAATTTTGTAAAAATAATAAAAATTAATAAAAGAGCGTGAGTTAAAATTTAACAATTAAATTATGCTTTCTTTTTTGAAAAATGAATCAAATAAAAATTTGCGTGTATTTATCTCCTATATTATATAAAACTCTTATTAGGACCACATATTTAGGTTTCCTTTGAGTGTTGACAACGTAAAGCTCCTTTCTTGAGTTTTGAGTTGCGTGGGCATGTGATAATTATGGTCACTGACTCCGTCTATTATAGTATAGTATACCAAAATGCAACCGCTTCTATGTATGTAAATGGAATTGGTAAGAACACAAAAACAGTTAATGTCACCTTTATATTCAATACAATCAAACATGCATGTTCTCTTTGAATAATTTCACATAATGTTTCCTCGCCAATATTTTATTCAGTCTTTGTTAATATCTTCATCATACAATAACAAGAAATAGAAATTTTTTTGACTAAAAATACATACAAGTATTTTTCATATCTATCCCGTGCTTCTACGTCCAATAAAATATTACTTTTTCTATATCAAGTCAAACCTTGATATCTTAAGATCAAATCACAGAAGGGTTATGTCATGCCTATTATAGAATACGTTAAAAGTTGGTCGAATGAATACAAGTGTGTCATTTGTTAGGCAACTTGAGCATCATATATTAATTCAAGACGTGTGTTTGGTCTGGGGAGAAATTGTTTAACTGAAGACTTTTTGGGTTCAAGGACCATAGCCACATGTTTCATTTTACAAGAGGAAATATAATTAATATTCTAGTGGTGCATTGATAAGGTCTAGACCAAGAGGCAATCCGTTTCATTCTGCTGTCGTGTATCCAAAAAGTATTAAGCATAGAAGACAGAGCCAACAAAGATGTCATATTTGTTATGCTCGAAATCAATAGTTGAACCATTTACTATGTTTTATGACCAAACAAACTGAAAAACAACAAGAAGCAAAGCATACTTACTTCTTATGCAAGCTTTTTAAATCAACACAATTTGCCCTTAATGAATGCAATTATTACTTGCCTTAATCCTCAATTTAAAATCTTATTCTTATGAAAAAAACAAGTTGAGTAAGCAATTTTCTAAATTAGGAAAAAATAAACTTGTAATATCTCGTGTAAGTTGTGATGTATATTCAGTATAATATTTGTCAATGGAGCTTTTATTTATTATGTAAATGCAAATTTGCAAAATTTATGTAACCTAAAGGAGTTGTGAAATTGTATACCATCTTTCATATTTATGTGAAAAAAGCTTGTAAGCCTTAACATTCAAGTGAAAAATACAATCAATAGAAAATTTATAGTGATTGATATCTATAATGCAATTAACAATCTTTTATGTAAAGATTAAATATTCGAGATAGATATATCTAATGTTATTAGCTCCTATCAAGCTTATGATGGTTTGTAATCATGAGCTTGTCACAAAGACATTAAAATGTCAAAGAAGATAAAAGCTTGGTCATAATATTAGCAATTTGAAGTGCTGAACAAAATGGATATTAGCCACCAAGTCATGAACAAAATAGATATCAATCTTAATATGCTTAGTACGAGCATGAGTAACTAGATCAGAAGCAAGAAATATAGCTCCAGGATTATCACACCAGAGGGTGTGTGTAATATGAGATAAACCAATTTGTCCCAAAAGAGAAGTGATCCAACGGAGTTTCGTCGCAGCAAGAGCAATGCTTTGATATTCAACTTTAATACTAGATCTAACAACAATAAGTTATTTTGTGATACTCCAAGATATCAAAATGGAGCCAAGATAGATAGAATAACCAGGCGTAGATTGACGATCGTCTAGACAACCAACCCAATCATCATCACAATAAGCATGTAATGTAAGCAAGGATGATATAAGAAAATGAATGTCATCAGATAATGTGGAATGAAGGTAACAAAGAATCTGTTTAACAGTAGTCTAATGCACATCAGTAGGCTGGCAATGTAAAAAATGCGAGACTTTATTGATGGCAAACTAAACGTTAGGACAAATAAGGTAGAGATACTGATGAGCACCAACAGTGCTTCTAAACTTAGTGAGATCATAAAGTTGTTTGTCATGATTTTTGGATATAGGGAGAGACAGAGTAATTAAAGCGTGAATAAGTTTAGAATTATCAAAACTAGTTTGAAGAAGATCTTTAGTGTATTTGGTTTGGGGAAGAAGAAGAATGGGGGACATAAAAGTGGCTTTAAGACCAAGAAAATGATGTAACGGACCTAAGTCTTTAATGCAGAAAGTGTTGTTGAGATTTTGGATAAGTGTGGAGATGAAGAAGGATGATGAACCTGTAACTAAGATATCATCCACATAAACTAAGACAAAGGTTATGTCAGATAAAGTGGTATTAATGAATAGGGAAGGGTCAAAATTGGAAAAAGTGAAGTAGAGGCCAAGGAGTTTCTAACTTAGATGATAAAACTGAGCTCTTGTCTTAGACCATATAGTGCTTTATGATGGTAACATATATGATGAGGATAGTGATTTATCAGTAACAAATTTAGCAACGAATAAAAGATTAGTAGTAAGATGTGGAGCTACTAAAATATTACAAAGATGAAGTGGACAAATTTATGTAGACACTACAACAAAATATAGAGTTTAATGATACAAAAAATGGAGTTTTTAGATGCTTTATAAAGCGTACAAAAAACAAGTGTCATAAAAAAAATTTGACAGTTTTCTTAGACACATAGATGCGTTGAAAAAAATACATTTTTTAAGCATTTAAGCGTTGAAAATATACATTTTTGACAGTTTTCTTAGACACATAAATGTTATTTTAGATGCTTTATATAAGCTTTTACATGCTTTTTTATGTCGATATTTTTCACTTTTAGACAGTTTTTTACGTTGAAAAACTCCACCATTTTTTAGTAAAAAAATAAGCTTACAATTTGCTTTCTGCATCTTTTTTAAAATCACACACATATTATTATAATAAATTATAATAAATTAATCACATTTATTATTATAATAAATTTTACAAATTAATCTAAAATATGTGATTAATCACTTATTGTAATAGCCACTTTGACTTCAAGTATCCATATATTTATTCCATTATTACCCTTAATGTTTGAATAAATTACTTAGAAGGTCTTCCTCTGCAGAAGTTGCGACAGATGCAACATTATTAAGTGTGTGTGCACATTAATCATATGAAAAGAGAAAAATGAATTCAAGGATTTATTTTGTATACACAAAAAGTTTAACCCAGTGCATATTAGACATCTTATAGTATTCACGACTAAGTCAAACAAAAAGATCATGAACTTTACACCTGCAAGTCTCAACTTCAAAAGAACATCTCTAGTACATTTCCTTACAAGTCAAACCTCACATTCTATCGACCATTCATGTCTGCATTCAAAGTCCAATTATTTTCCTTAATTTGAAAATAAGGCACCTGAAAGATAGAGAGAAGAAAAATAACTTATAACACTACAAATGCAAGTTAATTATATGATTTGATGGAAAATTACAATGTCAAAGTTCTGGATTAGCTAAGAAAGCAAAACGGAGCGAAGCATATTTGACAAAATAGTGCCATATAACTTACCCAGAACATCACGACTATGCATAAGCGTATCAAGTAACAACAATTACTTTCAAGAAGAGAATATCAGTTGATAAGCTAGAGGAACCAACGATGGAAAAATGTAAATCTAGAAAATCCTATTTTTGATTTTTGTTGAATAGTTAACATAGATCATATTTTGCGCTACACAATAACTTCTAGCCATGAAAACATATGAATCAAAAAGAATACTAATACTAAACAGCTAGGAATACTTGTTTAACAAGCTACCTCTTATAAACTTAATATGCTTGAAAACTAGCTGTGTTAATGGATATCAACATTGAATGTATACAAAACACGTAATGGGTGAAAAAATGACAACACTTGTAATTTAACTAGATTTGAATTTATGATTAACAGCAATCCTAGAGAATTTTAAAACTAACAAGTTCAAAGTATCTCACTAATGGAAGAGAAAGTTCTTTAAAAACTTTATGAAAAAGAAGCAGAGATGGACAATATTAACAAGAAGAATGCAGAATTTCGATCCTCCATTTACCGACCCAGGACCTCTTTTTTAATAGTTTAAGATTTGAAAGCTTAACAGCCTAAAATTTATAGACAGGGATAGAACAACTTATCTGAAATTCCGAGTCCTAACGCTACGTTTGGTTGCTGTCTCCAGTATCTAGAGACGGGATGGAACAGGACGGAACGAAACAAAAGCTGGAGACAGTGAGGTGTTTGGTTGTGGTGGACAGAACAGAAATTTCTGTCT
>JANQBM010000005.1:16476604-16496910 GCA_025594535.1 Erythroxylum domingense | reverse complement strand
AAAATGTAATATGTTTCGTTTTCAGTTTAAGTAAACAAAATGTTTTGAAAAAGAAAAAGTGGGCCCAAACTAATGATCATTGATAAGAGTATTAAAAAAAATTTATACCAACTTTTAATTGTTAAGCGATGTGGCACACCACTCTAGCGAGGCACGGATTTGGTCACTATCGATATCGGGTTCAGGTCCAGATATCACTATCAATATTGGGTTCGGGTCAAGTCGGGAGTGGGGTGTTACACATCATATTGATCAACGATAGTGGATTCGGGGAATCCACACATCTCACATATAATTTCAACATTCAGTTCATAAGCTTGTCCTCCCAATATAAACCACAATTCTTTGGTATTTTTAGGGTCAAAGGTTAAGGTAATAAAGAATTCCAGTGTAAGTTCCTCATAAACAGGGAATTAGAATTATATGAATTGACCCTATTGGATTCTCTCGGTTAGGTTCTTTACCCGCTCACGTAATTCTAGCCTATCTAATGTGCCAACATCAAAGTATTTAGGAACTAAAATTTGCCTAGGACGAAGGGATAAAAAATAAATACCTTCCTCCTAGGTATAAATGGGAAATGGTGCTCTAAAGTCTGATGTCGTAACTTACTGTCTTCCATAAGGTTCCCGTTGGGCTGATTGCTTAATGCATGCATGATTAGGCAGAGTGTGGAAGAATTTCGGAAGGTTAAAATTTCTAGTGAGAGATGAGAGTGTTTGGACACTTGAATTCTAAAGAGATAAAATGAAAATGAAAGTGAAAGTAAAAAAGTTTTTGCATGGTAAAATTTTCGTTTAAAATTTGCACCTACCTTGTTTTTGCATAGTCACAGGCCACGATCGTGGCCTGCTATGCTATGATCGTGGCATGTGGCGGTACCCTAACTCCAATGTCCTTCCAATTTGTTCTTTTCCCAATTCGTTTCTTTTTCACTTCGTGATTCTTTTATAGCCCTTTTTCACTTCTCTCTTTATGTTTGCACAATCTTCCCATGATTTCGAAATTCTATTCTTTTTTCGCTTTTATTCAACAAAACCAAAAATAAATCTAACTACAGAATTCAAAATTAAACAATGAAACTAATAATATTTTTTTCCATGGGTTGCCTCTCAGACAACGCTTCTTTTTACGTCAATAGCTCGACGCTCCTTTAAGCTCACGGTGGTTGAAATGAATGGTTCGATGGTAGCGTCCTCACTAATCTCAGAGTTTGTACCTTAATTACCATACTGTAATTACCACCGTCCTTGCAATTTTCTTTGCCTCGTCTTCTCCTTCAAGAGCACTTCTTTTGGAAAGCAATTGCAAGATCCTCTATGTCCTCCTATTTTCCTCGAAGCTCGGTTTCTTTGAAATCCACTAGAGGTGCTCCGTATTCTCTAATGGTCACCTTGAAGATTATATGCTCCTTCCCTAGTCGCAGAGTTAACTCAACCCTGTCAACATTAATAATTAAGCACGCAATGGCTAAGAACAGTCCCCCAAGTATTATCGGAGTGTCCTCATCTTCGCTAATGTCCAAAACATAGAAGTCTGTGGGAAAGATAAATTTACCGACCTTTACTGGCATATCTTCTATGATTCTCATCAATTTATGCGACGTTCTATCGGCCGTCTTAACCAAAAACTTAATGAGATCAAACTCTTTTAACCCCAATTTTAGACTAAAAGTATAGGGCTTCATATTTATTCTTGTGCCTAAGTTTGCGAATGCCCTATCTATAATAATGTTATTGATACTATAGGGGATGAAAAAGTCCCCTGAGTAATCTTTTTTTATAGCTATGTTGGGGTTTTCTTCCACTGGTTGCTCCTTAACCTTCTTCTTGACAGACTCCTGTAGTTTGAGCTTCAAATGTACCTATTCCATCACTTCATCGATCTTGTTATGCTCAATTTCTCATAATTTTTTCGCTTCTCTCTTTGCATATAACTCTCGTTGCTACGCAATAGGAACGGAAATACTCGTAGAGTTACTTGAATTGACTCCATCACAGGCTCAATTGAAAGTTCTTATTTAACTACTTGACCTTTTCCTCTATCTTCTACCTTTTCTAGTTCCTCTTCTATGATATGTTCCTTCGGGTTTGACTCGGTGTTGCTTAGAAGAGTTCTAGCATGCCGAGTAGACATTGCTTCTACGAGCTGCCCCACTTGGACTTCTAAATTGTGTATGGACGAAGCATAATTCTTTGCTACTTGCTCGAAATTGCTCTTAAGCCTTTTATGAGCTCCCTTTGTGCCTCCAATCTAGTCCAAAATTTTGTCCAACTTTGACTCCATTGAGCTTGTTTTATCCTGCTGAAAACTCGATTGCCCTTGAGGCCTGAATTGCCCTCCATTACTGTTGTTCGACCAGGAAAAGTTGGGGTGTTTCTTCCACTCGGGGTTATAAGTGTTGGAGTAAGGATTATTTCCTTCTCCTCATCCATATTGCGCCCCCATGTAGTTCACTTGCTCTTGGTTGTCCTCTCTCATCAAGTAGCAGTCCACAGTATCATGATCTACTTGACTACATAACTCACACTTCAATTGCATAGCCTTAACCAGAGCAGAGGATGATATCTTCATACCATTGAGTTTTCGCATCAAATTGTCGATCTTTGCTTGTATCGTCGTCATCTCATCGATCGCAACGATTCCGTTTTGCTTTCTAAAAGTGGTAGGCTGCCTACCTCGCTCACTTGTCCATAGGCAACTATTACTGGCCATCTCCTTAATCAATTCCTCTGCTTCATCGATCGTCTTTCGTATAAAAAATCCTCCTGACGCTGCATCGATGGTGCCTCTAGTAGGTGCATTAACTCCACTGTAAGACGTCTGCAGAAGGAATTCCTTCGGTAGGTTGTGCTGTAGGCACTCCCTCTGTATGTCCTTGTATCGATCCCACGCTTCATAAATTGACTCCCTATCACCTTGTTGGAAATTAGTAATTTCCTTTATTATCTTAGTGGTCTTTGTCAACAGGAAGTATTTATCTAGAAAAGCACACACGAGCTACTCCCACGTTGTAATATTAGCAGAGCTCAGTGAGTGATGCCAAGTCTTCGCTCTATCCCTAAGTGTGAAAGGGAACAGTCTAATCCTAACAACATTTTCTGACATATGGTGATATCGAAAAGTATCATAGATCTCAAGAAAATTTAAGATATGCATGTTCGGATCCTCGTTCGCTAGTCCATAAAATTGGACGTTCTGTTGAAGCATGTTTAGGAAGGCTGCTTGATTTCGAACGAGGTTGCTTAAACTGGCAGCCTAGCCACTCTTTAGTTAGATGGGTTGAACCCCAACCTCATAAAGTCCATGAGGGTTTGTTGCTGTTGTCCTTGAGTTGCTCCTTGGTCCATATTTCTTTGAAATTCCTCAGACATCTGTGATTTTCCTAACTCTTGTTCTTCTTCTTCTCGCCAAGCTTTCCTAAGGGTGCGTTCTAATCGTGTTATGCCTAAATCTATTGCTTTTTTTGCACGACTCGAACCCCTCGTGACTCTTGTCTTTATGCAAGAGCACGATTCCTAATATAAAAGAACGAACTAAAACCAAAAATTACAATTAACTTAACGCCTTAAACTATAGAACTAAATTGCCCTTCCCGGCAATGATGTCAAAAACTTGTTCGCAAGGTTACACTCGCTAAGTTTTACTATTTATAACCTTGGTAAATTCTGTTAGCATATGGGTCGTTCGTGTAGTACCTAAACTGTCAATCCTACGAGGAAGCCTAATCTAGTCCTAAAATCTAAGGTCGTCCTAAACTACAATAATTCTAAAAAATAACTAATGCAGATAATCAATCAACAATCAATTATGAGAAATTAAAGTGCTGAAGTGTAAACAAAATAGCAACCACACAACCCAATCCAAAATTAACCTAGAAATCACCAAGTGAGAGAAAGGAGATTTTGATTTGAAATTAATAGAAACCTAACCAATTATGCAATCACTGACTTAACGGGTCTAGATGGTCATAGGGTGAATTACTCTCTCTCAAGTTATAACTCTTAACTCTAATTGATGATCTCTAATTTAAATTATGGAATTGTGATATCTTGATTCGCAATTGGCCCAAAGCCTAAATTAGTTCTAAATTGTCTATTAACCTACCTAGAACCTATGCTCGATCTCTCATTACACAATTTTATCAGTTTGATTCAATTCTTAACCTATCAATTCACTTAACTCTCGTTAGCCCAAATTGATTATTTTTACCCGGCTCACCCTCTCAATTTATTGCCAAGTTATTAAGAGCAAAATTGAAATCACAATTAAATCAATAAAAACACAATCAATCAATTTTTATTAATCTCAAAAATCAAGATCCAAAGGTGAGTATAAACACAACTCAACATTCAACATAAATGATTCTCAACACCTATTTTAATCCAATACATGAATAAAACTGAAATAAATGGAAAATACATTCAAAACAGAGTCGGGAAGGCGACGACAGTAGGAAAACACCTGTTTTGGGAAGTGCGTTATGTCTAGCTTGTTTCTATGTCTCTCTTTCTTCGTCTCCTTCCTCAGTCTCTTGATTTCTCTCTAGGTTTTCTCTCGAAATTGGCTGAATCAAAGCTGTCTTGCACGACGCTCTAGACTCTCTAAAGACTGCTACCTCTAACTTGTAATGTTATATTTATACTTTTGAGGCTTTAGGTCAAAGTCAGGGTCGAAACGGTCCAAAAAATCTTATGAAACTTGAGTTTTTCTATCAACCTAATGCAGGCCACGATCGTGGCCCTGCCTACCACGATTGTGGCTAGTGCCTTAACTTTTCTGTCATGATTGTGGCCCAATGTGCATGATCGTGTCCCGTGTGCACGATCGTGGCCTGGCTATTGCTGGCTCGTCCTTCTCTGTCACGTTCTTGGCCAATTATGTCACGATCGTGGGCTATATCTTTGGCCCAAAATTCTTCGAATCTTCTCTGTTCTTCACCGTTTACCTTGAAACACTAACAAACGCATCACGGTACCTAAAAAATATAACATTTAAGCTCAAAGACTTAATCTAACTTATAAAAACATTAAAACACTCAAACTAACATAATTAAACCCTAAATGCATATTCAACACTCAAATTCACACTAAATACATAGCAAATTAAACCCTAAAATATCATGCAATTGACAACTATCAACTAGTGCATGTTATACTCCTTGATTGGATCATGCAGTGGATCTCATAAGCTATAAGCGTGAGTTGTTTAAAGTTAACGTGTGGATGCTTATTAAGAGTAGTAAATACATTGGCCAACCTACCATGAGACAATCATATGGATAATCTAATCTAGCGTCAATGATAGTCTCATCATAGCAATGGTGCAAATATCCTTAAACTTGAAGTGTTCAAGGATATCTTGAATACTGATCCTATAATTTGACTCCATTCCTCGTTGTCCTCAGAGGTTACTCATAAGGTGGTGATTGGGTACAGCTTGAGGTATTCGAAGGTAACTAAGTAGCCAATAAAGGATTCACCACTCTTGATAGAAGGAGATGATACCCACGGCCTCTTGTCGGGGTCATTACTCGGGAATCTCTATCCAGAGTGGAAATGTCATGAAGACAGTCTTCAGTGACATATCCAATTGAGTAATGAGCCTTGGGGATAAGAACTAACATCACTTGAGCCAGATGTGATGTAGTCAATCTAATGGGAGTTGAAATTTTAACCATGCTCTGGACCAAGTGGGGTATAGATGGTGAAAGGACGAATTACACGGGAACATTGTCTATGGAAGGATTCATAGTCAAACAATTGACTTTTTGGTCAATTGGGGGTCATGATGTATTGCCAGATACCACTCATGACTTGCTTAAATTAAGTGTTAATTCAAGTGGACAATATAACTGAGAACCTAATGGGTCACACGCATTGGAGATGCGAAGAATGAGTAAAATGGGTTTGGATAGTGATCCAAGATATGAGAGAATGTTTCAGGATTATATCGCGATATGATCGTGGTAAGAAACGATGCAAAGGAATAAACGAAAGCAAGTGTTGCATGGCTGCCGGCCTAGAAAGTTTCTAGATTTCCAACAAACATTTCAAGCCAAATTAAGTGGCATTCATGGAAACTTAATTCCAATTATTCCTCCATTCATGATGGGTTAGAGGAGGCCAAAAGTTGGCAGAAACTCACTCATTTTTATGCATAGTAATGTAAAAAAACTAGTGAGAAATGTATAGAGTTCATCTTACACAGTTATGAGTTTTCATTATTGACCTATTCATTAGACTTAGTTAATCCCACTTATTCCTTATTCTGTTGAACTTTATATCCCTGACTAGATGAGGAAAGGTATTTATTATAGTCTCATGTGGTTCTTGTTCTAGTCCCATTTCCCCTATAACAAAATTATGCCTATTGGTTTCTATATTTTAAAAGATTAAGGCTTATAAGGCTTCCATTAGTAACTAGTTGACATTTATATTTCTTTTAGTTCACCTTTTATATTCAGTTTAATCTACCTTATTCTTTCTAGTAATATCCTAAACAATCAAACTTTAACGCAAATTGTTGCATATCCTAGCCTTTTCAAATATGCATTATGCTTATCTAGGCAGATAATCCTACCAAATGAGCTTACCATATAACTCAATTGTAATGTTAACTAGCAATCAAAAGGTAGATCTATGAATAACCATATTATAATATCTCATCTTCAGCCCAGCAAGCTCCATTTAAGGCCATCATTATGATAGGCTTCCCATGTATATGCTATAAGCCAACCTCTAATACTTTCATTGTGTTAATCATTTTCTAGGATAGCTTTAACCCTAAGGCACTAATGAATGCCTATCTAGTAAGGTAAATCATTTTGAGGCATCATCTTTAAGAACATCCAATGATAAGGCAACAACCATTGTTTCATTATTAGATGTAGGTAAGTAGTATCTTAATTGTTTACACGATGATGTGGCGGTTACCATTTGACTTAAGATAGCCTTAACCCTAAAGCACTAATGAAGGAACCAAATTGAGTTTGATATAAGGTAGATGGAACATATAGAGACAAAGAGGCAACAACTAAAGATGTATCACAATGAGTGAGAGAGGAATATATTTGGACCTAAATTAGCAAAGGAGGAGACTAAAATAGGAGTTAAAAAGGAAGGAAAGACTATAAAAGAACCAAGTGGATACAAAGAAGATAGAGAAGAGGTTAAGGCACTCAAATAATCAAGAATAGGCATCACAGTATAATAAGTGCTTGCCATGGAAAAATGATAAAAAAGAAGTGACTTTATATTGAAAAGTTAGCTTATAAACTAAAGATACAAAAGAGTTACTAAAAACTAAGCTAGAATTGGAGGCAAGGGGTGATTTAGGGAGAAGCAATGGAGGAAAATAGGATAATTAAGAGTTAAACTAAAAAAAGGAACCAATTGATGGAGAACTAAGACTAGTAAGAGGAAAACTAAGGTTAGAAGGAGTCACCTTATTTGTAAGGGAGATCTAAAGGGGCTTGCTTGATTCAGGTATTCCATTCCCGAACAGGGCCGGTCTTGAGTTTTTGTAGGCCCAGGGCGAAAGAGAAGATGTGGGCCCCCTGACTTTACCTCTATGTGTAGGAAAACAGCTAGTTCTTATAGGGAGCTAGAGGCTCGGAAGAATAGAGCAAATTAGGGGGCTCTGGGCACAGGCCCAGCTCACCCCTGCCCAGGGCCGGGCCTGTTTCCGAAAGAGAAAGGAATCTATCAGTAAGTATTAGGAAAAGAGATCCCACCTAAGATGGTTAGTAACAGAAGCAAATAAATTCCAAAAACAAAGAAAAATAAAGATAAAAAGAAGGTTAGGCAAGCTGTCCAGAATAAGGTGTTAATGGGAAAAGGATTTGGAAGTTATTCAATGATAAAGACTCTTTATGGGTTAAATGGATACATTCACAATTCTGGAAAGGAGTATTTCGAAAAATTGATCCCAAAAAGTTCATCTTATAGACTATGACTTCTTAAACTTAGGTATGGAGCTAGCACCTTATTTTGATATGATTATTGACTCCCAATTGGCCTTTTTTTAACTTTACAAATGTTGCCTCCGTAATGAAATCCATTCTTAAAAAACACTAAGTGTGAGCTATCATTTAAGATAACAAATAGTATTGATCGCTTTCTAAGCCCCTCTTTTTGGAGGATTCAACATCATAATCGACTCTATTCATTTTAATCGACTTGACCAACTATCAAAAGAAAATTTCCAAGAAAAGTTCAACTAAATTCACTAAGAACTCCAGTTGAGAAATTTTTAAAAATAGCATATAACATTGGAATGGGAGTTTGTTTTCCCTCTAAAATATCCTAAAGCCTCCATCTTATGACTAGTAATTACAGAGAGATTATACACTATAGGCATGATTAGACTCGTTCAACCGTTCAATGTATGTCCTATGCAATCAAAACATTGGATCCCATGATTATCTCTTCTTTGAGTACCAATTCTCAGCTTCTCTCTTAATGGAATTTAGTCCATTTTTGATATAAGATGTATTCATTCTTGAATGGAAGAACATCATAACCTAAGGTACCAAAATTTCTTTTAACTGTCAAAGCGATCTCAACATCGTTAAAATCTATCTCAGCTGCATTGTCTATATAATCTAGACGAAGAAAAACAAGATCTTTAAAGGGGAATCTATGAATAAAAACATTCTTTTTTAGTTTCTACTTCAAATAATAAGACAGATCATCATGATTAAAGGGATTCAAAATGATGTTGGTCAAACTAAGACTTCCAAATGGAACATAGTTACAAATCCGTAGCTTATTGTATGTTCTATTAAAACCTAGAAGATCTTTAGTTACGTCAGTTTTCTTCTACACTTGGTGAAATTTTCTCTATAGTTCATTTTGTGAATTTTGCTCCCCTTGATATACTTTGTTTTGCTCTTTAGAAGACTTTAATACAACTTTATTTTTTTAAAGAAATCCAAATTAGAGAATTTGAGAGAAAACAAAATATAACGTTTATCCACTTCAACTGTACTTAACATCTCCTGAATGAAAATATCTTAAAATTTTAATTTTATCATTTGAGACAAGTAATGGATCAATTATATTATTTAGAAACAGGAATTAATTATAAAATTTTGAGAAAGAGTAACAAATTTATGTTGACTAGGAAATATATCTTTAGAAATATTTATGAATATAAATTTCCAAGAAGCATTTATATCAGACATAATAATTAATTACCATGATTAATTATCATATAACAATTACTATATTAAAATGAAGCAATTGTGTGTTTAAAAAGTTCTGTTTCGAATATGTTCAACATCTGGTCTTTGGTAACGCAAAAACGATAAACCATCAAACTCTTTTCTCTACCCAAAAGGTATAAATAAATATAGTTCTAAGTGTATCATTAAGCATGTAGATATATCTATAATTCTTTCCATATCATGCCTCTCTCCATCTACCACTAGCAAATGATTCCTGCATTTTGTTTTGCTTGTTTACTAAGGTATTGGAAGGCAAATGAGTGTTTGTATGAATTTGTTTTAGTTTGGAGGCGAACTTGAATCTCAAGAGCAATGAATTTGTCATGACACCAATTGAACTCAAACCCATAAGGGCTCCTGCAATGGAAGGAGTAAGCATTGTCCCTGTTACAGGCAGTAGCATGCCAGCCGCAATTGGAATTCCTAGCTGCACATATATAATAACATCACATCGTATACCAGAAAAATACAATACTAATTTATTATTTGAGAAAGGGAGGCGTAGAAGAGGTGTCTACGAAAATCTGAAGACATTATATAGATTGACAGTCACAGTGAAGATGGGATACAAGCAGAAGCAAGATAAATCATATACTTTCATACAAACACAGGGTGGTGAACTCCCTTAATGGTATACATAAAATGATGCAGTTGAACAAACAAGATTTAAGGTTGAGTTGGACAAAGAATTAGAGATTAAACACCTTAGTAAGCCCAATCACTCCCCAAAAAATCAGTTAAATTGGTCGCCAGGAAAGAAAAAAGAGTGAAAACGTCAATGTTGGACAGAGATGGAAATAATTTCAGCCGGTGCACAAGAGAGAGAGATGCAAAAGAAGAATATTGATGCCATTTAAGAAAAACAACTAGAGAAGCAGAACAGGAGCTGCTAGAGAAGAACTAAGGGTGGTAAATAAGTATTGAGGTCGCCGGAAAAGAACCATATTGAATTAAGGTTGCGTAAAATTAAAACAATAAATTTTCATTTTCTACTGAGTAGCAATTTGATGTTTATTACATTTTGCTGGGAGCAAGGACTGGACTTCGTTCCAATTTCAGCTCTAACATAATTGGATCGTTCCATTTTCAGTTCTAACATAATTGGACTGACGATTATTAAGATTTTTTTTTTGGAAAAATGATTTTAAGTTATTAAGATAATACGTGAATCATTGTTAATCACAAATTCAAAACTACAACTACAATTTAATTCCTTGAAATTAGACAATATAATCAAATTCCTACTTCCCCTGCCATGTAAATATCGATACATGGTCCTAAATTATGGCATAAGAGTGCTTTTCAATGCGTCACGTTCACTATTTAAGAACAACTTAAGAGCTGATCGGACTATTGACATTACATGAATGAGCTATAAAAGACCTTTCCCAAATATAACAAGTCGAGGATCAACGCCAATTTAGCATCTCCTAAAAGGTTCGTTTATACAACTTGTTTTCCTTTCAGAAAAGCAGACACTGTTATCGTGGCTTCTCCAGAATTACGTTATTTTCCATAATTGATATTAAGACATGACAAGGTGACCTAAAATAATTTTTTTGTCAATAATTGGCATTGAGAAGTTAGAAGAATCATCCTTTGTGGATATGTATAAATTGCACATTTCTATAAGGCCGTCTCTCGGTTTCAATGCAACATAATTCCTACAAGTCAAGAGGTTCAATTTATATTTAACTTGCTATTTTGGTTGTTTGAGGTTCTATTAGTGTCAAATTTCTAGTTATAGAATGAAGAGAACTCACAATGTTGTATGCAAAAGCCCACCAGAGATTTTGCCTCACAGTCTTCATGGTTAGCTTGCTGAGCTCCAGTGCATCCTGCAACTGCATAAAAGTGTAATAAATAAATTGCTTTGCTCAAATATCAACAGAATTAGGATCAGCAGATCACAAATCTAGAATCGGAGGGACCTGCCAAAATCAAAATCTTTCCTATAATTTACCTTGACAAAATCAGATAGTAGGGAAAATGAATGAATCAAACAAAGCAGGGGAATAATTCGAAATGGAAAATGCAGTTATATGTAGTTTTCAAGCCAAAAAGCTGAAATCGCAGCCACAGAGAAAAATAGCTATGTATATAAAAATTTCAGCTTTTAGTAGTTGGCTAAGGCCGTTGAGGTTCATTCCAGTGATATAACGTATAATCAACATCATACGACTATAGTCCATAGTGATAGGTAGTCAATTGGAAGCTTATACAAGCCTGAACAGAAGAATGCCAGAATATTTGATAAAGCAGGCATAAACTGAATATAAAGTTTCTAAAAGTTCGAATTTAGGACTGAACATTAAGAAAATAGTGATAAAGAATTGAAGTAAAATATAGGTCTAGGAATCAATCCTAACGACTGTATCAAGAACTAGAAATCACACTTAGAAATTGAACAGAAACCTATTGGAAATCACTCCTAGAATTTGGATATGACTCCTAAGTGTAATCACTCATATGAAGTGTCACAGTTGAAAAATCAAGCTATCTTATTATTTGAACATCAAATACATAAATACAAAGAGAAAAGTCTTGCAACGCTAATCCTAATAGAATAGGAAATCCAACTAAATTTTCAAAACAAGAACAAAGTCATATTTAATATAATTATTCCCTAATAAACTTAAACCTGGACAAATTAAAAGTAGAAATACTTTCCTTCTCTAACAAGGAAAATTAAACTAACTTTTTACTCTACACCAAAGGCACAACAAATAAACCAATGCACCAGCAGCAACTCCATACCTCTGCTTTTCAAAGTGCTAACTCAAACTACAAGACTTTGAACAACGCTGCTAGATACTCACCAAGTTAGAAAAGATGAACACCAAGAAGAAGAGTCTCTAGTTTAGAATGGAATTATCTACCACATTACCACAGCACAATTTGAGACAGTGCTGTTGGATCAGTAAGTAGGATGTTGGAAATCTTTTGGCTCTGTTTACATATTATATTTGAGGCTATTCTTTTGGAGGAAGGTGAGGAGGTTTTCCAAACCAGCTTTAAGGCTATGGAAAGATTAGTAGGCCTCTTGGACATAAATGATCTGGTGAGATCTGCTAACTTGGGAATTATAAGAGATGTGGAGGATTAAACTGAAGTCTATAAAATAGAGCCAGGCCAAAAATTTAAGGTGCACATAGAAACCAAGAAAGAGGTTTTTCCACACAATCACAGGAAGCCAAATATGTGCATGGAATATATTTCAAGACCACAAGAAGTTCCATCGACTATGAAGTAAAAATTATGAACATTTGAATTTGATGATGGTACAGAGTTAGTATTATGTTTCAAATGCTTATATTGAAATATTACTAATAATTTTGATTTCTTTACCGTTATTAATAGATGAACTGAGACCTAGTTAGTGTTGGGCCATTCAAAACATGTTATTCACTCTCTCTTTTACATATACTACAATAATACTTCAGCTGGATGAGTCTAACTGGGAAGCAACTTGAAAAATGAAAAACAAATCATTGTTGTTGATTGTCTTAGTTAAAACCACCAGGAAGTCACAGCCTAGAGACATCCTACAGACACCAGCATGTGTTGAACTCTTTTTGATGATGCAAAATACACCTAATTTTATAAAGTGATCTGGAACATGAAACAACTGCTCTTTCAAAATCAGATAAACAGTTGTAATCTGGCAACTAAAAGGGTGGAAGAGAATAATCTTGTGAACTGTTGCTATGACAATGAGAACCGAGAAAAAGGTTGCAACAACCACCTCAATTGGAGATGGGAAAAGAATAGAAAACATGGAGTATTGTAGCTTGCTTGAAATACCTGCGACAGCCTGTTACCCATAAGCACGATGGAAGACACCTCACTAGCAGCTCCAACACCTCCACCCATTGCAACTCCAATGTCTGATAAAGCCAAGGCAGCAGCGTCATTTATTCCATCACCGACCATAGCCACTACATTCTGATCTTTCTGAAGTTCGTCAATGAATTTCTTCTTCTCATCCGGTTTTACTCCAGCTAGCACCTGCGTCAACATTGTTTATTATGCTTCAGTGAAAGATTTACTATCCATACTTAAAGGTCTGAATATCCTAGAGCCTACATATATAGTAAAATCAAATTCCAAAAAGAAACAAGTAGTGACAAAAAATAGAAAAGGTAAATAATCAACGTTCCTACAATTGATTTCTGAGTTATATGGTTATATACATTTTAGTATAGGAGAAAATTAGGAAATAATCTCTTAATATAGGAATGAATTTCCTAGGATTCCACAATCTCCTAAATATGAAACAACCTCTTAGGATCCCAAAATTTTTGGGATATCAAGAAATTTTCTTTCCTAAAATCTGTATACAACTAATATATAATTTCACACCCTTCCTCAAGCTGAGGAATATTTTTATTCCCAACTAGGAAATAATATCATGAATCTTGAAATGTTTAACCCCTTCATTAGAACATTAGCTAGTTGGCTCTCCTATGGAATATATGACATGTATACGAGCCCTTCCTTTAATTTCTCCTCCACGAAATATCTATCAATCTCAATATGCTTTATCTTATTAAGTTAAATAGGATTACGAGCAATATTGATGACTGATTTATTGTCAAAATAGAGTTTCATAAGAACTTCCCACTTTCAAGTCATCTAAACTAATTTTCAACCATAACAACTTGCGCAAGCCTAAAACAAATGCTATAAACTCTGATTCCATTGATGATCTAGCGACAACATTTTGTTTCTTTCTTCTCCAAGTTACTGAAATTTCCTCCAAGGGAAAAGAATGTACAAAAGAGTCAATTATATACATATTACTCTAACAACTGAAAGAAAAACAAAAATAATAAGATCTCATGATCATGGGATATTCTAGGGACAATCAGATCCCATGAATATATGATATCGTAACTAAGTAAGAAATCGTAAAAATATATAAAATCCTAAAATAATCATGTTGTTCCATACTCCCCCTCAAGCTAGTGAATAGGTATTCTCTACTCCTAAGACAAGATATTCTCAAAACTTGAACTACTTAACCCCTTAGTAAGTTACCCAAATTTCCTCCAAGTTACCCAAATGATCTAGCTACTCAGATGTTGACAAAATATCTTGGCCTTCATAAATCCTTGATATCAAACTCCTAAGTCAAACATTGACTTAGAGATCGTTTTTCCTTGTCATCTCTATTGCTATTAAGTCACTAACATACAATAAAAGTGTTATGACTCTCACTGAAGTTGAGTGTTTAATAAACAATGTATGATCCCCTTGACTTTGTTTATATCTCATAGCTATTATTACTCTTGCAAATCTAGCAAACCATACCCATGACAAATGTTTCAGTCTATATAAGGCCTTCAAATTACATTGAGTAGCCAAATTATTCCTATAACCTGGTGGCACCTCTATGTAGATTTCTTCCTTGAGTTTTCCATGCAAAAATCCATGCTTGACATCAAATTGTTGCAATTCTCAACCACAGTTAGCTACCAAAGATGAGAGAATTCTAACAATATTCATCTTCATAATTGAAGCAAAAGTCTCTAGGTAGTTAATTCCATAAGTTTGGGTATAGTGCTTGGCCACCAATCTTGCCTTATACCTTTCAATTGATCCATTTGCTTATACTTTACTATGTAAATCCATTTACTATCGATGAATTTCTCCCAGCCAAGAGCTTCACCAACTCCCTAGTTTTCTATTTTCCAATGCCTCCATTTCCACATTTATAGCTTATTTTTATTTCTCATTGGTTAAAGCCTCAAAAAAGGTTTTAGGGATGAATAATGGTGTTTAGGCTACAAGGAAGGCTTTATGATATAGTGAAAATATTTGAAAGAAAGGAAATGAGCAAGAGGATATTGGTACATTCCCTAGTTCTTTTACTAATAGCAATGCAAAGATCTTGATCATTATTTAATAACTAAGATTTAGTTTCACTATTCAAAGAAGGTTTAGAGATTGTTACCTTATTCTTAGGATCCAGATTGGAGTCTTGGAAATACATAGAATTAAGAATAACCATCTTCTTCGTTGAATACACCTTGCCAAACCTCACATTATTAAAGGCAAAATCTGACTTTTCTTGTGATTTGAGGTATAGGTTCAGACACAGACTTAGAGGAAGATGGTAGGTCAAGCAAGATAAAATTCTTGAGATCCCTCCTACCATTATCGTCAATTGTTGGATTCTTCCATTGAAGATAAGGAGTGATGAAATAAGACATGTTTATTGGAAGTAACATCTTCCGAGACATAAAACATTTTTGACAGAGGGTGTTAACACTTATACCCCTTTTTGAGTTAAAGAATAATCCAGAAAAACATATTTCATAATCCCTGGATCAAACTTTTTGCAATTTTAGCTATGAATATGGAAAAATGACACACTCAAATACCCTAAGAATAAGGTTATTTTGTAGTTTGTAGATCAAGATATCCTTGAATAACCATTGCTTCAATTTTTCTTTTTCATCATTTCCAATCATAATAATATCATCAACATACACTAGAAGTGCAGCACAACCATGTGCTTGATGAAGAAAGTGTGAACACTTGACTCTGTTCATATCTTGAACCTTTCATAACTTTGGCAAATCTACCAAACCATGTTCTAGGAAATTTATTCAATCCATATAGAGCCTTTTTCAACCTACAAACTTTATTGCCTATGTTTTCTTCAAAGCCTTATAGAATGTTCATGTAGATCTCTTCATTTAGATCTCTATGAAGGAAGGCATTCTTCGTATCATACAATAGAATTTGCCAATCAAAGGGAGCTGCTAAGAATAACAAAATCCTCATGGTATTCATTTTTGTCACTGAAGCAAATGTCTCTTGGTAATCGATCTCATAAGTTTGAGCATACCCTTTAGTAACTAGTCATACTTTATATCTCTTTAATGATCCATCAACTTTATATTCTTCTCTAACTCATCTATTTCTTCTCTTGTAGCATTTCTCCATTCCCTTTTTTGACAATGCCTTAAAAATAGTATTGGGTATAGAAATGTTATTTAGACTCTCAATGAACATTTTGTCATTTAGAGACATATGTTTAAGTGATATCTAGTGGGTCAAAGCATATAGGAGTCTCTAGATGCACTCTTTAGTACCTTTTCTAACAACAATAAGAAGATGCAAGTCATGTGTGGGTGTTTCAATGTATGTAAAGAAGGATCAAATCTTACCGTGGGCTCATGTCTAGAATTTGTGTTAGATTCCTAGACTTGTGATCAGTTTGGAACAATTGTTCTGATGAAATACACCTGTGATTATCTTGAAAAAATTATAGCAACACAGACGGACACAAGAGATAGCATGTTTTTTGGTGGAGTGATTTTTGTTTTTTAAAGGGAAAATATAGGAAAAGAGACTGAAGATAGGATTAGGATAGATACTAGAAGGTCAAGTGGTTGTGGCTCAAGAGATACTATCTTCCATCACTGATTACTCCCCTTAAAGGTAGAACTTGCCAAAATATGGTTTGTTTTTAGTTAAGGGACATCATTTGAGGTATAGGACTTTTGTAAGGAAGAGTTATAGCACTTTTAACCCTTACGTGTAGGTGAGTAACCCAGCCTGACTTTCCTCTATATTGGCTATGAATATCTACAAAGGCAATACAACCAAATACCCTAGAAGGAAGCTCCTTTAAGGTTTTGAAGTAGGTATTAAAGCTTTTCATGGGACTTTGATTGTCTAATACACATGAGGGAAGTCGTTTATCATATGCATGACAATTAGAGATGCCTCCCCCTAAAAAGATTTAGGAACATTCCCTTGTAAGAGTAAGTTGCATTAAGTAAATGCTCATTTTTCCTCTCAGCAACCCTATTTTATTGAGGTGTGTCAACATATAATGAGACATGAAAATTTTCAATTTTTTTAAGGAATATGGTGACAAAATATTGTTGGAAAATCAAAATATTTGATCTTCTAGGAGATTTGATATACTTGTAAATATCTTATTAATAGCTATGATTCTGATTTACTAATTTAGGTTTATTGTAATCTTTCATTTATTTAGGCTGATTGTTTCCTAAAATAGGACAAATGACTTTGTATATATTAGTGTATTCAGTATGTGAATAATGTAGAGAAGAATTTCAGTTTATGTTCCTGGTATCAGAGCCTCTCTCTGGCAGTTTTCAATCCAAAAGCCCTCCTTTAAATCTTGGGTACTAGTTGTTGAACTTCTTTCAATTCTTCTTCACTTAATTCTATTTTTGGCTTCTCATAATGTCATATTCATCTAAGAGTCAATCTACTATTATCAGTACCAATAATGGGGCTAAAACATTAGTTCATTCAAAAGAATAATTGCTGAACATACAATCTTCTTATAGGCTCAATGGCTGAAATTATCTTCAATGGTCTCAAATGGTTAAAACCTTTTTCAAAGGAAAGGGAAAATTAAGCCATCTTGTGGGAACTAATGGCATGTTTGCAAAATGAGACAAAGAAGATTCCATAATCATGCCATCATTGTGGAACTCTATCACACCTGAAGTGAGCCAAACCTATATGTTTTTAACAACTGCATGAGAAATTTTGGAAACTTTTTGTCAAACCTACTCAAAAATGCAAGATTTTGCCGTAATTTATGAGATCTGAACCAAAATCAACAACAAAAGCAAGGTAACCTCTCGATCACTGAGTACTATAGTAGTATGAAAAGCTTGTGCTTGAATTGGAATACTATCAAGATGTTAAAATGAAGTGTAGAGAAGATGTTGCAATGATGCGCAAGTTTGTTGAAAAAGAGAGAATCTTCGAAATTCTTGCAGGCCTCAATCTAGATTTTGATCAAGTTCGAGTTCAGGTTCTCGGGAAAGAAGTTCTCCCATCTCTTTCTATAATTTGGGCAAAGGAGAGTTGCTAAGGAGTGATGATTAACAATCTAATAAATGATCAACTATGAATTCCACCAATGATGGTTACAGTACCGAGGCCAATAAAAGGGAGAACCAACCCAACTAAGAAGAGGTCTGGTGCACTTATTGCAAGAAGGCACGTCACGCCAAGGATACTTAGGGGAAAGGGAGGTAATCGCGCTAAACAGCCTAGAGGACAAGCACACATGACAAATGCTGAAGTTGTTCCTAGTGAGTAGCCAAATCAAGATGATTTGCAAACTCTTAGGGAAGAGAGAAAAATCGAAATCCATGTGGAAATTAGCTAAGAAACCTGAAAGCTCTTGCTCTTTGGCTCATTCAGGTAAGTCCTCTAATTTTTATGCTCTTAGCGCCTCTTTCCCTGTCCAAAATAGTAATTGGATCATGGATTTGGGTGCTTCCAACCATATGATTTTCTCACATTAGCCTTTCACCCCACATAAACCTTGTCTAGCAACAAAAAAAATCAAAATTGCAATTGGAACTTTGACTACTGTTGCAGGTCAGGGAACTATTTCCCTTAGTTCCACAATTATGTTAAAAGATGTCCTAGATGTTCCTAAATTAGCTATCAATCTTTTGTCGATAAAACAAATTACATGTGACCTGAATTGCAAAGTGATCTTCTATCCCATGCATTGTATTTTAAAGGATCTGGTCTCGGGAAAGACAATTGGGATTGCTAAGGAAAGGAACGGGCTCTATATCCTTGATAATAAGGAAGACAAAAATTGCTCCCTTTCAAAGTCTTATTTATCTAGCTGTTCTATCAATAAAAGAATATATTTGGCTCCACCATTATCGTCTTGGTTATCCACCATTTACTACCTCAGATTCTCATTCCATTTAGATCACTACTATACGACTAAATGGAGAGAATTCTTTGCACTGGTCTCAATCAATTAGAATGTACATTTGAGGCAGAGGGAAGATCGGATATTTGATTGGTGAAAAAAAGGAACCTACAGCTGATGATCCTACACACAGAATATGGGATGTTGAAAATTCTATGGTGATGACATGGTTAGTAAACTCTATGGAGGAGGATATTAGCTCCAATTATATGTGCTACCACACAGCTAAGGAGCTATGGGACAACGTGAATCACATTTATTCTGATTTGGGAAACCAGTCCCAAGTGTATGAACTGATCCTAAAATTGGGTGAGATTCATCAAGGTGAGGATAGTGTTACTAAGTACTTTAATTCTCTGAAACGTTTGTGGCAAGACTTAGATTTATTTAATGACTATAAGTGGAAATCTCCTGATGACTGTAACTATTTTCGAAAAACAGTAGCGCATAACCGAATTTTTAAGTTCTTAATTGGACTTAATGTTGAGTTTGATGAGGTTAGAGGCAGGATTATAGGAAGACAACCACTTCCTACCATTGGAGAAGTCTTTGCAGAAGTTCGAAGTAAAGAGAGTAGACGGTTTGTGATGCTTGGCAAACGAAATTCCACACCTATTATTGAAACCATAGCATTAGTTGCTGGGAATACTACTGGTCATAATGAGAAGATTGAGGAAAAGTCACGGGTGTGGTGTGACTATTGCAATAAAGCACGAAATACCCGTAAAACATGTTGGAAACTACATGGAAAGCTTGTAGATTGGAAGGGATCTTATGAAGGAAAATTTAATACGGTGAAGGAAAACTCTTCAACTCACTATGAATCACGAAAAATCCCATCAGCACATAAGGTAGATGCTGGACAGATCTCTCAAGAGCAGATTAACTACATTCTGAAGCTACTGAAACCCAAATCTAAATCCTCAACTGCTCCTAATGCTTCTGTGGCGCAAACTGGTAGTGTTTTTAATGCCTTATCATGTTTCTTTCCATACAATTTCACTCCTTGGATCATTGATTCAGGAGCATCAAACCACATGACCAGTTCATCTAATTTATTTCATACTTATGACCCTTGTTCTGGTCATGAAAAAATTCATATAGCAGATGGATCATTTTCTCCCGTAGCTGGTACAAGTTCAGTAACTCTATCCTCAAATATATGCCTTAAATATGTCCTACATGTTCCAAAAATAACGTGTAATCTGTTGTCTATGAGTAAACTAGCTCGTGACACTAATTTTACCATTACCTTTTTTGCTTCATATTGTGTCTTCCAGGAACTAACTTCGAGGAAGATGATTGGCAGTGCTAAGTTGATAGATGGTCTCTACTACT
>JANQBM010000005.1:16453278-16476504 GCA_025594535.1 Erythroxylum domingense | reverse complement strand
CTGAATCAGAATTAGATTCAGATGAATCTAGATCTTCCCAAGTTGCCATCATACTCTTTTTATTTCCTTTATTTTTCTTTGGTTCTTTTTTCAGCGACTGACATTTAAACTTGTAATGTCCTGGTTTGTTGCACTCATAGCAAATGATAAAGGTCTTCTCGTTCTTGACATCTTCTTTGCTATTTTTCTTAAAAGAAAAATTTTTGATTCCTTTTGTTTTCTTTTTCCACATCCTTTTGATCTTCCTCGAAATGAAAGAATCACGATCAGACTCACTGGTATCATCTTTCTTGACTTCTTCGATCTTTAATGCTTTTGACGAAGAACTTCTATTTCTCCGAGTCTTGTGATTTTTCTGACTAGCCTTTAATGCTATATATTTGTCTCTCTTAGGTTTGTCTTCAGCATCCAGTTCTACTTCATGTATCTTTAAAGAACCAAGCAATTCTTCTAGCTTTAGTTTACTTAAGTCCTTGGCTTCTTGTATAGCAGTGACTTTGGGTCTCCATCTTCTCGGCAAACTTCTGAGAATCTTCCACACATGGTCTTGATTATCGTAGATTCTTCCAAGAGCGTTAAGTCCATTAACGATAGTTTGAAATCGTCCAAACATCTGATCAACAGACTCGTCTTCTTGCATTTTAAACAGCTCATACTAGTGTACAAGAATACTGATCTTGGACTCTTTCACCAAGTTTGTGCCTTTATGTGCGATGGATAGAGTGTCCCACATCTCCTTCGTAGTCTCGCATCCATGAACTTTATCATATTCACTTATGCTCAACGCACAACTCAAAAAGAACTTGGCCTTTGAATTTAATTGAAATCTGGCTTTGTGATCAACTGACCATCTGTTGCGAGGAATGGCATTTCCTTCATCATCTACTGGTTCGTATGGTCCATTCTCGATGATATCCCAAAGATCAATGTGTGTGGATTCTATGAAGAGCCGCATCCTGTCCTTCCAATAATGATAATCTTCACCATTGAATGCAGGAGGTCTTGTGACGGAGGCACCTTCAGCTATAAAAACATGTGATTGTGCCATGGATCTTTATGCTCACTTTGTAAAGGTGGTTCTAGGATACTGAGCTCTGATACCAATTGAAGTAAATCACACGTTAGTATGGACTTTACGTACAAGAAACTCGATACACAAGAAGGGGGGTTGAATGATGTATCCTTTTTGTGAATATAAAATCTTGCTAAGAACTTCTCTTTCTTGTTAAAAAGATATCACAAGATTTATACAAAAATTATTACGTAGTTAAATCGCAAATAACTTCTATATAATTGTTTAATAACAAAATAAACTGAAGTAAAAGATAGAGGATAGACGCTGTAATTTTTATACTGGTTCATCCCAAACTGTGGGCTACGTCCAGTCCTCAGAGTTCATCTGAGTGTTTCACTATACTCCAAACAATTATAAGTATTTTTTCTTCCCTTCCAAAGCCTCTTTAGGTCTTTTACAAAGTATTCTTTCAGCTATCTTAGCCTCTCCAAGCTATCAGCCTTTTCTTTCTCTCACTAGAAAAAGATTGTGAGCTTTTGTTACAGTAGGTTTAGCTCTCTTCGTATCGCACTACAGAATTTCTCTTTTCTAAATAAGCACTAAACGCTCAAAGATCACTAATTTCTGAATCGTAAGATTTGTAAGAATTTTCTCTAACTAAGATTGTAACATCTTCGACTACGACTAGTATTTATAGCCTTCGTCTCTAACTGTTTCTTGATCTTTGATAACCACTTCTTGATTCTTGATAACCGTCATTTAGTTGAGTTCTCATTTAGTTGAGTTCTGTAAGTAACTCTAACTAAATAACTGTTCTGACG
Organism: Erythroxylum domingense; assembly: GCA_025594535.1. NCBI lineage: Eukaryota > Viridiplantae > Streptophyta > Magnoliopsida > Malpighiales > Erythroxylaceae > Erythroxylum > Erythroxylum domingense. The sequence goes on along the minus strand of JANQBM010000005.1, from coordinate 16,474,668 downwards.
TGCTAATGTATCTTCGTGGTATCGTCTGTGTCTTTTTTGCGTCTATATTACCTTTACGTCTGCATCTATATTGTCTTTGCGTCTATGTTGTCTTTGCGTCTATATTGTCTTTGCGTCTGTGTCTGTGTTTTAATTTTGCATTTGTGTCTGTGTCTATGTTGTCTTTGCGTTTGCGTCTATATTGTCTTTGCGTCTGTGTTCTGTACTTTGTCTGCACACTTAACACACATGTCAAAAACGTTCATTTGTTTCCATTATTATTATTTGATTGTCATCAAAATTAATCATCTTAAAGTCTTTTTGACTTAACAGGCTGGTCCAAGGGCACCATTTCTGTTGATAATAATGCAAAATATTTTTCAGTCAGCAAGTACTACAATAACTAAGATGAGAATTCAATTTAGTTAATAACATTACATAGGAACACGGTTGTTAATAAAATCTTTAATCAACTTAATAGCCTCAAATTTCTTGCTAGGTTCTAAAGCATACAACATTTCAGCAGCTGCAGCTCTATGCATCAAGGAATCTACGAAAAAGAAGAAAAAGGTAACACTAGCTTAAATATCTTGGTGTCCGTTAGCTCTCAACTCGAGCTTTGGGTAGCAAAGTGGTATCAGAGCTATTTGACCCCCATCACGTTGTCGATTCGAATCCCAGCTCAAGCAATATGGGAATGGAATTCCATGGTGTCAGTATGGGCTGCGTTGCGGAGTGTGGTGGAATACCTTAAATATCCTGGTGTTCGCTAACCCTCAACTCGATTTTTGGGTAGAAAAGAATTTTGTCAAGCAACTAGATAAAGGTCTAAATTATTAAATCAAATATTTTTAGTAATCTTTTAATTTAATTAACATTAGTAATTTTTTAATAATAAATTTCTTTTATAGGAATTAACATAATAGTAAATGTAGTAATCTAATGCTACCAACCTATTTGTAAAAAACCAATCAAACACATCTAACTATTTACGGTCTTATTTAATTATCAAATAATAATTATTATTATTTAATTATCACAACATGTTTAATATAATTATAAAATTTTTTTATAATAAATGAAACCGTTTATGTAACCTTTGAATTGAGTAACTTAAATTATTTGATTTAGTCATAATATAACTAAACTTATGTGAACCTCTACAGGAATACAAATCCAATAATTATTACATGCGGCAAAGTATAATAAAAATTACAAAAATTAAATTATTTATTAATGTTTAATTAATTTTATAAATAATAAGTAATTTAAAAATATAAAAGGAGAAACACAAATAAACACAATATCATTTAATATTATCTTTTGTTTTAAAATGCTAATACAATGTCCACGTTAATGACAAATTATAAATTAATTATAATATGTTCAAATATTTAATAAGTTAAAAATATTAAAAAAATCAGAAACTCTACCTTTAAATTATCATTCATAACTTAGAAGACATAACCGTTAAATTTTTTTACCACTAATTTTTGAATTGAAATATCTTAGATTCATATGTTAGTGAAAATAAAAAAAAATAGAGTGTAGAAAATACACTCAAATGCTTCAAAGATATTTATAAATATAACAAATTAAAGTTGTATAGCTGATAAAGAAAGTTATTTAGCTTCCAAGATTAAAAGTTAAAACTAACTTTCTCGGTAGTATAACTAATAAAGGAAGCTATTTATCAGTTAACGTTAACTTTTTCTTCTTCGAAAACCAAAGATTTATTACCTTTCTAAATGAAAAAATGCTGAAAAAATGTTGCTGAAATGCATTGAAGGAGGACCTCTAGTAAGAGTGGGCCTTGGGCAGGTGCACTGGTATGAAGATACTAACAGATATCACAGGATGCTGGTTTTATTTTCCAGAATGAGCAAAGTGAAAGCTCCATAAACTTATAAGAGGATCCAAAGTATATATTACTTTTTAGGATGAGTACCATTATTATGATTTGAATTCTCAAACTCAAGAATAAGTTGCTCTAGCATATCTGCCTGTGTAAAAGTCCATAGAAATAGTGTTTACAATAATCCTATTAAATCACAAATAGTAAAAAGAACAAACTGACCTTGTTAGAATTATTGTAAAGAGGAGGAAGATCTGAGAATAATGAACTCCCTAAATTAACAAAGAAGATGAAATGAAATTCAGTTCAAATTTAAAAGCTGAATAAGAATTGCAGTAAATTTTAACACTAACTAACCTTGGTTAGGAGGGGCCGAATATAATTTGTTGCAACTTCTCGAAACTTATCACCTTGTAGAAAATCAAGAGGTATTCTCTAAAATTGGGAAGATGAGAAATGAATAGAGTTAAGTTACAAGCCTAAAGGTGATAATCCCATTAATATATGAACGTCACACAAATATATACATGCATATACTACAAGGACATGAGCAACCAATATTGATCAGAGGATATATTAGATGCAGTGAAAATGAATAGAAAAAAAGAAAAAGTCTATAATAACATGCAAGTAAAATTGGTACTAAGAAAGCCATATCAATTGGCTTGTACATTTAGCATAAATGTGTCTTATAAAAGCATTGTGGCCCTTAAATTATTCAGCCATGAGTTGAAGGTTAAAATTTCAAATGGAAAACAAAGCACACAGCCAAAACAACATTCCCAACTTAATTAAGAGTGAGTGGAAGAGATGTTCAACTATTAGTTCAAGCAAGTCATCCATATGATGCATTGGTTCACTTCATTTTCTGCAGGTAGATGGCAGTTATTGTCAAGGTGAGTTCTTTAATTGGAAAAAGAAGCAAGATTTTAAAAATGATGGGAAAACATAGTATTTAAAGGAGGCATAGTCTAGGTTATCACAATCTTAATTTTTTAATTCAATATGAAATAAGAAGGCTAAATAGGTGACATGTACTTTAATAGCATATGACCAAGTGTATTGAGCAGCTGAAGTGATTTGTACAAAGCATCCACCTGATCAATTTCATCGGAGTAATAGTTGTTGTTCTCTAAGTAAAGCCCATCACATTTTTGTAGGCCATTATAATATCTAAATAAAGAAAGAAAATAAAGATAACCAGGAAGGATCATACTTCACAGAAGAGAGAGTCATAAATAGGACAAATGACTTTTTATATTAACATATTCAGTTTATGAAAAGAGTAGAGAAGAATTTCAGTTTCTGTTCTTGGCATCAGAGCCTCTCTATGGCACTTTTAAATCTAAAAAACCCTCCTCTAAATCTTAGGCACTAGTTTCTGAACTTCTTTCAATTCTTCTTCACTTAATTTTGTTTTTGGTTTCTCATAATGTCATATTCATCTGAGAGTCAATTTACTATTATTAGTACCAATAATGAGGCTGAAACATTAGTTCAATAAAAAGAAAAATAGTAGAACATACAATCTTCTTGTAGGCTCAGTGACTGAAATTATCTTCAATGGTCTCAAGTGGTTAAAACCTTTCTCAAGGGAAAGGGTAAATTAAGCCATCTTATGGGAACTGGACCTTTTGTTGTAGATGACACATTCACAAAATGGGATGAAGAAGATTCCATGATCATGTCATGGTTGGGGAACTCGAACTTGTATATTTTTAACAACTGGAAGAGAAATTTGGGAAACTATTCCTTAAACCTATTCAAAATGCAAGATGTTGTGGTAATTTATGAGATCCGAACCAAAATAAATACCATAAAGCAAGGTAACCTCTTGGTCACTGAGAACTATAATACTATGAAAAGCTTATGGCTTGAATTAGATTACTATCAAGATGTTAAAATGAAGTTTGGAGAAGATTTTGCAATGCTGCGGAAGTTTGTGGAAAGAGAGAGAATCTTTGAATTTCTTGCAAGCCTCAACCTAGATTTTGATCAAGTTCAAGTTCAGGTTCTCAGGAAAGAAGTTCTCCCATATCTTAAGGGTTTTTTTTTTTTGTAATATGACTTGAGGAGAGTCACCGAGTAGTGATGATTGACAATCCAATAAATGAAGGATCATCTATGAATTTCACAAAGGATGGTTATAGTACTGAGTCTAATAAAAGGGAGAAGCATCCTAACCAAGATGGGGTCTGGTACACTTACTGCAAGAAGGCACGTTATACTAGACATATTTGCTGGAAACTCCATGGAAAGCCTTCCAATGTTGGGGGAAAGGGAGGTAATCACGGTAGATAACCTAGAGGACAAGCTCACATGACAACTATTGAATAGCCAAATCAAGATGATTTGCAAACTCTTAGGGAAGAAATAGAAAAACTGAAATCTATATGGAAATTAGTTGAGAAACTTGAAAGCTCTTGCTCTTTGGCTCATTCAAGTAAGTCCTCTAATTCTTATGTTCTTAGTGCCTCTTTTCCTGCCAAAATAGTACTTGAATTATAGATTCGGGTACTATTGACTCTATGGTTTTCTCACATTGGCCTTTTACCTCATATAAACCTTGTCCTAGCAACAACAAAAAAATTATAGATGGAACTTTTACTACTGTTTCAGGTCAGGGAACTATTCCCCTTAGTTCCAAAATTATGTTAAAAGATGTCTTAAATGTTCCTAAATTTTTTATCAATCTCTTCTTCATAAAAAATTACATTTGACTTAAATTGCAAAGGGATTTTCTATCCCAAACATTGTATTTTGAAGGATATGGTCTCGAGGAAGACGATTGGGCATCTTGAGGAAAGGAATGGGCTCTATATCTTTGATACTAAGGAAGACAAAAACTGCTCCCTTTCAAATTTTTATCTATCTAGCTATTCTATCAATAAAGAAGACATTTGACTCCACCATTATTGTACTGGTTATCCACCATTTAGTTTACTCAAAACTACGTTCCCATTGTTATTAAAAAATGTTGAAATGAATAGCTTATGTTTGGAAACAGTTTCTCTACTATTTAGGGATAAGGTTGCATACTACTGGACCTCTCCAAACTCCGTGTGTCAGCGGGATTTCTACTAAGTGTTATTGTTGTTGCATTGTGATGTGTGCGAACTTGCTAAACACGAGAATTTTTCTTATCCATTGAGTAATACCAAAAATATGGTTCCCTTTTCACTAATCCACTTTGATATATGGGGTCCTTCTAGAATTATAAACAATACGAGGGCAAAGATGTTTGTTACCTTTATAGATGATTGTACAAGAGTAACTTGGGTATATTTACAAAAAAAAAATCCAAATTTGGGGAAATGTTTCCAAAAATTTTCCAAATCGTCAAAAACCAATTTGGACTAAGACTTAAAAACTTACAGAGTGATAATGCAAGAGACTACTTCAACCAAAATATGTCATCTTCCCTTCAAAAATAAGGAATTGTTCATTATTCATCTTGTGTTAACACACCACAATAGAATGGGGTAGTTGAGAGGAAAAATAGACACCTCTTAGAAATTACACAAAAATTGTTATTTCAAATTAATGTTCCTAAACCCTATTGGGGGGAATAAATCCTTACTATAACCTACTTAATAAATAGGATGTCCTCTAAAGTTTTTAATAGTCCAATAAGTCTATGTCATGAATATTATCTAAATTCACAAATAGATTTCAAATTACCCTAAAAAGTCTTTATTTGTGTGGTCTTTTTTCATATTCATGACATTTACCGAGGAAAACTCGACCTAAGAGCATTAAAATGCATCTTTGTTGGTTACTCTTCTAAATTAAAGGGCTATAAGTGCTATCATCCTACTTCTTATAAATTTTTCATTTCAATGGATTTACTTTTGTTGAGAAATAGCCTTTCTATTCAAATTGTCATCTTCAAGGGGAGATTGTGAGTAAAGATAAAGAACATGAGCTATTTTCCCTTGATTTACAGGTCAGTGGTTAACCTGAAACTATTCAGCCTCAAAATTCAAACTCTGGCATACACTACCCTTGATCAACCATATGAACAGCCTCTTGACACATCAGAATCAACCCAAATCATACAACCAGCAGCAAAAAAACCTATCCTAGTCTACTCAAGGAGAAAAGAGCCCATTTCCACTTAATTGCAAGTTTAAGATTTGATAGTCAGAATTTCCCTCACCATTGATTGATGATTTACATGTTCCTATAGCTGTTAGGAAAGGAGTTAGAAATTGCACTCAATACCCTGTTTCTCACTTTTTTCCTTAAAAAAAATTCTCATAAATACCATTATTTTCTCACTAATTTAGATACAATTCCTATTTCCCAAAACTTCAATGAGGCAATTAGAGATAAGAATTGGAAACTTGCCATAAATGAGGAAATGTGTGCACTCAATAAAAATAAATGGGAAATTGTTGATCGTCCAAAAGACAAGATATTAGTAGGCTATACGTGAGTGTATGCAATTAAGTTTAAAGCAACTGGATTTTTAGAGAGGCACAAGGCTAAGATAGTAGCCAAAAGGTACACTCAAACATATGGACTAGACTATCAAGAGACTAATGCTTCGATATATAAGATGAATACAGTTCACATTCTTTTATCTTTAGTTGTTAATTGTTGGAAAGTTGACTAAGATTGCCTAAATTAGTGGGATCCAAAATCAATTTCCATATTTTTTTAGTGATTTTCATATTTAAATTTATTTCCTTTCAGATTTCTAGGCTGATTTTTCTAGATTTTTTTTTTAATGTAATCCCTTAATTATTTCCTACTCCGATTGTATATATTTCTAGAGAATGATTAATAAAGATGTGAAAAATATTATTCACATAATCCTTTGTTTTATGGTATCAAAGCCAAGTTTTCAAGCCACCTAGAATCTGTCAGTCACCAAAAATTTTCCTAGCTACTTGAATTTTTTTCCCTCCTCTACTATCACAACTATGTCTGAAGATAGCCTACCACCATCAACTAAAGAATATTCTAGTGTTATTTCAAGGAATACCAATGATGTAACCTTCCATTCTCCACCAGATGTAAATCATTCACTACAAATAACCTAACACAAATTGAATGGGGTCAAATTTTCGTGAATGGTTCCAATCTATGTTGTTAGTTGTTCGAGGGAAAGGGAAAGAAGGTTATCTTACCGGTGAACTCTCTTCTCCAGCCAAGGATGGTGCTAGTTTAAGATAAGAGAAGCTGAAAACTCTATTGTTATGGCCTGGTTGATAAATCCAATGGAGCCTCAAATAGGACACACTTAACTATACTACAAGACAGCACATGAAATTTGGAGGGCAGCATAGGCGATGTATTAAGATTTTGGAAATATTTCTCAATGTTTTGAAATTTGATCAACTCTTTGAAACATAAAATAAGGAATAAAATATGTAATAGAATACTACAATATATTAATTGAACTTTGGCAAGAGATGGATTTATTTTATACAATTCCATAGAAGTGTTCAGATGATGGAGTACTCTATAATCAAGTACTTGAAAAGGACCGAGTCTTTAATTTCCTTCAGGGTTTAAACAAAGATTTAGATGAAGTACTTGGGAGAATTCTAGGAACAAAACCCTTGCCATCATTCCAAGAAGCCTTCTCAGAAGTAAGGCGGGAAGAAATAAAAAAAAGGTGATACTGAGCACAAACATACTCCCAGCCATCGAAGAACATGCATATGGTTTTGCCCTTGCCAGAAATCATTCAAGCTCATCTAATACCTAAGATCAGAAGCCAAATGAGAGCAAACCATAGTGTGAATATTGTAACAAGCCTTTTCATACAAAAGATACTTGTTGGGATCCCCATGGAAAACCACTAGATTAGAAACCACGCAGTAAAAGAAGAAGCAAACATGTTGTCCATATAGCTGAATCTGTTGTTGAGACTAAGAAAAATGGCACTGCAGCATTTACACCAGAACAAATGGAGATCTTAAGAACCCTTCTCAGTCAACAGAAAAACCTAGATCCCTCATCCACAACACCTAAGGCAGCTATAATTCAACGAGGTATTATCTCTTTTTTTATCACAGAAGGATGTCTTGAATGGATGGATTATTGACACTGGTGTATCAAATCATATGATGGGTTTACTCACTATTTTTTTTGTTATAAAAAATGTAATGAAAATTTACAAGTCTTTGTGGTAGATGGAAGCACTTCTTAGTAGCTGGAATTGGAGATGTTGTCTGCAGTGGTTTTGTCTTAAAAAATGTGCTTCATGTTCCTAATTTAAGATATAATCTTCTTTCTATTAGCAAGCTAACTAAATATTTAAATTGTGCAGTAAACTTTGTGCGTGATCATTGTATTTTACATGATCTGTCTTTGGGAAAGATGATTGGCAATGCTGAAGAAAAAATTGATCTCTATCACCTAATTGGTTCTCCTACACCAAAAACACCTACATCTCTTTCTATGACTAGTTTATCTAACTTTGATGTGATTTTATGGCATAAGCCTTTAAGTCATCCTAGTGTTTTTCCCAAGTTGCTCATTAACAAATATCTTTTCTCTTTTTCTTGTGAATCATGCATTCTTGTAAAATAACATAGAAAAAATTATCCTGTTCATAATTACAAAATGTGAAAACCTTTTCACCTTGTTCATATTGATATTTAGGGGGCATCACGTGTTAGTGATTTAATCGGAAAAAGATGGTTCATTACTTTCATAGATGACCACACAAGGGTTTGTTGGGTCTACCTTCTAAAAGAAAAATCTGATGTTGGGTCTGTTTTTCAACAATTCCACAAGATGATAAAAAATGTTTTCTAGTCTGATGCCCATATTTTTTGCACAGATAATGGAAGAGAGTATTTCTCACATATTTTGGGAAATTATTTAGTTGATAATGGAATTTTTCATCAAAGTTCATGTACTTATGCACCTCAACAAAATGGGATAGCTGAGAGAAAAAACTGTCACTTATTGAAAGTTGCCCAATCAATTATGATTGAAAATTTTGTTCCACACCATTATTGGGATGATTTTGTATTAACCACTTCTTACCTGATTAATAGGCTTCCTTCAAAAACTCTAAATTTTTGAACTCCTATAAGTTGTCTCAGAAAATACTTTCCTCATGTCAAATTGTTTAATTCTCTCACTCCTAAAGTATTCGGTTGTTTTGTTTTTGTTCATAATACTCTTCCTACATGAAGAAAACTTGATCCAAAAGTTATTAAGTGTATTTTCCTAGGATATTCTCTTACTCAAAAAGGTTACAAATGTTATAATCCATACTTAAAAAAATTATATGTTTCATATGATGACCTTTTTTAAATATCCTTAAAAAAATTTTATGTGTCATATATGTTTCAACTTTTCTATTCACATGCTTCTCTTTAAGGGAAGAATCTAAGTGAAGAAAACCATTGGGACCCTTCTATATCTAGACTTGTTTCATTGTCGATATCATCAATTTTGTCTCCATATTTACAACACACATCCATAGGTGACTCAAGTCAACGGGGAGAACTACCTCAACAAACCCAAAAATAGGGTGAACTACTTATGTACTCAAGGAGACCACGAGTTACTCAGTAAGGCCAAGCATTTGAACTAGAAGAGGATCCCATATCAAAAGTTTTACCTCAAAGTACTATTACAATTAACGACCTTGCCGTTCCCATTGCTATCAAAAAAAGGGTAAGATCTTGTACTGAGCATCCAATTTCAAACCATTTGTCATATTGCCACTTATCTAACCAAAATACAGGGCATTTTTCTCTCAACTCAATAATGTGAAAATTCCTACCAACATATATGAGGCATTGAGAGATTCAAGATGGAAAGTTGCAATAATGGAAGAAATGAAGAAAGAAAATGACACATGGAAAATATTTGACATACCCGAGGGAAGAAACTAATAGGGTGAAAATGGATCTTTACTATAAAAGTTGGTTTAGATGGGAGAATAGAGAGGTACAAGGCTCATTTGGTTGGTCAAGGATATACACAAACCTAAGACCTTGATTATGAAGAAACCTTTGCGCCCGTTGCAAAATTGAATTCTATTCGAGTTCTCTTATCTATGTCAATAAATCTAGATTAGGAACTACACCAAATGGATGTATCTAATGCATTTTTAAATAGAACTCTCGAAGAAGAAGTTTACATGAAGCCTCCACCTAGTTTTGAAGAAAAAATTGGTTCTGTGTGTAAACTGAAAAAAATCTTTCTATGGGTTAAAACAATCTCCTAGAGCTTGGACCATACTTTATTCACAAAACAATCTATAGATGGGAAGAAATCCATCTTGATCGTATATGTTGATGATATGGTGATCACAGGTGATGAGTGAAATTCAAGAAATTTGAGAAATCCTACAAAGGGTCTTTTGTTCAAAAAGAGTGAAATTCGAGAAATAGAAGGGTTTACATATGCGAGAAATAGAAGGGTTTGTAGATGCAGATTGGGCAGGGTTAGTTGAAGATGCTAAGTCCACTACAGGTTATTGTACAAAGTTTTGGGGAAATCTTATTACATGACGTAGTAAGAAACAAATTGTTGTATCTAGAAGTCGTACTGAAGCAGACTATAGGGCAATTGCACAAGGTATTTGTGAGTTAATTTGGCTAGAGAGATTGCTATCAAATTTAAATTTCCTATTAAAGCATCCTATAAAGTTATATAGCGACAGTAAATCATCTATTGCAATTGTTCATAACCCTATACAATATGATTGTATGATGCATGTTCAGATTGATAGAAATTTCATTAAGACAGAGATTGAAAGTAGGAAGATCAGTTTGTCCTATGTGCCAATTAAATCACAAGAAGCTGATATTCTCACTAAAGTATTACTTAAGGTTGGTTTTGAAACAAATGTATGCAAGTTGGGGATGTTTGATATACATTCGCTAGCTTGAGGGGAAGTGTTGGAAAGTTGACTAGGATTGCCTAAATTAGTGGGATCCAAAATCAATTTCCAGATTTTTTAGTGATTTCCATCTTTAAATTTATTTACTTCCAGATTTCTAGGCTGATTTTTCTAGATTTTTTATTAATGTTATCCCTTAATTATTTCCTACTGCGATTGTATAGATTTATAAGGAATGATTAATGAAGATGTGAAAAAGATTATTCACATAATTCTTTATTTCACTAATTTCAATTGATGTTTGTAGCAATTTGATGTCAAAAATGCTTTTTTACATGGTGATCTTAAAGAAGAGGTATATGTGGAGCCTCCACCGGGTTTTGAGCAATACTTTTAAAATAACCAAGTGTGCAAGTTGAGAAAAACACTTTACGTGCTTAAGTAATCACAACGGGCTTGTTTGGAAAGTTTGCAAAAGTAATGCTTGGCATTGGTTACAAACAAAGCCAAAGACATTAACCTCTCGAGTATCCTTAACTTCCCTCTCAAAATCTTGCCCACTAAGGTTCAGCAATGTCTTTCCCTCCACTCTAAAAGTCTTTGGCCTATCAAAGGCTACATTTTTCGGTAGCATGGTCACTTTCTTCCCTTTCCATTAGAATGAGACTGTGTTATCTCTTTCCCTATAAGTAATATCCATGTCAAATTTCCATGGCCTTCTTAGGAGTATGTGGCTTGCATTCATGTCCAACAAATCACAATAAACAGTAGCCTTGTAAAAGTTTCTCATAGAAATAGGAACTTGACACACTTTAGTTACTCTCAAGGATGGCCCACCAATAAGCCAACCAATGGTGTAGGGATGAGGATGTTTCTTAGTAGGAAGCTTTATGTGATCCACCAACTTTCTTGCCACTAAATTCTCATCACTGCAATTGTCTACAATCAAGTTGCACACATTACCATCATATAAAAAATTGCTTGAGTACTTGGAAAAGCAATTGGGGAAAGCAAACATCCAACCCAGATTGGAAACACTTCTATCAAGCTTGTTCCCAATTAAGTGAGGACCAGTTTGCGTATTAATCCAAGTATAAAAACTTCCACTCGAGGGAATGTCAATGAGTTAAGCTTCATCCTGAAATTTACCATGTTCTATGTAAAAGACTACATACTGATCTTAATCCTTCTGTTTCCTCTATTTTCAAAATGGAGTTGAAATCACTTGAAAGCATCCAAGGTATATTAATTAAAGCAACTATATCCTTAATTTGATTCCACAAAAGGCATATCTAATATGCATTATTATGTGCATATATGAATGAAATGCACAAATGTTAACTGAGAGATCCTATATAGACTTGTAGGCGCACCATCTGATCTGTGATGTTAGATAAACAAACAGTTAAATCATTAGAATCATATATGATGATCACCCTTCCATTGGGATGACAAGTATGATTAGAGATGATTTGCTAATGAGGTGGAAAATAATTCAGTAAATTGCAATTTTCCTTTCTCATTATAGTTTCCAGAATACCAGTAATAGTCACTTCATATTTGGAAAATTATATCCTTGATCATTAGCTTCTTATTATGGGCATTATCCCTATTTACATTCTAAGTGAAAATGTTCATAAGCCCCTAGGGAGAGTTTCTTTTTCCTGTTAGATCCTCTTCTAGGCATAGTCTAAAACTCCTAATCTTTCTACAATTGTTATTGGATTTGCTTACCACGTGTTACAGTAGAGTACTTCTCCATACTATCTTAAATATCCTTTATAAGCGTGTGTGAATCATCCAACTGTTAATTCCCTTGTTGCACTTCATTACTTACATTGCTTATAGCTTTGTCTATTGCAGCAAGAAGATCAGTTACAATCTCTTCATTCTACTCATTGTTCATCTCCATCAATTTCTAATGATTACCTATCTTAAAAACTCTCCCTGTTGGTATCCATATTTGCTTATTGTTAAGTTGAGGTCTCTAAACATATGTAACCTTCAATTGATCCTAAATGGGCTCGAAGTCTCATTCAGCCTAATGAAAGGTATAATAGCAGGTAAGTTAGATAGTGAAGTGATCAAAATGCAGATCTTATCATAATTAATACGTTTTAGTTTCTAATATTGACTGATCCAGAGTTATTAGTCTTCTTATAAAGCTTACAAGGTGGCTTAGTCCACTAGTGGTCCAATATTCAAGAGGGACTTCATGCAAACATATCCAGATAGGAATTTCATCTTATTTGAGATCTTCCAACTTGAGACCAAGTCTCCATGTTTGCAGTAATAAAGGCTCATTTTGAACATGCCATGGTCTAGATAACTTTGCTTCCTTTGAGCTTGAGAATCTAGATAAAAAGCCATCATAATTATTTACCAGGACATCCATCAATCTGTGTTGTTTCCAAGGTATTCAAGGCCTATTGTTTCATAACAAGAAATGCAATCCTCTTATCAATGAAAAGACTAGGCAATGTGGCTCTACATTTGTCTACTCCACCCTTCAAAATCTCTAAAGGAGGTGAAACTATTCGTTGCTCAAGTGTCTCATTACGAGGGCAATATATTAGCTTTTGCTTAGGTCTGGAATCACCTATCACTTGAGTCTAGGTTTTGCGAATGAGAGGAGTATTTAGGCTCTCAAAGGGAGGGTTTGTAGAGGTGGAAGTAGGAGGTTCCATAGTGGGAGTCTGAAGGAAATTCAAGTTTAAATATGGGAAATGTGAAGTGTCTATAGGTATAAATTATTGACTACTGGATAAAAGCCAATCAGGAAGGTTAAACAGTGAATTAAAGTCTAGGAAAAGGGTGCAATAAGATGAATAGGGTAGGACATTGCAGGAGGAGAGGTTGATGTGGTGAGTAAACGTTGATGGAGTGAAGAAAGGGAGGTATATAAGTTGATGAAGCAGTTGGCAAGAAGTTTGTTATTGTGTCTAATTCTATTAAATTTTTTTGAATTCATATCTTGATTTTGGTTATAAATTCTTGCGATTTAATTTAAATTTGATATGAATTGAGTGAAAATGGTGTGAATATTGCATGAATGTTAATTGGATGGTCTTGTGAAAGTTGCATGGAAATAAGAAAAATTATGCATGAAAAAATGAATTTGGACTTGAATTATGCATGTAACATGAATTAATTAAAAACATTCACGTAAATGGAGTCCCCCAAGGCATAGGTATGACAACTAATCTTACACTCATATTTAAATTCGACAAATGCAGGTTTTGACAATGTAATAACCTTAAACCTAGACTCGTGCTATAAATAGTAAAGGGAAAGTCGGCCAAAGGAGGCTGGAACAATAGGCTAGAACAAAAATAATAAAGTGAAGGAGTGGAGGCAAGGAAGCAAAGAATGTCGGCTAAGAAGAAAGAAGAGAGAAAGAGCAGAGAAAGGAAGTAGAGGTAAAAGCCAGTGCATCCATTTAATTGTCTAGGTGAGAACTAATTGGAGGCAGAAGGCAAGAGTTGATGTAGAAAGCTTGAGATTGGCTAGAGACCCACCACCGACTCTCTCATTCGAACACCCTTTATTTGCTTACTCTATTTTATATCTGTTGCTTTATTTCTCTATTACATTATGAGACTTCTCTGTTGAACTTGTTTTCTTTGTTAAAGTCCGATACTCCATTTTGGTTTATTAATAGTTTTAATAATTAGATACTTCTTTGTCATTATTGAATATGGGATTGACGTATTTGAAGATGATGAATGGTGTTTATTCTATGATGGGCTAATTACTTGTTCTTAAGGATTAATATAGCTAATTTAATTGATTATGCATGATGAAGGAGCTATTTTATTGTCTTACTAATTGCTATAGTTTTTTAGTTTATCGGATGTAATATCATGATCAAACTTTACATCATTTTTGGTATTAAACAAAGGATTGAGAGAAAAAGTTTAATATAGAATGAGAAACTATAGATGCTTAAGTTATGAATTAGAAATATATTAACTTAAGTAGGCAATTATTAGTTGGGTTTAATAATTAATTTGGATGATAAACTTGTCAAATATGAAAGTTAGAATAGTTTGTTATTTGAATTGATTTTAGAACCCAATTGGTAATTTTAGCAAGACAATTATCTAATTAATTCACCTTCGTCATGCATAGGAGATTAAATTAGTGAAGTTAATTCTCAAGAGTTTCCACATCGATTAATCAAACTGTTTTTGCTTATAATGAAATCAGTCTATTTTTTAGTCTAATTGTGTGATTTTCTTTAAGCCTGTACCTCAACCAATCGGGATATAATGTTTAGGATAGCATTTGTTTTCATTTTTTTCAAGATTAATTTGAGTGGACTAATTTCACCTTTGTGGGAGATGACCCTAGGTAATCATCTACAACTACCTCGTATACTTGCGAGTAAGATAGCCTAGGTATTTTTGGAACTTATTTTGGCACAACATTCGTTAAAGCAGCTGAAAAGAAGGTGGTAGAATACAGAAGTAAAGAGAATAGCCTTGTTTGGTAAATGATTTATCAGCCTTTTTTTGGTAGATTGAAAGGTTTTAGCTGTTTAACCATGTAAAACTGCTAATAATTATGTTTAGTAATCAGCTAATTAGGTTGTCAAATTGAACTCAATATATTGATTTTGAAAGCGCTCATATAAGGAGTGTTTTCCTCCAGCGGCTAAGAAATTAAGGGACTAAAAGACTATTATATCCAAAAGTTCTTACAAATTATTCAAAGAGATAGAGATAGATATAGACAAAGATATAAATAGAGATAGACATAGTAGGATTATTATTTAAATTTAATATTTTAAATTTTAAATTTTGAAGTTAAATTAATATCAATTTTGAGTCAGAATATACAAAGAGTTATCATTGTCTTCCTTTAACTTTGAAAGTAAACATAAAGACAACTAAAAGGATTTAGTAAATTACACAGATGAGGAATTGAGAAATGCCCAATAAGATACCTTTGCTTTAAATGATGGTGTTGGCTTCTTTTGCTCTATCTAAATTCTTATGAGAATATTCAAAGAAATATTAAAGATATAATACTTATGTCCTTATAAATCTTTTTTTAAGTCATACCCTTATAAGTCATTTTATACATAAACAGGTAATACTAAATAGTTAAGTTTATCAAACATCTTTAACTAAACAGTTGATGTTATAACTGGTCAAATCAGCTATATTAATCTGTTGTCAGCTAACCACGAATAAAATCAGCTAACAGCTAATGCAATCTGTTGATTACCAAATAGGGCTAATGTGAAAGAATGTGAAGATGAGATGAGTAGGAAGCTATAGTAGCAAAGTCCAAGAGTATTGAAGGTGAAGAAGGTGAGGTGAATAGTTTTCATTCTAGAGAGTAGCTAAACCCATTTTTAGTTCAATTCTTTGAACCATCTCATTATGTCCATCAATATTACTTTAACTTTTAAAACTAAAAGCTTTGTTTGAAACAACTATAATGCTTCCAATATCTTATTATTGATATTACGCTATAAATTTGAAATCTCAAAAAATATTTGTCATGGGGATAAAGAAAGCTACTAAATGTGGCAAAAATTAGCTAACCACCTTTTAATTATTATGAACTTTGTTGGGACATTAGTAGGTATGTCAAAGGATTAATAATTACTTTGTTAAAATGAGTTAGTAAATGAATATGACAAAAGAAATAGTTATATTAAATATTTATATTTTATATTTTAACAATTATGAAAATTAATTAATTTAAAAATTTATAAGCTAAAAAATAAAATAAATTAAAAATTAACATTAATATCTGATAGTATAATAAGAATAAAATAAAAAACATAAGGATGAAACTAAACAAACTTTTATTTTAATTTTTGATTGCAGATCTTAATCAAATGGGTTTTATTTTTAATTTTTATTACAAACTTCAACTATATATATATATATATATATATATATTAATGTTTTAATAATAAAAATAGAAACAAAAAAAATTACAAAAAGAAATAAAAATAGAATCAATCATTTTCTTAATTTATGTACTTCTTGGTTATCTTAATTGTCATCCTGCTGTATCATTCATAGTAGTAAAATGGATTATTACCTTATCATTCTAGTTAAACATTATCAATTTGTAGTTCTTATATCCCTATTAAAGAATTAGATTGTATCTTCTTACAATTTCACCTCTATTTTGTCCTTTTCATAACTTACAATTTGTTGGGGGATTCCAATTTTATACAGACATGTTGATGGTTGATGTTAGCAAACTTTAGTGGGTAGTATTAGTTATTTAATATTCAATTTAGGTATTTTTTTGTCTTTTGTTATAATTAAATATCAATCTAGGTATAATGTTGTGAAATTATTATGAAAAATTCCTTCAACTCATTGTTATATTTTAGTATAGTGCTCCATTTATCAATTTTTTTATTTTAAATTTCATCTTAATACTATTACAGTTACAAACTGAAAATAAGTCAATGGAACGAGAACGTAAGGATGATGAAATTGTTGGCGCATTAAATCCTTATTTGTTCTTAATGAGAAAACAACCTAAACTTTACAAAAGAGGTCAAAAAAGTACTTACGAATCATTAAAGCAAGACTCTAGAGACATTGTTAATTTTATACAAAAGTAGATGTAACGAAGAAGTCCAATTTCTAAGTAGTTAAACGGGGGTATTTTATTGGAATTCAACGGTGATCGAATCATGGGCACAGTGAAAAACAAAAATTTTACGAATTCCGAGTAGATCTCGATAATTGAATAAACTTAAATAAAAACATAAAACGATTTAAAAATCATACCTTCTCTGCTTTCCTGTTGAAAAATCTTTGAAACTTTTTCCGATTGATCAATCACGAGCTGTTTAAGTGTCCAGCCTTTGATGGTATCCAAAGAGCAATTCTCAATTGATTTGAGAGGAAGAGGACAAAAAGTGCTAGCTTCTAAAAGCTCTTCCCGTTTAAATAGACAAATTATAAGAGTCTTTTATTAAAATTAAAATTCTTTAATTATAATTAATTTAATTTTAATAAAATCAAATATCTTATATTTGATTCCCAAAGTTTTGCAAACTTTATAATTAAGTCCAACTTAATTAAATTAATTTTTTTTCATAAATTGCTCTATGACCCATTCGGTTCCTAATAAATTGGCAATGATTATAAATTATAATTCTAATTCACAATTAGAATTTGATAAATTAAAAAAAATTTTAATTTATCTTTAATTCTCCAATTAAACAATTCATAATCATAAATCATGATTGACGTCTAACAACATGTCACGATTACCCAAATATCAAGAATGTCAAAGTGATTGACTTAACTTATCCATGTATGGCTATGAAGTATAATTTAATCCTTTCGTCATTCAATATTCTAATTGGACAGAGTATGGATACAGTGTCTACTCTTATCATCCAATCATGTTCGTTCTTTCTAATTAGTAATTGATTTATAATTGAAATTTGAAAACACCCTTTTAAAATGTCAATTCACTCTGGCTAAAGAATTCCATAAATCATTACCAATCAAGAATAGTAGAATATTCTCTTTAGTACTTTAGAGTGACAAATCCTATATTAACTTACTCAACTATCTACATATGGTTCATACTGTATCCAATTACTACTGACTGAATTATCCTAGGATGATTCATAAGTAACATCAAAACACAATAATTCCCACACTAGATACCTTGGTAATCTCAAGTCTGAGGATCAATTATATAACCATCATTATGAGATAATCCACAGACACACAATTAATGTTCCATTTGGGATTCTCATAATTGGGTCAGTTCAATGAACTTATTCTCTAATAAGCACCTACATGTTTATTTAAGTGTCTCCACAGTTTAATCTATGAGATCAATTACTTTCTTTATAAGAAAGAAACAAACATGTACTAGTCTAACCATTTCATCAATACCCCGTCTTGATGAAACTATGACTAAGAACATTTTAGGAATAATACAGAAAAATACAATTCAAATCTCATAATTATAATCGAATTATAATTTCTAATTGTGTAATAATTATTCTATAGCTTTTATCTTTATGATTAATGATTAAATAATTAACAAATACACAAAGATAAAGAATGCCTTTTATTGAATAATAATAATGTCATATAAATAAATTTACAAGTAAAAATAAATTAGCTACAAGGGCATAAACTAACAATCTCCCACTTGCACTAAAGCCAATTGCCAATATATCGAATACCATAGCCATCCATATATCTATCATGTCTCTTTTGAGACAATGGCTTAGTAAGAGGATCTGCCAGATTCTCTTCAGTGGGAACTTGCTCCAATGTTATGTCTTTCTGCTCCAATATCTCCCTGATCAAGTGAAACTTTCTGAGTACATGTTTGGACTGTTGATGAGACCTGGGTTCCTTTGCTTGTGCAATAGCACCGTTGTTGTCACAATACAATACTACAGACTCAACAATGCTAGGAACCACTCCAAGTTCGGTGATGAACTTCCTGATCCAAACTGCTTCCTTTGTCACCTCTGACACTAAAATGTACTCTGCTTCGGTCATTAAATCTGCGATGTTTGGTTGTTTGGAACTCTTCCAACTTACTTCACAACCATTTAGAATGAAGATGTACCCTAACTGTGATCTACTATCATGATCTGACTGGAAACTAGCATCTGAATATCCTTGAACTCCTAGTTCATCTCCTCCATAGACCAAGAAAACACCTTTAGTTCTTCTCAAGTACTTTAAGATGTTTTTCACAGTCGTCTAGTGACCCTCACTAAGATTAGACTAAAACCTACTTATTATGCTCAAAGCATAAGAAACATTTGGTCTAGTACATAGCATCGCATATATGATTGATCCAATTGCCGAAGCATATGACATACAATCCATTTTATCCCTCTCCGCTTATGTCTTGGGACATATACTCTATGAGAGAGAAATCCCATACGATATGGGTAAGAATCCTCTCTTGAAATTCTCCATGCTAAACCTTTTTAGCACTATATTTATGTACGTGGATTGGGACAATCCAAGCAAGCTTTTTGATTTATCTCTATAGATCTTTATTCCCAGAAGATAGGCTGCTTCTCCCATATCCTTAATAGAGAAGTTTTTGGATAACCAGATCTTTACAGTCTGTAGCCTAGGTATGTCATTTCCAATTAACAATATGTCATCTACATATAGTACTGAGAAAATGACTGCACTCCCACTAACCTTCTTATAGACACATGGTTCATCCACATTTTTTATAAAATCAAACTCTTTGATTGTCTCATCAAAACAGACGATCCAAATCCGTGATGCTTGCTTAAGTCCATAAATGGACCTTTGCAACTTGTATACTTGATTAGGAAATCTCTTGGATTCAAAACCTTCAGGTCGTATCATATACACATCCTCTTGTAAATTTTCATTGAGAAATGCAGTTTTAACATCCATTTTGCCAGATTTCATAATTGTGATATGCTGCTATGGCTACGGATTTTAGCATAGCTATTGGAGAAAAGGTTTCATCAAAATCAATTCCTTGTTTTTGTTTGTAACCTTAGCCACTAACCTTGCTTTGTACATATATACATTACCATTCATGTCAGTTTTTTTCTTAAAAACTCACTTGCATCCAATAGGTACAATACTAATAGGTGCATCAATCAAAGTCTATACTTAGTTAGTGTACATAGATTTCATTTCAAATCTCACAACTTCTTGCCATTTTAAAGAATCAATATTAGGCATTGCTTCTATAAAAGTAGTAAGCTCATCATGTATGAGTGATACGTTATCATTTCCCTTCTCAATATGTAGATCAAATCTAGTGGGAGGATTATGCATCCTATTAGTTTGTTGCAGAGTATGTGTCTTTTGAACTCTTTGTTGTACATCATATGTATCAACTTGAGGTTTTTGTTCCATTTCGATGTGAATTTGTGGCTATTGAACTTCTCTAAGTTTAACCTCATTCCCACTACTTTCTTTAAGAATAAATTCTCTTTTTAAGAATCTAGCATGTCTTGAGACAAACACCTTTTGCTCAATAGGATGATAAAATTAATAACTGAAACTCTCTTTTGGATACCCCACAAATTTGCATTTATCTGATTTAGCTTGAAGCTTATTAGATATAGCACGCTTTATATAAACTTCACACCCCTAAATCTTTAAGTGTGATAATATAGGTCTTCTACCAGTCTATATCTCATATGGTATTTTATCAACTGATTTAGATGGAACTCTATTTAGAAGATATATTGCGGTTTCAATTGTGTATCCCTAAAAGGACATAGGAAGGACTGCATGACTCATCATGGAACATACCATATTTAATAGTGTACAATTTCTCCGCTTAGAAACTCCATTATGTTATGTAGTTGTAGGAGGAGACCATTGTGAGAGAATCCCATTCTCTTTTAAGTAACCAAAAAACTCATGGTCTAAGTATTCACCACTTCGATCTGATCTAAGTATCTTAATACTTTTTCCAGTTTATTTCTCTACCTCTAGTCTAAATTCTTTGAACTTTTAAAATGATTCAGACTTTTTTTTCATCAAGTACACATAACCATATCTAAAATGGTCTTCTGTAAATGTAATGAAGTAAGAGAATCCACCTCTAGCATTTATGGACATAGGCCCACATACATATGAATTTATTAATTCTAGTAACTCACTAGAACATTGTCCCTTTCCTTCAAAGGGTAGTTTGGTCATCTTTCCCAATAAACAAGATTCACAAGTTTCATATGATTCATAATCAAAAGGATCCAAAT
>JANQBM010000005.1:16421950-16446006 GCA_025594535.1 Erythroxylum domingense | reverse complement strand
TGACCGACATTTCATCAAAGAGAAGATAGAAGATGGGACAATATGCCTAACATATGTTCCAACAAAGAAGCAGACAGTTGATTTGTTTACCAAAGGACTCCGATGACCAGCATTTGAAGAGTGTATTAGCAAGTTGGACATGATAGATATCTATGATCTAACTTGAGGGGGAGTGTGGTCAAAGATATGTATATCTCATAATATTATGATCTGATCATAATCAGATCATGTAGATTAGATAGCAGTATCTTGTAGATATATAGTATCCTAGGATTATATTTCCATATCTGTACAGATTTTTTTATCCTATTCTGTAAACCTATTCATGTATATATATACTAAAGTCTCTAATAAAAGAGAAATAGAGAAAATAAGCTCTGATTCACACATTATCATAACTGGAGATGATGTATCCAAAATACAAGAGTTGAAGAAGAGATTAGCCAAAGAATTTGAAATTAAAGATCTCAGACCCCTTAAATACTTCCTTGGAATGGAGTTTGCTAGATCTAAGGAAGAAATATTTGTAAACCAAAGAAAATACATTCTGGACCTATTGAATGAGACAAGGTTACTAGGATGAAAGGCAACTAATACTCTAGTTGAGATTGATGTAATTTTTAGACCAGTTCAACCTGAAAACATCATTAACAAGGAGAGATATCAGCAACTAGTTGAGAAATTAATATATCTATCCCATACCAGACCTGATATAGCTTTTGTCGTGAGTTTAGTGAGTCAATTTATGCATTCTCCAGGTCAAGAACATCTGGATGCTGTCTACAGAATACTAAGATATCTAAAATGAACTCCCGGACAAGGCTTAATGTTTCGAAAGCAGAACAACCTACAAGTCGAAGTTTATACTGATGCTAATTGCGCAAGAAGTGCAACTGATAGAAGATCAATTTCAGGTTATTGCACATTTGTTGGTGGTAATTTGGTAACTTGGAGGAGTAAGACACAAAGTGTTGTTGCAAGAAGCAGTGCAGAAGCTAAGTTTCGTTCAATGGCACATGGAATTTGTGAAGTTTTATGGATTAAAAGGGTACTTGAGGAACTATAGATTCCTATTTCAGTTCCTATGAAAGTGTATTGCGACAACAAAGCTGCAATTTCAATTGCTCACAACCCTGCTCCTCATGATAGAACAAAACAAGTTGAGGTTGATGAGAAGATTGAAGAAGGATTAATTTGTGTTCCCTATATTGCAACATCACAATAGGTAGCTGATATTCTCACAAAGGGATTACACAAGAGGCAGTTCAATGTACTGTTAACCAAGCTGGCTATGGATGACATATACAAGCCAACTTGAGGGGCAGTGTTGGGAAATATACAGCTGGATGTTTCCTAAATATTATTGACTCCTAAAGAGTCAGCAAATTTGATCTGATATTATGTATCAGATCAGATATTATGTACGGATATTAGGATATTATGTATAGATACTAGTTTCCTAAATTAGCTCTCTCTAGTTCTATATATACTTGTACCTATGCATTGATCAGAAATATACAGAAATAAAATCATTTAGTATTTTCCACAATGATCCTATCTAATCTAAAATAATCTCGTACACTTTGGCAGCATCACAAGTCTTTGAATAAGGGTGACAAATAAAGTAATATCTCCCTTGTATTAGCCAAGAACATACAGATATCACTGATCATTACGTCCATAAAGTCTTATAGCCATGATATAATCATAGATTCTTCCTCATCCCACGCCATGGATCTCCCTTCACCTCTTCCAAGAAGATGGTTGTCTACCTTTGCCCTTCAGGTATGTACAAACAAATTGAGATCATTTCAGACAGTTCTTTCTATTAGGCCTATACAAACCCCAAATGTTTTTTAGATCTTTGGTCTTTTGATTGAATTACCTTCTTCGAATGGGTTAGGAGAGTTGGAGATGGTAATTTTGAATGCAAACATATTGAGCACAAGGAGATTGACAAGGAAGAAGACAGAAACATGCAACAATGAAGGTTGCTCAAAGAAGAGTTCCCAATAAAAAACCCTAAGGCTTTAATACCATGACACAAAATACAAGGAAAATAATGCTTCTTAAAATTGATTTTGATTTACACGGTTATATACAACTTAGCATGGGAGAAAAAAAAGGAAACAAACTCCTAAGATAGGAATCAACCTCCTAGGAGCCCACAATCTCCTAGGATAGAAACAATCTCGTGGGATCCCAAAATCTTTGGGATTTTAAGAATTTATTGGGATATCAAGAAATTTACTTTCTTAAATCCTAGATAAAACTAATATACAACTCGACATAAAAACAACAATGTTTGTATCTAAGAAGTTCAAAATTAACCATGTATTAGAATTTGCATGCAACCAAATATTTACTTGAGAAGGATGATTAAACATTCTAACTCCACCCAGAAAATGCAACTTGCAAAGCAAACAGCAAGCAAGCCTAAACAATGTTGCAGCTTCCACGTGCAAATAGCTGCAAGACTATTGAGGATCACTGGATATATGTTGACCAATAATAACAGCACATTACCTTCTCTTTAGGAATACTAACAAATGTCTACCAATAATAACAGCACATTACCTTATCTTTAGGAATACTAACAACTGATGCAACATGCTCAGCAGTATTTCGTTTGTCGCCAGACAGCATATATACATTAATTCCTTGGCTATACAAAGATTCAACAACCTGTCTGGCATCTTCTCTGATTTGATCTTCAAGGTATATAAGACCAACAAGAGTATTATCTACTCCAATGTAGACAACAGATTGATTTGTCATATCCTCCAACTCCTGCAATGAATTCTTAACAACCCCATTCCTGTAATTGAATATGCCAAGAGCACGTAACATATATGTTAGTACATCCTAAGTTGAAGATCATCACTTTTATCAAGTAATTTTTGTCTCAGAAATGTTATACCTCACAATAAGACTTTATGTAATCATTACAGTGTATAAAGTTCTGAGTTTGCTTTACAAACGACTATTAATTGCTCTGAAACATGGAACCAACTCCCAACATCAATACAACTAATACAGTGAAACATGGATAAATCTACACAAAATTTGACAGTCACAAACAAAGTGGTGTTTATTATGAAGAGCATTAACCTGTGTAGGTGAGCAGACAACAATACATGAATACTGACCACATTACATTGCAAGATATATTCAGCATTACGATCACAATTAAAAGAATTTTCTCCCCCACGAAAGTAACAAAGTGCTTGCTTTAAAATGCATCTAAACAATCATACTGGTATATCTATAAAAATGCAGCCAAGGTTATTTATGTAGAGAACGATGAACAAAGCACCTCTGAAGCCAGTCTAGTGTTCCAACAGACACCTTCTTGTCGTCAATGATACCTGATGTGCCAGAACCAGGTTCCTCCACGAATGTTCCATCTTTCACCTGACCAAAGTGAAATAAAACTTGTTGGAACTTCACAATAAAGTTCTGATATTACCTAGACACAAAACCTAAAATCATAAATGACAATCATCCATGTGAAGAACAATCCAGATTGGACATGTGGAAATACACTAGGAAAAAAAGGTGTAATTTTATTTTTAGTTTGTCAACCTGCTGAAATTTTAATCATCCAAATATAACTTATCCCTCATCAAATCAACACAGTTTTGAAGCACAAAAAATTGGATGGCTCTTCAAAGGCTAATTCGTCACCTCTTCAACCCAACAATAAGAATTCCTGCTCTTAGTACCTTCATTTTCTTACAACCCAAAGCCTGAGCAGCTTCTACTATAGCTTTTCCAATTGGGTGAACAGTATTTGATTCTATACCAGCAGCTAATGTCAATACTTCAATTTCAAACGATTGATGGTTAAAATCTAACCTGCATCAAAAGCAAACTTATCTGATTGTAAATGAGCATCAGAGCACACAAATTCTCAGTGATGATAATGAAGGAGATTATGAGGGGCCACGAGAAAATTAACTAGTGGTGGAAGAAAAATATGATTGAATGGACAAATTGTCAACGAGTATCTGAAGACTATCTTACTTTAGTATATTAATGATTGGGTGCTCTAGCAGATAGTTTTTAGTTCATTATAAAAGAAAACACCAAAGCTATTGCGTCTATTTACTAAATGGTCAATAATCAAACACCATGCACTTATCAAAGATATGTGTACAAATCCTAAAATGACTCTGCAGTCTAGAACAATTTAAATTTATGACTTCCAGTAAATTATACAAGGAGAATGCAAACAATTTTCATCCATGTTCATGCTGTTATTTTGAAATTGCATTCTGGTAGGCACAAATAAACTATAAGCCCCATGGCTATGATCCGTTATCGGAACATTCATTTCTCTTTCTTTCTTTCTTTAACTTCTAGGTTTGCATGGATGCACATCATGCTTAAACAGAAAAAGCAGTCATGCAAAACTGCTTTGGCATTTTGAGGTTGAGCTTTTGACAATGACAAAGTAAAATTGAAAGATAGTCATTAAGCAAGATATAGACAATCAAACAAGAAAAATTTATGTGCTGAAGAAACAGATTAAGTGAATTCATCATCAGTTAAGGTTAATTCCTGTCAAAACTCAACTGTTTATCTGTTAGTTGTATGCCTTTAGGCATAACAACCTTTACCACAACAGGTTTTCCAATAGTCAGGGTCCCTGTCTTGTCAAACACAACTGTGTTCACCAGTGAAAATTTCTCTAAGATATTTCCACCGCGCAATAGCAATCCTTTTGTTGCACCCAGTGAGGTTCCGATCTTAATAAGAGAGGAAATTGTGAAAACCATATTCATTAAAATCCCAAAATTAAACATGGAAAAATCATCATCTGCATGAAACAGAAATGGCATAGAAACACTACCAGTACAGCTGTGGGTGTGGCCAAGCCAAGTGCACATGGACAAGCAACAACCTGCATACAGTTTAGGAATGGTTAATATGTTCCAAAATGGATCCAGCAGAAAATCTATAGTCCAAAATCAACATTCAAGGTATGAAAAAGATGCAAGCAAACAATTACACGAAATGCACAAACATAAACAGACACGAGGACAAATTGTTTACGTGTGTGTGTGTGTGTTTCTGTCTGTTTGTCAATTCAACCAGGTTTTTATTAAGTCTCATCTTGGTAACATCAATTTTGATGCTGACATAAAATGATTATTCAAAGCTCAAAAACAAGAACATTGTAAAATACATAATGAGGCTAAATTTCAAATAGTAACCTCACTATGTTTATCAAATCATCATTGCGGTGATTTCATTTCATGCAGAAAAAATAAACATCACTTAATCTACTTTTGAACATCCAAGCTTGCCACTGCCACCTGATTGTTTAATGATTATACCAGAAATTTTACTAGATAAATCTAAGCATGTTCAACCTATCCATAACATGGTCCTGCATCAAGTCTATTCTAGAAAATAATCATCAAAGCTATTCAGGAAGTAAAGAAAATCTTCCTGCCAATACTTTTGAAAGTTAACTTCAGTATGTATCAATTCCATAACAGATGCCCTCGATGAATTCATAATACGTAAATCATGGCATGGACCAAAATGATGATCTGTGAGAAAGGATTAAATGCCACAAATATGTTAAAATAGAAAGGTGAAATTGCAAGATTCTCAATTAAACAGATAAGTTTCTATGCCTCAAAATAGCAGAATGGCATGGATAAGTATGTTATCATCAATGGCAAAGAATTTCCGTAAAGCATAGATAAGTGTACAAGCTTTTGAAAAGGGTTAAGTCCTGGGATTGCTAAATGATAATTAGACACTTCAGCATCCTACCAGAACACTACATGACAATTGTAGGGCAAGTGAAACTGGGTTTCCTTGGTGAAAGGCTGCAGGGAGTATCCGTGTTCCCCAGAAATTCCAGAACATAAAGGTAGCAGCTGAGAGTGCCATAACTCCATAGGTAAAGTATCCAGAAACCTGGCACAGCCAAATTAAATAAATAAACAATTAAATAAATAAATAGACCATTAAAAACTGTGACTATATCTATACGACTACATGGAAATGACTAGACATGTACCAATTTCCATTCTGGTACATTTCAAATCTGATACAAGATTGATAAAAATAACTCAAAGAAAACAAAAAAAGAAATGCCAGAAATCAGATAAGGATTTGATTATAGTGGCACTATTGATAGGGATGAGTTACGCAATTACTTACAAAGTCAGGATAGATATGCATAATCTTCTTGACAGACAAAATGAAGGAGCATCATATGTTTGAATCAATCTACTGAATTAAAACCAAGAGCAGACCAATTTGAAATAGTGCGTTCACCACATTTTAGTGAAATTGATTACAAAGTACCCTTCATATTGCATTTACAACAGATGCTTTCCTTGTTTAACATGTCTAAGTGTAAACATAACCATGGGCCTGAAGGAGATGATTACTTTAGCTGCTGCAATGATATGGTCAAATGGTGGCCTCACAGGTTTTTAATGCTAAGAAAGCATTGTGTAATGTTCCTACTCTAAACAATCATCATTCATGTTTTCCATCATTATATCAGAAATCTTATCCTTAATTATAAGAAGAAGCCAGCCTTCTGCTGAGCAATGGTCCAGTATGTAAGAAATTAAATGCTATTTTCTTTCACTAGGAAAAGAAAAGGGAAACATCATACCAGACAAGTAACACCCTAGCAGATTAATAGTAGTAGTGAAAGATATCAGGAAGGAACCTTGTCAGCTAAACGTTGCACAGGAGCTTCCCTGCTCTGGGCTTCTTCTACCAACCGAACAATGTCGCCAATGGCAGTCTCTCCACCTGCTCTCCGTACTTCAACTGTAAGAGTTCCATTGAGGTTTATACTTCCAGCTGCAACTTCACTCTGCAACAGACAAAAATCAACTTCAACTGAGACAACATGAAAGTAAATTCAAAAAAATGAAAGCAGAATACTTAAACAACCAATCATGCTTGTATTCAATAGAGTTATTAATTTCCATATAAAAATAAAAGAAGTACCCCAGGTAGTTTGGTAACTGGCAATGGCTCCCCTGTGAAACTTGACTCATCTACAGTGCTTCTACCAGCTGTTACTGTTCCATCAGCTGGAACACGGTCCTAGTACAATTGTAGAACAGTTGGAAGTTTGATATAACCAAAGTTTTAAATAAAGCAATCAGTATCTCAACATTTACTAGGGAAGGAAATGTAGAAAAGGTCTGAGGCCACAATGACAAAGTAGACATTCCAACTTTGAAGTTCATAGCATCCATTACTCTAGAGAGAGAATCTCCGGTTTCTCTCTAACTTGGAGCCACTCAACCCTTATTCCCTTCTCTCATTTATATGTTTTTCTAACTAGAGTTCTTTCCCACCTGGTTTCTTATTTTTGAATAACCTCTTCACAGGTGAGCTTGGGGATAGTGGTAAGAACCACTAAAAGAAACTCTAGATTATTTTGCTTTCCCTATTTTCCTGTTTGGTGGTTTTTCTTCAAGTCTGGAAGCACCTTTCATAGTTGGTCTTTCATTGTCTTCATTTTTTCATATTTACCTTTTAAATCTCGTTTAATATGCTCAGAAAATATCATATATCTGAGATAATTGT
The DNA here is from genome assembly GCA_025594535.1 of Erythroxylum domingense. NCBI lineage: Eukaryota > Viridiplantae > Streptophyta > Magnoliopsida > Malpighiales > Erythroxylaceae > Erythroxylum > Erythroxylum domingense. The sequence goes on along the minus strand of JANQBM010000005.1, from coordinate 16,438,425 downwards.
ATGTTTGGTTTAATATGCTCAGAAAATATCATATATCTGAGATAATTGTATGTTTGGTTTTCTTCTCCTGCTTCTGTCACCTTTATATGGTAGCTATCCATCCTTCACTCAAAGGCTAAAATCCTCTGCTTAGAAGCCTTGATCCCCTTTTGGGGATTTTTCATGTAGGTCAGTCTCTGATGATACTGGTTCTCATAGGAGTTTTGCAGCTAGATTTGGCACAAAACTACTGTTGAATGCTGCTGCAATGCATGCTGTGAGTGGACATCCAATCATGAAGCAATTTACAATGTTTTGCTGACTTGGATGTATACTTACTGGAAATTCTCATTGTTATTGTCATTATGATCTTAATATTAATGTGCTATTCTCCACATGATTTTGTACAGTTTGAAGATGATAGAATCAGATGTTTTGCTTATTAAAAATTAATGATTGTTGAAGGAAAAGGCTGTACATGTGAAAGGCACAAAATAATAGAAAGAATGAAAGATAAAGCAAGAGTCCTTACTCCAGGTAGTACCACAATTTGGTCTCCAATAGAAAGACTAGTGCAGGGAACTTCCACAGTTGGACCCAGGTCCTTTGCATCAGTATCAACCACAAGTCGAGCCTTTGAAGGTAAAACATCTAAAAGTCCCGTCATATCGCTTGTTGCTTTAATCTTAGCTCTTTGTTCAAGATTTCTTCCTAACAAGACAAAAGCTATCAACATGATTGGCTCCTCGAAGAACGCTTTCCATCCCTGCTCACATGGCCAATTCATGTATTTAACAACTAACTCACCAACACATTGAATCATTTGCACACCAAATTATTCATGTATAAAGAAGAAGGATTAAACCAGGCAAAACATTCCTCGGAAAGAACATTCATTTATAGCCTATAACTTAATTTGTATCATAAGAAGTTCAATTTTGATTCCCAAATGTGGTCCATAGTCAACCTCTATCCAATTTTCTATTAACCTAATCGACCAATCTTGTCACATATCACGTCATGTTCCAAAATATTGAGTAATAAGTGCATAATATTAGCAAAAATACATATCACCAATTCAATTTCTAAATCCTTAGATATTTCGAAAAGAAAATGGAAAGGAAAATTTTGGAGATTTATAGGAGCTAACTACACCTTTCTAAACCTATAGCAAGAACAATGTGCTGATTTAGGGGGTGCTTGGTTCATGAATTTGGAAGACATTAATGGGTATGGGAATGAAAAACATCGGTTGCTTATATATTATCATTGCATGAACAGTATTTTGATATCTAAGTTTTAGGGATTACTCCATACCTCCCAAATATGTGAGGAATGAAAGTCATTCCATCCTTTTTTTAGTAAAATAATATAATTAATTAGAATATATTAAATATAATTAATTAAAATTAAATATATTCTAAATATAATTAATTAGAATATATTAAAATTAAATATAATTAATTAGAATATATTAAATTTTGATACAAAAATTCAACAAATTTTTATTTTCCCTTTTTTAGTAAAACAATATAATTAATTAAATATCATTAATTAGAATATATTAAAATTAAATATAATTAATTAGAATATATTAAATTTTGATGCAAAATAAAATTTTAAGTAATTTTTATTTTTTAGCAAAATAGTATAATTAAATATAATTAATTAGAATATATTAAAATTTCATATAAAAATTTAACTAATTTTTATTTTTTTCTTTTTTGAGCAAAACAATACAATTAATTAAATATCATTAATTAGAATATATTAAAATTAAATCTAATTAATTAGAATATATTAAATTTTGATGTAAAACAGAAATTTAACAAAATTTTATTTTTTCTTTTTTAGTAAAACAATATAATTAATTAAATTTAATTAATTAGAATATATTAATATTAAATATAATTAATTAGAATATATTTCTCAAGATTTTCGACAAACCAACCACTATCAATAGTAATGGTAATTATTCCTTCGTCCTAACCAACCATCATAATTATAATGATTATATGCATTCTCATTCCTCACTATATTTATTCTCATTCCTATTACTATTATCCCATATGAACCAACCGCTCCCTTAGTGTTATTTTTGGATGAAGGCTGATAGTTGGGCACTATTGGAAAAGGTCAAATTGAATTTTAAGCTTTAATTTAAAACAAAAACAAGTTCAGACAGTGGTTCATCTGTTCTATATTAACAGAAGACTAGAAATGATTCCAAAGCAATGCAAGGTAAAGGTAGAGGAACTTACAAGCTTTGGTACTAATACAGCTAAAGAACTAACGGCAAAAGATGATAAAGCCCCAAGACCAACCAAAGTATTCATGTTTGGAGCTCCCTTAAAAAGGTTTTTAACACCATCAAGGATAAGTTGACGTCCAGGACCAAGCAATGTGAACAGAGACAAGGACAAATGGAATCCTGTGGAGTGCAAGATATGGATCCATGAAGCCCTTGCAACCAAAATATGAGAAAGATGGCCAAAAAGACACACAGCACATAGAGCCCAAGAGACAGCAAGCTCACGACCTACATAACACATGCATTTCGCATTAAATTTTGATATATCATCAAGCTCAACCTATATGACTAAGAGTGGCAGCCGCAATATCAGTAAATTGGAAAGGGAAATAACTTTCACACAAATAACAATGTAATGAGATACATACCACTTTCTTTTAGTCGATTGTGCTTCTCCTCCATCTTCCTTTCAAAAACTTGAAAAAACTTCTCTCTTCCTGCATCTGCATTTAAGAATGAATCCAACTAGTGTCAATATTACAAGGACTATAGTATGCGTAAAAACATGCTAAACAATCAAGAACAAAATAAAATCAACACACATGTAGCCAAGAAAATAGACTGATGACAATAATTGCACCTCTTTGCCAAGAGCTGTAAGAATGTTTAAATATTTTTGGGTAAGGCGGATTTATGCAGCAGCATATTATAAAATGAAAGGAGTTGCAGTTGGGAACACAAATCAAACATCAGATAATAGAGTTTTTTCTGAATGAATTGCAAACTGAAAGATATTCCATCTTATGCCAAAGTGGAAAGAAGTTTGGCACAAACATTAACCTATAGTGCACAGAAGTTATTCGAAAAGTATCCAATGGAAGAAAAAACAACATACCAAACACAGGAACTCTTACTATACACCATATTACATTGTAGAAGAGAGGTCAAATTTTACCTCCGAGGAAGAAGAGTCCTAAAAGAGCAATCATGCCCCATCTCTCTCTCTCCCACTCTGCCTCTTTCCCACTCTCTTACTCCCTCTCTCTCTCTCTCTCTCTCTCATGGTCAAATTTAACTGAAAAAATGCATCTTACATCACCTCTAAATGTCGCCTATGCAAATAATCAAATTGCACATGACCAAAACCACATTGAAAATGCAAAAGTATGAGGAATCTAGAATGTAACATGAGATTACCATAGCAAAGAATAGAAAGTTTAGTTCAAAACCGTTCAGATAGTTCTTCCATCCATCACAAAAAAATTCAATATAAAGATCAGTGAACAAAAATAGTTTTTCCCAGTACATTGAAAAAATTACGTGACCTCAATAAGGACAATTATGCCTAATATTTATTAACTGGTATTCTATAGTGCTTTCAGGAATGCAGGGGTTTTCTTTATATATGTTTTAGATGATTCATCACATGTCACGTCTAAATCTCAATTCTGTCCTGGCTCAAGAATTTACCTGAAGGATTAAAATTCCACCATTACAACTGACGACCAGAAAAATCTACTACCTATACGTCACAGCCTGAAGAACTGAAAGATCCAGATAAAGGAAGTTTTACTACTCTTAAGCTCTTGATATGTGTATAAAATCAAACTATTCACCTCAGAAGCTACAATATTTTGGGTTTCTCACTGAAGAAATTACAGATATAGATTGTAATATTAGTTCTACAAACACCAAAGCCGTGGCCTTTAAAGAAATTGTTACAGGTATTTCAAGTGTCACCCTATTTACTTGCAGTAGAAGCTCCCAATAACTAAGTTGTGAGTATATGTATCATCTCGGACTCCTGCTAAGCACTTTCTCACACCATCAACATCAAATTATGCAAAAATTAAAAAATTGTACATAAAATGACATAAAAATCAGATCTAATGTTCAATACCTTGTTTACATTGTTCAATAAGACAATGCAAGTTGAGCAAATTTCTGGCAGTCATTCATGGTACTAGAATACTAGTGTTGACAATAAATTTGCAACGTAGAAACAAAGGAAAGGACTCCATAAATATAGCAGTTCTGATCACATAATTACTTAGAAAGGCAATGGAAGAACCAGCTTAAACATGCAATGATCAAGGGCACACATAGAAGTACCACATATTAGCAGCTTAAGCCAAAAGGTAACTATCTGGTCCAAGTTTCTGGCTTATTCACCTTTTTTTTTTTTTTTTTGGCTCAAACTGGCTTATTCACCTTTATTTTGCTTGAAAAGGCATAATTTTGATGGAACTGTCATCCCATTTCCCGAGAAGAAAAGCCAAAAAGGAGGATAACAGATAAAATACTGCCAATTGAAAAGAAACATTAACATATATGACAAAAGGAGGCTCTATAATTGCTGGCAGTCAGTATAGTCAGAGAACAGCTTCAAAACATTAGAAAGCAAGTTCTACAAAATTAACAGCATTATTTCAAGATACACAACGCTTTTAAGCGCAAATATGGTGCTTTGCATGATACAAGGCCTTTGCAAGAACCTAAAAGGAAAGGACTACAATCCCCTACACCTAGGAAAACTGTAAAAATTAATACATCAACATTGCCATTGCTGACTCGCTACATCTAGAAATTCAATAAATCTTCGCTAATAATTATCCCGGAGCTCTCCAATAATCCGTAAACTATGATTGTACAACAAAAAGCTCCTCAACTTGAATCTTCCTTGGTTCAGAAACTGCTCTTCAACTCAATCCACAAGTAGCTGCTGAGGCTCACCTATTGAAGGGGGAATTCATTTTGTTAATAACTTTTCAACCATTCCTTCATGCCTATATAGTGGAGATGATATTTTCATGATTCTGCTTATGTAATAAGTTATTATGATATCAAAATTCAATGAAGCAGGGACGTACCGCAAAATATCACAATTGCTTCTCCCAAAACTTTCTAAGGTGAAACATCTCCTTCAGTAGCTCCTTGACCTGCCACTACCCCACCAAACTCCACATGAATACAGAAAGGCATCCTGAATATATCTTAACACCTACTCTGGTTTAAATTTTTAGGAACTAAATACTTAATAACTTGTAATTGAAGGAACACTCATGGAAGTGTAAATCAATAGATACATTTACATATTAGGCAACATCATGCCTAGTGGAGAACAGCATAATTGCTAATCCAGTGGCTTAGCATTCAACAAGTCTCCCACAGTTACCAACTCAAATTACCATCCGGTGTGAAAATAAGATGAATCAGTATGTAAGCATATCAATAGAGCAAAAGTCCTAAAACGGTAATAGTTGAAGGCTTTTTACGATAGGTTTGTTTGAGGAACAGAAGGGGAAAGTTCAAGGTTGATTTTCTAAGTTATCCACAAGAAGGGGAGGCCCAGAAAATCTGACATATTTCATCAATGTGCTTTTTAGTTATGACAAATCAAGGCTTTCTGATGGAGATTACTCAAATTTCTGTTTCCATACAACATCTATTTTATGCAGAATTCTTTTTCCTTAATTTTTTCGTTTATAGTAGATTAGATCAAGTTAATATTGTAGAGTTGAAGTCTGATTTCAGTTAGAAGAAGACAAGACCGATTAAGGTTAGATTAGAATAGTTCGTTAAACCCTAGTTTCTCCAAAAGTGATTATTGGATAATTAGGAGTGAATCCTAAAGCCACTTCTTAGAGTTATCCCTCTATTTATTCTTTCAAAAGTTACCAGTCCTTATCTAGAATTTAATCAGCTGGTTCTCCTTCATCTATCCTACATCTTTAAAATTTCAACAGCCTAGTTCTCCTTTCTCTGTCCTACATCATGCTTACAGAGAGAGATGAAGAGGGAAGAGTGTGTATTAGAGTTTATGGCGATGCATTATTGGTGTTTGTAATAATGGATGAGTCTAAAAGTGGATCAAGAGAAGAATGAAAATTTTAAACTGTGATTTCAAAGTAGGGACACAGGATTCATGGTTGGTTTGCTGCAAAAAATGACATTGAATATCGCATTTCGCTAGCAACAAAGTTATTGAGCAATGCCTTGCCCTATAGTGTGGTTCAATAAATTGGAATTTTCAAGGGATTAACCAATACTAACGTATATTGCTGCACACAAGAAGCAATAGGCAAATCAATATTGATGGCTTTGCACCAACAGAAAGCACTAGATAGCTGCAAGATTTCGAATGGCATATGGCACAAAGGTAAAAGTATACAAAAATTCTTTGTTGTATTATCATCCCATGAACATCCCCCTGCACATATCCATCATGTCCCACAAATTAAGATCCGGAAAAATTTTAGGGGCCTAAACAAACCTGTCAGTCACCAACTGCCCTTATGTGATTGGTAAATCCATCAACAAGCATTCCACCATAATCAATTTTAAATCCAAAGACTCCACCAATACAGACTGCAGTCCACGTATCTTTTCCAACCCAAGGATGTTCATAACAACTAAATCTCACACATAGCACCAACAAAACTCTTACTAGATTACCACAGCTCAAGAAAATGTTCTACAATTATGGGGAACAATGAGAGACATATAGCCACATGGCAATCATTACTAGCATTTTCATCACCGAGTCAAATCTCAATACCAATCCATAATACTCATTATATAAAAACATCCAAAGATCTAAATCAAATGTAATGCTTCAAAGCAAAAGATCATGAAGCAGATGACTCTATCCAAAGGTACATGCCATACACATAGGCATACTCAAATCCATTAACAACCACTTAAATTTTTCATTGTAGCTATTTTTCTACCTTTTATTGCACTTGGCATTGCACCTGTTCATTTATTTTTTCTCAAGTGATGAGCTTGTGAACAAATTTACTATTTATTGCCGCATGTAAGTGAAAAATCATCTAATCTGCAAGTTTAACAACAGATATGCTTCTTCATAGCTCACATAACTTTACCACTATGCTTTAAAAGTAAGATACTTGACACAAGGTTAAAATATTTATTTCAATACATCTTATCATTCTACATGAAAGGATTTAATTAGAATGTACTTTTCTCGCATTTTTTGCCAAAATTTTCTTTCCTTTTTGTACTAAGTTGCTTCTCTTGCACATGTTACACACTTTGATGCACCAAAGTTGTTAATATTACAATGAACAATAATACCAGTATTTGAGTCTCAAAAACATCTGCCAAGATGTGAAGTATCCCTTAGCACTACCTAATTTTGAGTAACCTACTTCTAACAATCATCATGCATGTATGAGACAAAATATATGCATCTTGAGGTGGACAACAGTTGCAAAAATGCTTATGACAAACAAGTATTGTCAATGTTCTTACCTCGAAGGTTAGACTTGAATCCACAATTTGTTAGATGCCTTGCAAGTGACTCCCCTAACTGTTTTTGCCAGTTTGGTGCAACTTTGGCTTCAGATATGGGCCACACTATTGCAGTCTCAGTAGTGAGATTGACACTGGCAAAAGACACTTGTGGCTGTTCATGATTATGTTAAACAAAGAACAAACAACATTCACTAAGAATCCAGAAATAAATCTGAAGTGCTAGAACAAGAAATTCACAAAAAAGAAAGAAAAAAATTCAGTAGTCCTTTTCTAACTCATCAGAACTAAAAGCTGGAGTAGCTCAATTCGCCTAACATCCTGAAAATTAATGAAATATGCATGAGCTTTTTCATACAACACATACTGAAAACAAACCCTACAAGAGAAAGAACTATTGGCACCAGAATCATATAGAAACTTTGAATAAAATGTCTCTGCACATCCGGCAACTATGATCAACTTTTCTCGGTATAAAATTCCTGCTCATAAGAACGATCATATTTCTATTTGGACTTCTACCGGTCGACCAACATAGGCAATCCAATCTTTTAGAGATAAGTGTAACAACTTTGATATATATTGAAAGTTCTATATCACATATGCGGCAGACTCATAGGTCCTTATATAGAGCTAGGATACATAGTTTTGGTAGTCTCCTTAATTTAGGAAGACTCCCTATTTGGAAATATCCCTAATATAGATAGATATTACAGCTAAGGATAATCTCTAAGAATAATCCCTTAATTAAAGGACTATCTATTATTACGGGATTATCTACACTCCCCCTCAAGTTGGTGCAAAGATATCTATCATGCCCAACTTGCTAATTTGCTCTTCAAATGGATGTCTGAACAGCTCTTTTGTGAAGACATCTGCTCTCTGTTCTTTAGTAGGAACAAATGGAATACATATGCTTCCATCTTCCATTTTTTCCTTGATAAAGTGATTATCAACCTCTATATGTTTTGTCCTTTCGTGAAGTACTGGATTGTGTGCAATATTAATGGCTGCCTTATTGTCACAAAATAACTTCATGGGAGGCTTAACTTCCAAATGTAACTCAGTCATAACTCTTCGGAGCCATAAGACTTCACACACTCCTTGAGCCATAGCCCTGTACTCAAGTTCTGCACTACTCCTAGCTACTACATTTTGCTTTTTGCTTCTCCATGTTACCATATTCCCCCATAGATAGGTGCATTAGCCCGATGTTGATCTTCTGTCAGTAATTGAGCCAACATAGTCTACATCCGTATAGACTTCTATGCTTCTTTCTTCTTTCTTCTTTCTTCTTTCTTCTTTCTTCTTTCTGAAACATACAATGAGTCGACCAAAAATTAGCTTTGCAATTCATATCTTTGGTTAGCTTGCTAACAGAAACAAGCTTATACGAAAGATTGGGAATGTGAAGAACATTTTTTAGTGTTAAGGTGTCTGAAATAGGGACTGTCCCTTTTCCTGCTACTGAAGCTAGGGAACCATCTGCAATTCTTATTTTCTGGTTCCCTACACACGGTGAGTAAGAGAAAAAAAATTTGGAGCTATCAGTCATGTGATCGGTGGCTCCAGAGTCAACTATCCAAGAGTAGGAAGGTATAGAACAAACAAAGGCTTTTGGAAGGATTATACCTGATTGGACTACAAAACAAGAGGGTTTTTGGTATTCTCAGCTGGAAGGAATGTGTACAGATGATCAAGTTGTTCCTTTGTGAAAGGAAAGGTCCTGGTTGAGCTGGAGGTATCCTGGTCATGACTGGACTGGTTTCCAGCTTGCAAAACTTTGCCGTCTCCTGCTCCACTAGCCCATTTTTTCTTCCTGTTTGATGGTTTGCCATGTATCTTCCAGTAGGTATCTTTTGTATGCCACGGTTTTTTGCAAAAATCACACCAAGTTTTCTGCTTGTTTTTACCTTTCTCACCCTCACTGTCACTATTCTTTGAGACAAATGCTGAACCTTCATTCTGGAAGTCCATAGTGCCATTTTTTCCCAACGTGACACTTTTCCGAGCTTCCTCTCTTCTGACTTCAGAGAACACTTCTCGGATTGAGGGTAGTGGCCTTCGCCCCAAAATCTGTTCCCTAACTTCATCCAATTCTGCCTTCAAGCCAGCAAGAAAAACAAACACTCATCCCCTGTCAACTTTCTCTCTATATTGGGCTGCATCTTCTAGATCTTTCCACTTTGTTTCCTCAAATAGATCCAACTCCCGCCATATTATAGCCATCTCATTATAATATGCAGTCACATCTTGTTCACCCTGCTGCATCTTCCACATTTTTTAATTGAGTTCAAACAGCTGAGCATAGTTTTCCAGGTCTAAGTATGTTTCTTTGACTGCTTCCCATATATCTTTGGCTGTTGAGAGGAAAATAAAGAGTCTTCCTACCCTTGGTTCCATGGAATTGATGAGCCAGGCTGTAACCATGGCATTCGCCAAGCACCAATGGTCGAAATTAGGGTCTTCTGACCTTGGAGTTTGGATTGCTCCTATTATGTACCCTATCTTTCCTTTTCCAATAATCACGAGACGGGCTGATTGGGACCATTCTAGGTAGTTTCTTCCATTCAGCTTCTAGATTGAAATTTATAGGAAATTTTCTGGTTGTATGCTAACTGAATCAGGTTGATTTCCTGATCCAGAGAAAGGGGTAGAGCTGCTGGTGGTCTCGAGGGACGAAGACCGAGACCCTACCATTGCAGCCTTGTAATTGATGGAAGAGCATGAGGCTCTAATACAATGTAACAACTTTGATACATACTGAAAGTTATATATCACATATGCCACAGACTCGTAGGTTCTTATATAGAGCTAGGGTACATAGTTTTGGTAGTCTCCTTAATTTAGGAAGACTCCCTATTTGGAAATATCCCTAATATAGCTAGATATTACAGCTAAGGATGAGGGACTATCTATTATTACGGGATTATCTACAATAAGATCCAAGAAAGTTAAAGATCTTTTGTTAGCAGAAACCACTCAGTAAGCAACCAGACATGTTTCAAACAATATAAACTGATTTTAAACAATCCAATTCAACGATCAAAAAGAAAAATCTACCTAATTCCCTATTCTTATATGCAATAAAATGTGATAAACTGCATTGACATTAATACACTCCTTTAGAGTAACCAAAACAAAAAGTTAAAGAAGAAAGAACCAGATCATTTACTTGACTTTCCAGTATTCTCTTGACACTTGCAGCGCATCCCCCGCATGTCATTCCCTAAAATCATAGCCAGAAAAAAAAAACTTTTAGAATTTCAAGATGGTGGATGCACGTTAGACACTTAATAGTTACATACAAATAAGAACAAAAAAGGAGGCAAACAGGTAGGCTCAGAAATTCAGAATTTTGATACAACAGCGGAGAAAGAACGTACGCCAACGTCGAGTACGATGACATCGTGAGATAGAACTGACACGTCATCCGCCCCTCCGGAGACCAAATTGGACTTGGCGCCTCCACCGTCAGAAGATCCATCACCGCCACCACCCCCTCCTCCGCCGCCAGGTCCAAAGCCACTGTCATTTCCACCACCGAGCGATGCTGCCGCTGAAGATGCGGAGAAGCACTGCAAACGTCGGCCGAGCAATGGTGCCACGGCGGACAAGCCTCTAAGAGAGGAAAAATCAGAAGAGGAGGAGGAGGAAGAGGGAAGGTGTAGTTTAGGGTAGAGAGAGGAAATGAGGCGGCAAGAGGGGTGTGGTCGGGAGGCGAAGTGGCGGTTAAGAGCTTTGGAAATGGTTAGCATTGTAAGTGTGCTGGCTGCTGCTGGGACTGAGGATTCCATTTTTTTTCCTCTTTTTCTATTCTATTCTGCTATTTCAACATTCAAACGCAAACTTACATGCTTTGGTCTCCGAAGATGGGTTAGCTGGTTGGTTGGTTGGTTGGTATTTATGTGGTGATTTAATTGAAATCCCAACAAAATTCAAACCAGGTAATGAGGCTGTAAGGATTGGATTGGGTCCCAATACAAATAAAAGTTCAAAATGTCACATCATCCCACTTTATTATTCATTGTATTGACCCGCTATTTATCTAAAAAACATGTACGTTTCCCGTTAATCTTGAAAAATAGTTGAGGGGTTGGTAATAAAATAAGATAAAATATAACATATTTTTATTATTTAGTTGAAAATTTTATAATGAAATGGAACGTAACAGAAAGGTTGGTAATAGAATGAGATAGAACATAATATATTTTTATCATTTGGTTGAGAGTTTTATAATGGAATGGAACGTAATAGAATAGAAGTGGAAAGTTTCATATTATATTTCATTCCATCCTAAATAGTAAAAATAAGAAACCTCCAATTCAGGTAGTTTAGAATGGAATGTAAACTAATAAATACATACTACCTAATATACTTTCAATAATTTTTTCTTAATACCAATTATTTCTTCTAACTCTAACCTCTTTTTTTCCAGATTCATTTATTACGGTCCACAAAAATGGTATATAATTAATAATATTTTTATATTATTTCTCCTTACCTAATAATAATATTTTTATATTATTAATAATAAATTGTATATAATTAATAATAAAATTATAAAATTTTATTAATAAAAAATAGAAAATATGAATTGTAAATCACATATAATAGAATAAAATAAAATAAAATAAAATTTATTAAATAATTAATAATATTAATTTTATATAATTAATAATAAATTCTATATAATTAATAATAAAATATTAAAACTTTTATTAAAATTTTTATTATTTTAAAATAGAAAATATATAAAAATTATTTGTCACGATTGTGACTTGAACCGTGACTTTTTAATTGGGCATCATTTTTGTTTTAAAATCATAGCAATAAACTTCCTGTAATAATCATTTTAATATCAGGGGTATCATAGTTATTTATTATACATTACATTCTATTTCATCTATCTTCCAAATAATATTTCACTACATTACATTATGAACCCTTCCATCCCTTCCAAACAACTTTTCACTATATTACATTATGAACAGTTTACATTATATTATAAACTGTTCGTTATGTTTTATTCAATTCCATTAATTAACATCTAATCAAACAGATCCTAAGTAAAAGCAAGTTATTATATTTTAGGACCTTCAAGTAATGAAAATCTATCAAGCACAAAATGGTCGATCACCTTTATTGGCAACGATACTCCTGTATATTGCATTTGTCTCATAAAAGAAAATTCTGAAGTTAATAGCATCCCCTAACAATTTCACAAACTTATCCTTAATATGTTCTCAATATTCATATCCTTAGAATCACGAATATTTTTTGAATAAATTTACTTACCATCTTAGTAAACATTGGCATTTTTACCGAAGTACCTACACTTGTACTCGTTAACATAATTATGTGGATGAGAGGAAAAAATGTCCTCTCCTTGAAATCGCACAAACTATTATATTTTCTAATTTTGCACCAATTCAATATTAGGATAAAGTTATATTAACTGTAGTTATTTATAAAATCCCGAAGGAGAGCTTAGAAGAACATTAATATTCCAAACCTATCATCATACTATCTATCTCAATTATATACACAAATAAAATCGAAACGAAAGGAAATAACAACTTGGAATAGATGATGGAAGGTAGCGACGTCGAAAAACCCTTTGATCAAGGAAGCATGTCGAGTCAGCTTCGTCTTCCTCTTCCTTCTTCTTCTTTCTCTCTCTCGGTATTCTCTCTTTAGGGTTTCAAGTGTGACTACACAAAAAAGCTCTCTTTTTCTCTTCACTTGTTGTTCTTTAAATACTCTTGTATGTTTTGGGTAACCCTAAGGTTTTTTCGGGGGTCGAAAGATCCAAAAAGTCTCTCGAAACGTGAAGTTTGTAAATATCTGTGCATTTGCCCGACGCAGGCCACGATTGTGGCTCACATCTGAGCCTTTCATGATCGTGGGCCATTCTTAGAGCTTCTGTCAAGATCGTAGCATGCTTGCCACAATCGTGGGCCTATGTTATAATCTGGGTCCCTCTAGAACTCCTTCATTCTTTAATAATGACCCTAAAATACTAGCAAACACATAAGGTATCTCAAAGACATAATATTTAAGCTTAAAAACTTGTATTAACCTATAAAACACTTACGGGGTGTTTGGAAATGTGTGAATTGAATTCAATTCAGGTGTTTGGAAACACAAAAAAAGAATAAGTTCAATTCATGCATGTAATTGAAACTCATCTCCTTTATAAATTGAATTCACTCCTCCAAGCGTAGGAATTCAATTATATTATAGCTTGAGGAAGACATCTTTGAACAAAAAATTGTTGTTTGCTGCGGGTTTATAACCAGACATTCATCAAAGTTTATTTATTTATTGTGGGTTTTTATTGAGTCTAATTCTTTGCCCTGTATTTCTCATCAAGAATCACTCTGTGCCATTCAAAGGTAGCGTCTTGCTCTTTTACTTTTTCATTCTTTGGACTACTTCACTGCTCACTCTCTTGTGCTTCACTTGATTGGATTCCAAAAACTATTAATTAAAATATTATTAATAATTAATTAACCACAATATAATTAATTAAAATATTGTAATTAATTAATTAATTAAAATATAATTAATTGCAATATAATTTAATTTAATTTATTTAATTAATTAATTAATTACAATATAATCAATTAATTAATTACAATATAATTAATTAAAATTAAGTACAATATTTTAATTAATCAATATATTGTAATTGATTAATTAAAATTAATTATAATATTTTAATTAAACAATATATTGTAATTGATTAATTACAACATAATTAATTAAAATATAATAAATTTTTATTTCTCAATACTTTTTACAAACCAACCACTGTTAATGGTAATGGTAATTATTCTTTTCTATTAACTAACTATCATAATTATAATGGTAATATTCATTCTCATTCCTCACTATATTCATTCTCATTACAAACAGTGCAATTGAATTCATTTCTATCATTACTGGATGTGTTACAAACAGTATAAATTGAATTCAATTCAATCTTATTAATGTAATTGAATCCAATTCGTCAATAAATTCAATTTGAAGGTTTCCAAACAGTTTGTTAAAATACAAATAATTAACAAACAAATACAATTCTAACCTAAATGCATACTAAATGATTGAATTAACGACTAAACACATATCAAACTATGTCTTAAAACATGATGCAATTTACATTTATTACATCTTACACTTAAACATTTGCTTATCCTTAAGCATACAAAACAACAAACAATACAAAATCACAAAACACACAATGCAATAATGAGCAATGACTTCAACTTCATGAAACAAATTTAACTCTAAACATAATCATTCAATTTATTCCAAATCATTAACATATAAAATCCACGTCTAGGAACTCTGGACTAAATATAAATATTAATCAAAACTTAAATGTCAAGTTTATTCACCCTTTTTAATTATACACACACATTAATAATTATTTAGTCAGTCAACTCTCCAACTACTCCTAAGTACGCTTTCGTGAAAAGTTTAGCTACTTACAAATTCAGTAGGGTTTATTATAAAACATTTTTTTAACCTTTTGTGGACATGAATCTAGTCTTTTTACATGGAGGCAAATATTGGTGATGAATATCGATCAGGTTACTCAACTAAGTCATGTTTTAGTAAGTTTCATGGTTGAAACGTCATTATAGCATTTTTACGCGAAGGCATATATTTGTGATGCGAGTCGATCCGGTTACTCGGCTATATCATGTTCTCAACTGGCTACTAGCTCTATTCATAACCCGAAGACTAGCGGAATAATTATTTATTTAAAATTTACAAACATTTTTTCTTTTTTTAATTAATGCCTACCTTGTTGCTTTAGCTACTCGTTTTCACGAAAAAATACTAGCAAAGCTAGTTAGTCGAAATACCTAAATTTATGAATGAATTGACAACTTATAGGGTGATAAATTAACACTAAATCCTAATCAACTTGCATATTTTAAAGAACCCAGATCATTAATTTAGCGAGCTAATGATTCTTCACAACTTAATATATTATGTTCAAAATTAAATCTATTTAATATCATCTAAGCTATCGATACATTCACACAATTCACAATATGCAACTTAAACACACTAACATAACAATATGAAAAATTCGCACTCAAAGCAAAACACATAACCCTCCCCACATTTGAACAACATATTGTCCTCAATATGAAAAGGAGATAAACAAACACACAAAAGGGGGAAACCAAACACAATGTATGAAAAGCAAAAAAATAGTAGAAACTAAATAGGTTAGAGCATGAACTCATGGTGATTAAGGCAGGGATGGTGTCGGAATCGATAAATCTGGCATATATCTCGGCTCTGAAGTCGTTGTGTGCAAGCCATCTCCTTCATCATCTTAGAGTTTTCTGCAAGTGTGTTTGTAATTGTTTTGGTGTTGGCAAACATTGTATCGAGCACCTTCTTCTAACTAGGTTCTTCTGTTTCTTCTTCCTCTTTAGACTCCTTGATAGTCAAGTCCTCTTCTGCCTATTGAGGTGTCGCTGCGCTAGAACTTGCCTAAGTGACCCTGATCTTCACATGAGATTTTTGGCTAATTTCCCAAAGTTCCATATTATGGGACTATAAGATTTCAGCACGCCACAAGTGATGGTGATGTAGAAATTCAGGGAGGTGGACGGTTAGACCACTACAATCTACACCATAGTACTTAGCAATGGCAGAACCCAAGTAACCTATACCCAAATTATTGTGCCTCTTACATAGAGTCGTAACAATAGCATTCACAACATATGTCGAGGTGCACACTAAGATGTTGTGATCCATGCATCACAATAGAAAAAGTTCCTTCGTTGAGCACTTGTTGGTTTCTGATTTGTCCAGGACTATTTGACATATTAATTTATATAACAATAAGTGCTCATGGCTTCATACCTCTTATCTCTTCCTTCTCCGAGCTCGGGTTATAGAAGAAGGAGAAGAAGGAACCGAGAAGAAGGTATCAGCAACA
>JANQBM010000005.1:16382924-16410995 GCA_025594535.1 Erythroxylum domingense | reverse complement strand
TGTTCCGTCGGTAATGTGCGACGGACTTTGTTCCGTCGGTAGTATTCCGACGCAAATGCTGAATTTTCTTGTAGTGAAATGAGACAATGGCTTTGACTTCGTGAACTAAATTTAATCCAGAACACAATATGACAAGTTATATCTAATTATTAACCTGCAAAATCCATGTCTAGGGGCTTTGAATTATATATACAAGTTAATTGGGATCTAAGTGCTAATTAAGTTACCCTTTTCAATTGTACACACACATTAATAATTCTTTGGTCCTTCAGACTCTGTAACTGTTCCTAAGTACAATTTCATAAAAATTCAAGCTTATTACAAGTCCGGTAGGATTTTACTATGAACACTTTTTTATCATTTAATTTACTGTGGACTTTGTGTTTTACTCGAAGGCAAAAATTAGTGATGAATGTTGATTTGATTACTCGACTAAGTCATTTATTAAAAATTTGGTTGAAATGTCATTATAGCCTTTTGACCCGAAGGCACACATTTTTGATGCGTGTTGATCTAATTACTCAGCTATTATCACGTTGTGAACTGACTACTAGCTCTATTCATAATCTGAAGGTCAGCAGAATGGTAATTTATTAATAAACACTTTTTTATTTATTATTGACCTACCTTGTTATTTTTCCTATTCGTTTTCATGAAAAAATACTAGTTAAGCCACTTAAGTTAAAAGGCCTCAAATTATGAATGAATGTGACAACTTAGAGGGCGCTAAGTTTACATTAAGTCCTAATTAAGTTGTATATTTATCCAAAAACCCTAATTCACTAATTTTACGAGCTAATGATCATTCACAACCTCCTAGACTATGTTCAAAATTAAACAAATTTCACTCATCTAAGCCATTGACACTTTCAAATAGTTTGAACAATGCAACCTAATAACTATCACACAGTATGCAAAATCACATTCAAAAGCAAGAAACACATAATCCCTCCCCACCCTTAAACAACACATTTTCCTTAATGTGAGAATGAAGCACACACAAGCACATAAATTAAAAGAATAGACAGAATTTTAAAAAATAAACAAATAAAAATAAAATAGAACTGAAGGTAAAATTGGGAGGAGAAAAATAACTAAGCAGAAAGAAAAAAATTGCGGTAAGTATAAGTCCTATGGAGATGGAGGTGGTGATGGTGATAGTGTTGATACCAAATCTGCTTGCCATCGAAAGTGATTCCTTAGCTTATAAGTGATTCAGGAGAGCAAAAGAATTAGCACTCCAAACTGTTCCAGTTCATACACTACTTATTTAAGCAATTAAAACAAACCTAACTTCACAAAAATTTAAATCTACTACTAAACGTGCTAATTTATGGTCATTAGCTTGACATTCATCCTTTAAAACTCAGCCAAGATCAATTATGAGTGGCTTGCTTCCACCCTTTTCATTCAACATCAATTTTATATCTTGTGAATAAGCTACAAATTGCCAGATGATCAAAAGAATAATATTGATAAAACTATGAAAACCGATTAATTTTAATAATGTCCTTTTCATTAACAAACTGTCAATAAAAAAGGGAATAATGAAACTCTATGAATCTTCTATCGAATCCAACAGTTTGTCTTTGATCGGCTATGTGGTTGAATCTTTTGATTACTCCCTTGGAAACCGAATCAAAAATTTAATTCCAAGGATTGCAATATAGAGTGTAATCCCGGGTCGTCTCACTTAATTGGAACCTAGAGCAAATGATCTAAGCTAACCTAATTGTCATGAAATGCAAACTAAATTAGTTGAGAGTGGGGTTTTGGGATGTTTTGATTTAACTAAATGAATCGAACTAAATGAAAGAAAAGTGTATAAAAAGGTGTTTTTCGATTTTTGGGAAATGAAAAATGAAAATTCAAACAATGATCAAATGAGATAAAAATTCTCTTGAAAACTAGCTTTGTCCATCATGGTTCCGAACAAATCTTTTGGGAGCGAAATTCACTAAGTTTTTAAAATGAATAACCTTAAAGAACTCTTTAAGTCCGAGATTTTAATCAATGAATTCCATTTCTTAAAACCTTGTTGAATGCATCTTAGTGTGTGTAGAGGGCAAGTTGATGCAAGTGGTCAGTTTGGATCAAGCATAATCTCAATATCAAACACAACTAGGCAGATAAAAGAGGATTAACACAATCAGTAAAAAGAAATATATGAAACTTCATATATTGAGCATTCAAGTTCTACATCAACAAACCCAATAACACAGTTTTTCAACTCTTAATTAAACTCTAATCAAGAAAAGTCTAACTTAAAAACATAAATCCTAACTCAAGAGTTCATAATAGTGTACAAAAATATGAACGAACTAGTCCCCTTTGAAGCCAATTGAACTCAAGCCATCGCTACATCTTCAAGAGAAAATGGTGCTTAGCCAAGCAACTATCCGGAAGCACTCACAACTATGGGTCCACTGACAGTATCCATGGCAGCAGCAGAGAGCGACGATGAGAGGTAAAAAATCGGTAATGGAAGAAGGTCGAGAGTGAGAGATGAAGATATGAGTGTCTATTGAGAGTCTCTACATAACCTAATTTGTCATGTTTTTAAATGTTGGGTCATGGGTCGGGTGGGAACAGTGAGAGATTTTCCCAAATATGGTCTGGGTTTTCGAAGGTTTGCCGCGGCGACAAAGGACTCTCGCCGCGACGAACTTTACCTGAAAGGATTTGTTCTTCACTGGTTCCTTCGCCACGATGAAAGAATTAATCTTTAGCGCGGCACTGGATTTATCATTTCTCGCCACGGTGAACTTTTCCCGAAGGCTATGATCTCCTGTTGACTTCAACTCAGAATGTTGACTCCCTTCTCCTTGAGGATCCTACAATCAAAAATAGCAATTTACAGTATCAATTGTTCTTAGAAAATTTAAGAAATGAAATTAATACAAATTGTGACAATTTTTACTATCAAATTGAATAAAATAAAAATGCACACTGAAGGATTAATTTAAGCAGAAAATCAAGAATTAGGAGTTAAAAAGTTTAGCAAGGCCTATGAAAGTGTTGCCAAATTAGATAATAAACCTGGGCTCAATCAAATTCCCCCACACTTAGATCTTTGTACTCTTGGACAAAGTTTATAAGAGTCAAAGAGACACAAGTGTAAAAGAAAATTCTTACCATGCTTAAAACAACAACAGGAAATTGGAAAAAATTACT
Organism: Erythroxylum domingense; assembly: GCA_025594535.1. NCBI lineage: Eukaryota > Viridiplantae > Streptophyta > Magnoliopsida > Malpighiales > Erythroxylaceae > Erythroxylum > Erythroxylum domingense. The sequence goes on along the minus strand of JANQBM010000005.1, from coordinate 16,407,821 downwards.
TTCTCAGAGATCAATCAAAGCAGACTGAAAGAGTGCCAAGAAAATAAACACTATAAAAGTTTAATTCAAGAGATTGAGCAAAAGAGATTTCACTCAAGGTAAAGTGTTTGCTCTCATCTCACTTGTGGTAAGGGATATTTTCACTCTAAAATCCGCTTAGTCCATTCTCTACCATATGCTTGTAACAGTCCTACTTCTCCACTACAAGAACAACAATTTTGAAAATCAAGAGGACTTTTCAAGGCTGTAATGCACGGAAAGCTTTATGAAGTGGATGGAATGGAAGAAGGAAGAGAAAGTATGAGTACATGCACTATAATTATGAAATAGATGTCAACAGTGAGATAATATTTGCATAAATGATACCTTTTTTTTAACAACATAAATATAACACATACATATAAAAATAAATTTTGTTGCTTTTTTCTTCAGAAAACCCCCCTTTTTTTAATAATATTTTTTTAGAAGAAAATACAAAATAACCTATTGACGCCATATAAAGATGCGTGCATGCACTAAAAAATAACGGCTCAAGGGGCTAGCAATGGATAAGTGTTTATGGGGTTATGTTTGGGCCAAGGGATTTTGAAAGAATGCCTCTATCATGTTAATAAAATTTTAGTTCATAAAGCTTTGATTAAGAATTGAAACAAGTTCTAGAGAGATATGAAATAAGCAGATGCACATAAGAATTGAAAAAAAAATTAAGCCCAAATATCCTTCCAACAAGGGCATATCTCCATGAGCAATCTCAAGTCTTAAAAACATAAAGTGCTACGTTATCAGCATGCCTTCATTTACTTTGTGTTGAAAACATCGAAAATAAAATTAGTCAATCCAACTATCATTGAAAGAATGGTAAGTATTTTTAAAAACACAAGCATTACCCTGAAACTTATAAATTCTTTGACAAACAAAAGTGACAAGAGTCGAATGAAGGAGAATTTTAAATTGAGGCAAGTTTCTTAAAAATGAATTGGTCCTACAACAGTGTGATGTTACGACAAAAAATGAGCTTACCTCGACGAACTTAACAAGTAATCAATTTTGCAACGACAGGCAAGCTCCCCGTGGCGAGAAATGAGTGTTTCACCGCGGCGAGGGCACAGTACGCCGCCACGAAAAATGGCAGAAACTCAATTTCACATTTACCAAGTTTAAAATGTATGCCTAATCCACAAACATAAACATATACATGGCCAAGATGGAGCACAAGCAAGAGATATAAGATGAGAAAAGGTCCCCCACACTTAAATAACACATTGTCCTTAATTAAAAAGAGCAAGTGACAGAAGTGGAAAGTGCCATAAGAATAAAGTGGAAGGAGAAAAAGAAATATATAGATTAATGGGTTGCAAACAGTCGGACTGTACAAAATGATATGAGTATCCCACTAATGAACCAAAAGAAAAATTACAACAAAAAGAAAATACAAAACAAAATACACTCGAACTAGTCTCTCATGGGATCCTCGCCAGCGTCTGAAGGGTCGGCCCCTGATGTGTCGGTGCTGTCAATAAGGTCATCTTCTTTGGAAGGAAGTGGAAAATGCAGTTGCTCGGCAATCAAAGCGTCTATTGGTCGGTGATATCAACGATCTTGCTTCTGTCGGGCTGCTATCTATAGAAGGGTCTCCTGTAAAACATCCAATCGGCGGGCAAGTGCCTGCAAAGTAAGCTGATAAGTAGGTGCAGGAGTGGGTGGAGTGTCCTTGCGAGGCAAGGCCTCGGAATGGGAAGCAGCAACAGTGGGGATGGGGGTCAGTTCAGGAGAGGGTGTAGGGGATCGAAAAGGAGGCTGCAAACGGGGTTGTTTCAAGTGTACATACCTAAACAAAGGTGCCGGGTTGAAATAGCTATTAGTATCATATTCCAGGACGTTATGGGCCCGAAATATGTCAGTAATGAGGTGAGGAAAGATGATGGAATGGGTGAGTTTTGCGGTGGTGATGGAATCACGAAGGGCATTGGCAATGGCTATGGCTATATCGACCGGGCGATCGGTCATAAGCAGACATAGATAAAGGGCTTGTTGCTTAGTTATGTATACCAGGTGGGAGGTGGGGAGGATGTTGTTGCAAACAAGGTGAACTAAGGACGGGCCTCATAGCGGAGGTCAGAACGCTTTAGATAGTGTTGATAGACTTTAGGTTGATGCTAAGCGGCACCCTCAAGACAGAGGGTATGCGGGACATCGTCCCAGGGGTAGTGGTGGATAAACTACTTATAATGGCAGCTGATGATGCGAGGCAGGTCATAATGCTCGCGAATAGTGGCGACGGTGAAAGGGGTAGGGACAATGACGTCCCGGAAATTAATTTCCAGGGTGTCATAAAGACGGGCATGGGTATAGAAATGACGGATAAATTTGTCATTTCCCTGATCCCTAGGGCGAACTAATCCTGTAAGCTGAGAGTTGATGATTTGGCGGATGAAAGGATTATTATTTGGGGTCAAGGGAAAGGGACGCTTCTTAAGGATCGACCTAGCGTCAATCTTCTTAGCTAAGGCAGTATATTGAGAATCAGGTGGATGAGAAGAAGGATCTGAGGAGTGGGATCGATGGGAGGATTGGGCAGAGGAAGAGGGAAGGGAAAAATCGAATGAAGAGGTAGAGGCTTGGTGGGAAGCATTCTTGGTTTAAGGTATTTTCCTATATAAAATAAGAAAAATAAACACAAGGATTAAACAAATTTACTAAAACATTAAAAATATGAATTACGTCGTAGCAAAATGGGTCTATCGCTGCAGCGAAAACTGTATCTTTAACCGCGGCGAAGGCACAGTATGCCGCGGCGAAACATACCAGTAGTCCACGCCGCGACGAAATGAGCGATTTCGCCGCGGTGAACTAACCCTAATCGACAGAAACTGAAAAGAAAGGAAAAAGAGAGTACTTACGGAGAAGGGCGAGAAGGAAAATAGCACCAACAATGCATGAGGACTTGGTGAGGGAAAAGTGACACAATGCAAAGATATTACTTGGTAGCTTTGGCTTGCCGCGGCGCAGTTGGAAGATAGTAGATGAAAATGAGAGGGAAGGAAGGAGTTGATAAGTGTAGAAGGAGGAAGAGGAGAAATGAGGAAAAAGACAAAGGGTATACGAGAGAACATTAAGGGTAAAAGCAGAATTTCACGAGGAAATTCTCGCGCAGAAGGGTCTTTCACCGCGGTAAAAGAGTTAAATCACGCCACGGCAAGACTGTATACCATTCTTCACCACGAAAAAAAAGTGATTTACATCGTGGCAAAATAGTGATTTACGCTGCGATGATGGTGCTTGAAAGGCATTATGCCGTGGCGACTGATAGGCTCGCCGTGGAAAAACAATCAATTCGCGCCGCGGCGAAATTACAATGCTGTGACGTTGATTGCCCGAAGCCCAAGAAGAGAAAAGACATGAAAAATTCTAAGGGATACTCATCACATTTATAAGTCCTTAACCATTTCGACACAACATTCAACCCACCATCTACACCAATTCACTTGACCATGAGAGATGTGACATGCATTCTCTAACATGTTGAAGACAAAAGGGAGGATGAATTATTGAAACAAAACAACTAAACCTAAATCCTACTGAAAACTAAACCTAATCCTACTAATTAAGTTCCTCCCCCACACTTAGCCAACATACTCATGCATAACAAAATCAGCTCATTTTCAATCAACATGCATAAGTACATTGTAAGTGAAAGAAGAGAAACAAGCTAGTGTTCAAGGTGGGTCCTTCAACTCCTGTAGGATGTTTAGCTCATAGCAATTCTGTGGCGAGGTGACTTTGCCACTTTCCAATCCCGTGCTATCGTCCTCACTCCGTAGTCCACTTAAAACATTAGCAGAAAACACTTCCTCCAAGGAATCATCAGTTAGTGGGTTCATCGCCTGTTAGATTTCAATGCATGCATCATCAACCACAACATCCAATATATTCACTCCTAAAAGCGAATAGTTCTCATGGGGGAGTTTCATAGCTTTATATATATTAAAGCTAACCTGTTGATCGCCCACCTCCATGGTGATCTTACCTTCCTTCATACTGATCATGGTGCTGGCTGTCCTCAAGAATGGTTGCCCTAGAATTAAATATGTAACACAACTTCAGAAGACATATCAAGTATATAAAAATCAACAGGAAAAACCAAACCTTTTACCTGGACTAAAATGTCTTCGATAATCCCCACTGGATGCCTAAAAGATCTATCAGTCAGTTATAATGCAACAGATGTGGGCTTAAGACCCTCAACTCTAAATGATTGATAGACACACTTAGGCATAACATTGATTGCGGCCCCTAGGTCTAACAAAGCTCTTCCTATGGTCACTTTACCTATTGTGCATTGAATGGTAAAAGATCCAGGGTCTTGCACTTGACAAGTATTTGGGGTTTAAACAGGGCTGACACATTCGAACTTACTTGGACTCTCTCATTGGGCCTAAACTTCCTCTTGTTGGTGCATATGTCCTTAAGATACTTGGGATAGGCCGAAACTCTTTTCACTAAATCAAGCAAGGGAACATTAACTTAAACTTTTCCAAAAAAATCATTTATATCCTTTTCATGCTTACTTTCAGTCACACGCTTGCTCATTAAATAGGAATTTGGAAAAGGAAGGTCTTGAAGATTTACCTCCTTACCTTTGGCTTCCGGCTTGCTTGATTCCCTATGCTCAGCTTTGTCCTTGGAACTCTCTGAAGTAACCCCCTTGTTCTTTGATGCAGACTTCCTTTCATTCAATAAAGACTCTTCCTTGAAACTTTCAGACTTCTTGATTTTCTCCTATGGTAGAGGCAATTCTTCACTCTCAACCTCCTCATCACATACTTCTTCTTCTTGATCATTAAACCGCACTTATTTCCCACTTCGTAAGGCAATTGCATTCAGAATTTTTGGATTCATTGCACTATTGGAAGGAATGTTCCCATTGCTTCTTACTTGGTTCTCACTTATGTTGTTTAACAATTGAGTGACAAAAGAATTGATGTTCTCCACTTTTGTCTCCCATTGTTCCATTCTCTTTTCCAAGGAATTGAACCGAGCAACATTCTTTGAAGAATCTTACTGAATTAGAGAAGCAATGGCGTTAAATTGATTATTAGTTGAAGTCCACTCTTCCTTCATCAAAATCATCTTGTTTTGTAGCAGTTGATTAGTATCCTCTTTAGGTGGGATAGCCATGAGTTGTTGTTGGTTGGGGAATTGGGTAGTGGAAGTACCGGCACCTCCTCCTTGTTGAAATTTGTTTGGAGCTCTTCCCTCTTCATTCCTCCATTATCACCTCATCTCCTTTGCTTCTTCCGGTTCATGAATAGAGGCTTTCGTCGTGTCTCCAAATTCGATGTTTGCTGTCATCTATTTTTCATCCTCTGGTTCATCATAAGATTCGAACAAATTAATTATCCTGAATGAGCTACTAGGTTTTGGATTCTTAATTACTTCATTCATGTTGAATGTCATTTCATCATCATCCGTCCAAAAATTAGAGTTCTCTTCATGGACATCTACCTATGATTTTTCGATGTTTAAAGATGATATATTAAGAACTAGTGGATAATAGGGAATGTTGGCGTTATTTTCTTCATCCTTTTCTTTGATTTCTTAGTCTTCTCGAAGGTCAAGTTTAGCTTGAATTCTCGCTAGTGCTTCCAACTATACCCTATTCCTAAGTGTGATAGCCTGACATGGCTCTACTGAATTTACATTCATGCTGCTCAAATAGTTTTCCACACTTTGCTTACAAAATTCCCTAGAAAGCTATCTTACTTGAATCTCCAGATTATGAATAGAAATGACATATTTTTCTGTTACTCGATCAATTTGCTCTTTCAGTCTCTTTTGGCTCTCTTCCATGTCCGTGAGCTTATCCATGATTTTGTCCAGCTTAGAATCCATAAACTGGATTCATCATATTGAAATTCACATGGGTCTTTGCTCGGCTGAGGTTACATGTTGTAAGTTTTACTATTTATAACCTTGGTAAATTTCGCAAGCGCACAGGCGTTCGCATAGTACCTAAGGTGCAGATCCCATAAGGAAGGGAACTAGTCCTAAATTCTAATGGCAGCTAAGTTTGCAATTCCTAAATTAACAAATACTGTAAAAATTAAAATTAATTAAAAATCAATTATGATAAATCAAAGCACCAATAGAATGAGGAAAAGCCACTCACACAAATAATCTGAATTTTAACCAAGACGTGACCAATTTAGAGAAAGGGGTAATTTATTCGAAATTAAAGAAAATCTACCTAATTATGAAATTTTCGACTTAAAAGGCCTAAACGATCTTAGGGTGAATTACTCTCTCTCGAGTTATAATTCTTAACCCTAATTCATAATCCCTAATTCAAATTATGGAAATTACGATCTCTCGATCTGTAATTGGTCCAAAACCTAAATTAGTTTTAACGTTGTCTATTAACCTACAGGGAATATATGCTCGATCTCTCGTTAAACGACTCTACCGGTTTTTTTCAATTCTCTACCTATCGATTTATCTAACTCTCGTTAACCTAAATGGATGATTTTCACCAGGTCCCCCTCTCAGTTTATTACCAAGTTATGAAGAATCAAATTGAATCACAATTAAATCGAATAATAACACAATCAAATAAATTTTATTAATCTCAAGAACAAAAACCTGAAGGTGAGTTTAGACAAAAAATCAACACTTAACAACAATCTTTCTAATCAATCTTGAAATTTCATATAAGAATGAAATCAAAATAAAAACTAGAAAATGCTATTAGAATGGATCTCAGAGGTCACAACTGCAGGAAACCACTTATTTTAGGAAGTACGTCACATCAAGCGTGTCTCCGTGCCTCTTTTCCTTCATCTCCTTCCTCGATTCCCTGATCTCTATCTAGGTCTCTCTCAAATTTTCAATAAAATCTCTCTTTTGCGTAGCTCTCTTGGCTCTCTAATGTCCTCTGGCGGCTATCACATCATGTTCTATTTATTCTGTAGAGGTCTTAGGTCAAACTCAAGGTCGAAACGGTCTTAAAATCACTCAAAATTTGAGTTTTCGTGTCAGCCTGATGCAGGGCACAATCGTGGCCTAGCTTGCCACGATCGTGGGCGACACCTTTTCCTTTCTATCACGATCGTGGTCTGACTTAACGCTTTCTGTCACTATCGTGGCTCCTAATGTACGATCGTGGCCTGGCTGCCTCTAGCTCTTCCTCTTCTGTCACGATCGTGGCCAATGTGCATGATCGTGGCCTGTGTCTTTTAGCCCAAAACTCCTTGAATCATCACCGTTCTTCCCTATTTACCCTGTAACAATAGCGCACACATAAAGGTATCTTAAAATTTTACAATTTAAGCTCAAAGATTCAAACTAACCCATAAAAAAACTTAAGCACAAAAACTAACCTGATTAAATCCTAAATGCATACTCAACACTCAATTTAACACAAAATGCATAACAAATTAAACCCTAAAACATCATACAAAACACTATTATCGACATCCACACAGTTAAATATTTTCTTGTCCTCAAGCAAACAAAACAACAACACCTAACAAAAACAAACACACTATGTAATAATATAACAATGGCTCTAATTTTCATGAACTAAATTTAATCTTGACACGCTCATTCGAATTATGTCAAATCATTAACATGCAAATTATGTGTTTAGGGGCTTCGAACTAAATATACAACTAACTCAAGACTAAATGTTAAACTATTTACCCATTTCAATTGTGTACACACATTAATAATGTTTTGGTCCCTCAGACTCGGTAACTATTCCTAGGTATAGTTCCATGAAACTTCAAACCTATTACAAGTCTGGTAGGTTATTATTTAAAACACACAATTTTTATTTATTTATTATTAATAGTTTTTCGCCCAGGACTTAATCTTTTACTCGAAGGCAAACATTTGTGATGAATGACGATCCAGTTACTCGACTAAGTCATTTATTAACAGCTTGGTTGAAACATCATTATAGCCTTTTTATGCGAAGGCATACATTTGTGATGCGTGTCAATCCGGTTACTCAGCTACATCATGTTTTCAACCAGCTGTTCGCTCTATTCATAACCCGAAGGTCAATAAAATAGTGATTATTAAACACTTATTAACCTTTTTTTTTGCCTACCTTACTACTTTTAGCTATTTGTTTCCATGAAAAATACTAGTTGAGTTACTTAACCTAAAAAGCCTTAAATTATGAATGAATGTGACAATCCATAGGGTGCTAAATTTACACTAAGTCCTGATTAGGCTGTATATTTATCCAAAGGACCCTTAATTCACTAATTTCGTAGGTTAATGATTGTTCACAATCTAATGGACCATGTCCAAAATAAAAAAAATTCACTCAATTTGAGCCATTGATGCATTCACATACTTCACACCATGCAACCTAATACTATCATACAGTATACAAAATTCATATACAAAATAAAAACACATAATCCCTCCCCACACTTGAATAACACGTTGTCCTCAATGTGAGAAGGAAACATACATGACATATGCACAAATGAAATGTGAAAACAGAAATTTAAAATAACAATGAATAGATAAAAATAAAAAGAAAACTAAAAATAACAGAAAAATAAACAATACAAAACAAAATAGTAATGGAGAAAAAAAATTATGGGTTAGATTTGGATCCTAAGGAGATGGAGGTGGTGACGGTGTGGGAGGTGGTAATTGAATACCTTGAGCTTCGAAATACCAATGGAGTCGACAAATCTCTCGACTTTGGCATCTTTGTGTACGCACCACTTCCATTAATGTTCTGTTGGTTTTGGATATTGCATCTAAAATCATTGTCCATCGTTGGTCCTCTTTTTCCTCTTCTTCCGATTCCTCGCTCGTTGATGTTTCCTGTGTCTGCCTAGGTGGAACGAAGCTCGAGCTTGCTTGACCCATCTTGGTCGACATATGTGTCTTTTCATTTATTTCCTGCAGACTCATATTAGTGAGTGAATGATTTCTATTCAAAATAGATGATGGGGGTCAAGGAACTCGGGTAGATGCACTGTTAACCCCCTCCGATCCATATCAAAATGCTTTACGATGGCAGACACTAGGTACCCCCTTCCAAGATGGTTACTTTGCTTTCGCAGAACTGCAGTAAGAATATTCAACACATGTGTGGATGTGCATACCAGAATACTATGGTCTATGCACCACAATATGAACAGTTCCTTGGTTGAGCACTTGTTAGTCTCTGATTTGTCAAAGACCAGCTAGCACATAAATTTGTGTAGTAACAAATGTTTATGGGACCGGATAATATTATTGTGGGCATTTTTGGCATAAAAATGCTCAATGTTGGTTAGCTCATGTTATTATTAGGAGGGACAGAAGTCATCATGTTGGTCGACAATGGTGGATTCGGGGAATCCATATATGTCATATATGATCTCTACCGTTAATTCATAAGATCTCCCCCTCAATCTAAACCATAATTCCTTAGTGTTCTTGGGGTCAAAGGTTAAGGACGTGAAGAATTCTAGGGTAAGCTCTTCATAAATAGGAAATTGGAATCTAATGAACTAACCCCACTGGATCCTCTCTGCTAATTTTTCTATCCACTCATGCACTTCTATTCTATCCATTGTATCAAAATCGAAATATTTAGGCACAACAAATTTCCTAGATTGAAGGAAACAAATATGAATACCTTCTTCCTCGATGTAAATAGGAAATGAAGCTTAAAAGTCTGCTACTTAGTTTTGCCTCCCCTGTCCCACGACTTGTTGTGCTCCGTAAGGCTCCCGTCGGGTGGTTTGCTTGATACGAGGCATGTTTGGGTTGAAAATTGGAAAGTTGAGGGTTGAAAAATTCCAGAGAGATGTTGGAGTGTTTGAAAGTTAGAATTCTAGAGAGATAAAGTAAAAATGAAAGTGAAGGTGAAACTTAAGTAAGAATTGAATAAATAGGTGGTAAAAAGGGTAAAATGGTAAAGTTGTCACTTAAAATTTGCTTCTCCCCCTTTTTGTACATAGTTGTAGGCCACGATCATGGCCTGCTATGCTACGATCCTGGCATACAGTGTACCAATGAAGGAAACATCAATCGTAGGCCATAATTGTGACCTAACAGGTCACGGTTGTGGCCAATGCTTATATCTTGACACCAATACCTTTTTCCTCCAATTCTTTTTCTTCTCTCAGTTTGTAATTCTTCTTCACTTCTCTTAATACGCTTGTATACTCTTCCCCATGATTCCAAAATCCTATTCCTCTTTTTGCTTTTATTAAACTAAAACAAGAATGAACCTAACTACGAAATTCAACAATTCTAACAAAATTAAGCAATAAACTAATTTTTTCCATGGGTTGCCTACCATCTAGCGCTTCTTTTAATGTCGGTAGCTCGATGCTTGTTTTAAAGCTCACTATGGTTGGAATGATTGATTTGATGGTAGTGTCATTATTAATCTCAAAGTCTGAATATTTGCTACCATATTGCCACCACCACCTTCCTTAGAATTTTCTTTGCCTCTCCTTCTCCTTTGCGAGCGCTTCTTTTGAAAGGCATTTTATCGTATCCCACTACTATAAAGTACATACTCGAACTTCCAGATGATATTAAAGTGCATATCCTATGAAAATGGTATGCTGGATCAAACCTAATCTCTTAAATGGCATCATAAAGAAAACATAATACTTAAAAAGCTCATCTCTTTATTTCATTCATAAAGGTTTACATAGTAGACATTAAAACCAATATTTACAACCTTTATACATAAGTTCTACATGATATAAAAAAAAAACTACATAGTTATAACTAGAACTCCTCAATTGTTAGTTTTCAAACCTTTGAGCCATGTCTAGTCCAAAATGTTCTTCTAAAAGATCTTAGGAATCTAGGTCTCTGTTTCGTACCTGAAAAGCCGAGTTGTAATTTTTGATGAGTTTTGCGAACTCAATGAGTAAACCATCATTAATTATCTCACTCTAAGAACACACACAAATATCATACAACCAACCAATTTCATAACATTTTCCATCACAATAAGATATAATATAATCAATGTCATACACATCACATATGTTCTTTCAGAACTTGTACAACCCAATCAATCACAATATCGTGGCATATCACTTTGACATCAGAACTTCAGAAAAGATTTCACAAGCATATATTTCATAATCATAAATGCAGCTGCATATGAGACTCCAGATTCATTATTATTTGTTGTGACCGAGTGCCTTTCAGATACAGATACAGATACTACCCATTGGGTTCAGTCAGATATAGAAATCACGGAGCAAAGTTCTACGTGCAAAATTCTGAGCTTAAAGCTCTTTTAGAATGGCTACTTTAATCACAATGCCTTTAACTGATCATGCATTTAATGAAATGCATCAGATAACAGAATATTCCATGAATAGCATTCACATATGATGCATAGACAGAATCTTATATTCATCGAACCTCAGTCTGGCATTCAACCATCGTTGAGTATTCAGAAATCAATCATAGTTTAGTAGCAAACAAATATCATTCAAATTTCAGTTACAAATAGAACACTTCCAATACATTCCTGAATATCAAACTCCTCGAATCTTTAAAGCCTGAAATTCACATATAGATCACAAATAGTTTAATAATTGGAAGTTAAATAAAATCAGTCAATCAATCCTATGAAGATTATCTAGGTTGACTTACAAATGCTCCCTTTAGCTTATTGCCTTGAAGTCTTGGCAATGTCTGGAAGTGGTCGCTTCCTCTATATGCAATGATATAATTTATATGCCACTCATGTGCATTTTCATAAGAATAATTAGTCATAAATACATTTATGAATGTATCATGTATCATGCATGTTCAATGACAATTTCTTGTATATGCTTCTTTAATACTCTTAAACAATTTACAACACCTTCGAAACATTCTTTTAATCATTAATACCTTTTCTTCACTTCAATCCTTTCATTCAACATTAATTAAATTCATTTAAGAACTCATTCAAACTTTAATACTTCATACGGAAACATCCTAGCCTTTATTAGTCCGAAAATCACTCAAAAAAATCACCCTTTGCATTTCCTCGCATGATCGTGACTTTCCTCCTTCTTCAGCAGAGTCGTGATCATACAGGTGCACGATTGTGACTTCCTTCTTTTTTAGCAAAGGTCGCGATCGTGCAAATGCACGATCGTGCCCTGCTGCATTTTTCTTCCTCCCTTCTTCTGTTTGTCTGAAACTCACATACATTTTTAACACCAAGTTCACTCTAGCTAGATTACTTTACCATAAATACAACATTATTCCATACTCATTCATATACCAATTTGTTTTCATGAAATTATCAAACTCTAATCAATTGATTAAACCTCTTTGACTACATAATATCATTCATAAAACCTATCCTTTTCTATAACATGATATCCGTTTTATCAAACACTTCATTATCAAAATTATATCATTTACAGTTTATGACCTCTTCATTTTTTTAATTCAGTTTTAGTTCAATAACATCAATTCACAGTTCAACAATTCATGATTGTTCATAAACCCCAAAACAATACTATTCCATATTTTTCTATATCACATGTTCTGCATTTTTTTCCAGATTTTCTTAAGCAGATTTCAAATCAGATTTGTATGACTATTATGACCTAGACAATGAGGTATTTAGACAAAACCTTCTCCTAATAAAATGTTCCACAATGTCTTAAATGTCTAACAACATCAGTTTTATGCATTTTGGTTTAGTATCATGCAAGTTATAATAAAAACTCTATAGACTATTTTAATACCTCAACATAACACAATTCTCAACTTCAAGACAAATTTCAAGACTTTTAGGAATATAATTCAAATTCGACTCCTTCATGAACAATGTAACCATATGTCTCTAGTTTACTCTAAATAAAAAATCATCCAATTTGGATATCTACAGTTCAAGTTATGTCAATAATACAAACATATGTTCAGAAAAACATTACATATGAGATACTCTAGCTCACTTTATTGCTAAAATCCTTCATCTTGTTAATCATATCAAGAATTTGCTTCTTCCTTCACCACCCACACATGCATCCACACCATTCACCTATACATCAATCCACAAGCATGAAAACATACACCACTCATGCATTCATCCATTTTACAAACATTAAAACCTCATCTTAATATCATTTACACTACCCATACAACCTTACGCATAACTTATTTGCTTCAAAAAAGTTCCAATAGTTGAGAGGGGTTAGAAGAGATTTCGGTGGATGGACAAGAATAGAGAGACAACATATGGTCTGAAGTGGTTTCTTTGCAAACATTAATGAATTAACCAAAAGCTAATACATGAAAATGAGCAAAGATGGTGTTTCAGTTATGGGAAAGCAAGAAGAAAGGTTTAGATGATTTCGGTAAAACCAAAGAAAAAAGTTGCAGAAATCTTCCTTGCCTAACAAAAAATGTGACTTAGGTGGCTTAACTTAGCATTGCCACATATCTCTAATACATGTCTTGCATTTTTCATCATGTGAAGCTACAAAATGTCACTTAGCTATTGGTCCACATGTCACACATTAATTAGTCCATTTATCACTCCATAACTAGTCCATTTGTCAATTAATTTCTAATACAATTGTCACACTTCTATTTGTCTCTTATTTTTATATTTTTCCTAGACTAAAATACCTCAAAATTTTGATAAATCTCCAAAATATTCGAAATGTCTCTAAAAATGTGAAATTAATTGTAATACACACTAATTCAACTTTCAAGACAATTAATCCATAATTCACACTTTAATCATATTAAAATCACTTATACCTGAAAAAGGTTAATGAATGCATGTGCAATTATTTTCATGAGTGACAACATTATTCACGTGCATGTATATGCCATATAATGTATGAAATGCACTTCTAAATTCTCAATACCCTTTCATATATAGTATCCTAGGGTTCTAACCCTAATTATGGGATAATGGGATGTCACACACTTACAGGATCCTCAGCTTCTTCCTATTCTCCTCGAGGTTCGAGTTTGATACGATCCACTGGAGCTGATGGAGCTTCGTACTCTCTAACAGTCACCTTGAAGGTTAGCTGCTCCTTCCCTGCTCGTAGAGTTAGTTTGCCCCTATCCACATTAATAATTGAACGTGAAGTGGCTAAGAATGGTCATCCAAGAATTATCGGAGTATCCTTATCTTCATTGATATCCAAAATATAGAAATCTGTGGGAAAGATGAAATTACCGACCTTGACTGAAACATCTTGTATGATTCCCATCGGTCTAAGTGAAGTCCTATTAGCCATCTTAACTAAAAACTTTATGGGCACTAACTCTCGAACCTCAATTTAAGACTGAAAGTGTAGGGCATCGCATTTATACTTGCGCCTAATTCTACAAATGCCTTACCTATAGTGATCTTCTTGATACTGCAGGGGATGAAAAAGTCCCATAAAACATCCTTCCTCACTATGTTGGGGGTGTCTTGTATTCACTCCTTCCCCTTCTCTATGACGGGCTCTTGAAATTTCAATTTAGACAGTATTCATTTCGTCACTTCCTCGACTTTGTTTAGCTCGATTTCTTGTAATGTTCCTGCTCCCCTCCTAGTCTATAATTCCTTCTGAGCAAAAATTGGTGCAGGAATACCCGTCTAGTTACTTGCACCGATTTGCTCATAGTCTCCGTTGGAAGGTCATTTTTGACTACTTGACCTTCTCATTTGTCTACGTCTTCTAGTTGCTTGTCCTGAGTTTGGCTTACAACCATGATACGCTCCTTTGGGTTTGACTTGGTATTGCTTGGAAGAGTTTCAGCATTTCGAGTTGACATTACTTCTGTGAGCTACCCCGCTTGGACTTTTAAATTGTGGATAGACGAAGCATGATTTTTTGTGACTTGCTCGAATTTACTCTTAAGACTCTTATGTGCTTACTCCATTCCTCCTATCTTATCCAAAATTCTGTCCAATTTTGAATCCATTGAACTTGTTTTGTCCTGTTGGAAGCTCGAATGTCCTTAAGGTCTAAACTGTCCTGCATTATTGTTATTAGACCAGTAGAAGTTTAGGCGATTCTTCCTCCCAGGGTTATATGTATTGGAGTAGGGATTATTACCCCCTCCATGTCCAAATTGAGCTCCTATACAATGAACTTCCTCCAGGTTGTCTTCTCTCATCAAATAGCAGTCCACCGTATCATTATCCAACTGGTCGCATAGGTTACACTTCAATTACGATGCCTTTACTGAAGTTAAGGATGATGCCTTTATATTACTGAGTTGTCGCGTCAAGTTGTCAATCTTAGGTTGCATTTTCGTCATCTAAACGACAGCGACAACTCCCTTCTGCTCCCTAAAGTTAGTAGGTTGCCTTCTACGTTCACTAGCCCATAAGCAGCTATTGCTGGCCATCTCCTCTATTAATTCCTCTACTTCATCGACTATTTTTCTCACTAAAGATCCTCCTGATGCCACATCGATGGTGCCTCTAGTCTATGGATTTACTCTATTATAACATGTCTGTAGCTGGAACTCCTTGGGTAAATTATGGTGTGCGCATCTCCTCTATAGATCCTTGTAACACTCCCACACTTCATAAATAGACTCCCCATCACCTTATTGGAAATATGTAATTTTCTTAATAATTTTGGTGTTCTTTGTTAGTGGGAAGTATTTATCTAAGAAAGCAAGCACTAGTTGGTTCCATGTCATAATATTAACGAGGCTCAATGAGTGAGATCAAGCCTTCAGTCTATCCCAAAGCGTGAAGGGAAACAACCTAATTCTCATTGTTTCTTCCAACATCTGGTGATACGGAAAGTATCACAGATCTCAAGAAAATTCATGATATGAGCAGTAGGATCTTCATTTGCAAGTCCATAGAATTGGAGGTTCTGTTCAAGCATGTTTAGGAGGGCTGGTTTGATTTCAAAGGAGACTTCTTGAATAGGCGGTCTAGCCACTCCTTGGTTCGTATGATTGAACCTTGGCCTCATAAAATCCATGAGGTTGTTGCCTACTAGGGTTGACTTCTTGATCCATGTTGCATTGGAACTCAGCCATTTATGCTTTCTTGAACTCTTCTTCTTCTTCTTGTCGAGCTTTCCTAATGTTTCATTCTAAACATGTTATGTCTAAATTTGACGTCTCAATTATGTGACTAGAACCCCTCGCGACTCTTGGTTCATGCAATAGCACGATTCCTACGTAAAACTAACCAAAAACTAAAACCAAAATTAAAGACTATCCTAACGCCTTAAAATATAGAACTAATTGCCTTCTTCGAAAATGGTGCCAAAAACTTATTTGCCTGAGGTTACACATGCTAAGTTTGACTATTTATAACCATAGTAAATTCAGCAAGTACACGGGTCGTTTACGTAGTACCTAAGATGTCGATCCCATGAGAACGGGAACTAGTCCTAAAATCTAACGGCAGCTAAGTTTGCAATTCCTAAATTAATAACTACTGCAAAAATTTAAATTAATTAAAAATCAATTATGAGAAATCAAAGCACCAATAGAATGAGGAAAAGCCACTCACACAAATAATCTGAATTTCAACCTAGACGTGACCAATTTAGAGAAAGGGGTAATTTATTCGAAATTAAAGAAAATCTACCTAATTATGAAAATTTTGACTTAAAAGGCCTAAACGATCCTAGGGTGAATTAGTCTCTCTCGAGTTATAATTCTTAACCCTAATTCATAATCCCTAATTCAAATTATGGAAATTACGATCTCTCGATCTGCAATTGGTCCAAAACCTAAATTAGTTCTAACGTTGTCTATTAACCTACAGGGAATATATGCTCGATCTCTCGTTAAACAACTCTACCGGTTTGTTTCAATTCTCTACCTATCGATTTATCTAACTCTCGTTAACCTAAATGGATGATTTTCACCAGCTCACCCTCTCAGTTTATTACCAAGTTATGAAGAATCAAATTGAATCACAATTAAATCAAATAATAACACAATTAAATAAATTTTATTAATCTCAAAAACAAAAACCCCAAGGTGAGTTTTGACAGAAAAATCAACACTCAACAATAATATTTCCAATCAATCTCCAAGTTTCATACATCAATGAAATCAAAATAAAAACTAGAAAATACTGTCAAAATGGATCTCAGAGGTCACGACTGCGGGAAACCACTTGTTCTGGGAAGTATTTCATGTCAATCATGTCTCTATGCATCTCTTCCTTCGTCTCCTTCCTCGATCGCTTGATCTCTATCTTGGTCTCCCTCGGATTTTTTCTTGAACCTCTCTTTTGCACAGCTCTCTTGGCTCTTTAATGTCCTCTGACTGTGGAGGACCTAGGTCAAACTCCGGGTCGAAACGGTCCAAAAATCACTCAAAATTTGAGGTTTTCTGTCAGCCCAATGCAGGGCACAATTGTGTCCTTGCGTGCCAGGATCATGACTGGCACTTTTTCCTTTATGTCATGATCATGGCCTAACCTGGCGCTCTCTGTCATGATCGTGGCTCCTGGTGTACGATCATGGCCTGGCTGCCTCTAGCTCTTCCTTTTCAGTCCCGATCGTGGCCAATGTGCACGATCATGGCCTGTGTCTTTTAGCTCGAAACTCTTTAAATCATCACCGTTATTCCTTGTTTACTCTGCAACATTAGCACACACATCAAGGTACCTCAAAATTATACAATTTAAGTTCAAACTAACCCATAAAAACACTTAAACATAAAAACTAACCTAATTAAATCCTAAATGCATACTCAACACTCAATTTAACACAAAATGCATAACAAATTAAACCCTAAAATATCATAAAAACACTACTATCAGTCTTGATGTCCTAAATGATTCCCTACATTGGTGGACCAATAGAATTTAGGGTGGTTCATATAAGAATGATGATTTCCTCAACCAAATTGGAGCTCATTAAATTTAGCAAGAGTCCCTTGCTCCCTATAATATACATCCTCCA
Organism: Erythroxylum domingense; assembly: GCA_025594535.1. Taxonomy (NCBI): domain Eukaryota; kingdom Viridiplantae; phylum Streptophyta; class Magnoliopsida; order Malpighiales; family Erythroxylaceae; genus Erythroxylum; species Erythroxylum domingense. Next base: position 16,389,927 of record JANQBM010000005.1, on the reverse strand, counting down.
TGATCGTTCGTTTGACCTTTTCTTAGCACTTGACTCTTCGAATGACTCATTCTCACTTTAGGATGTCACGATGAGTCTGTATGTTACGCTCCAAACTCTTTCCAAATTTGTTTTAAACCTAATTTAAGAAACAAATGAAGTGGAAAAATGCCTTAGACTAAATAACTAAACTAATTACGTCCTCGACAATGACGTTAAAAACTTGATCGCAAGGTTACATGTGCTAAGCTTTAATATTTATAACCTTGGTAAATTCCGCAAGCTCACGGGTCATTCACGTAGTACCTAAGGTATCGATCCCATGAGAAAACCTTATCGTCCTAAAATCTAAGGTCGTACTAAACCATAATAATTCAAAGGAAATAAAATAGTGTAGTAAATAAATCAATCAAACAATTAATTTAAAAAATTTAGATGAAGAAATCTAAATATGATAACAAATCACACAAACCAATCCCAAACTAACCTAGAAACTATCAAGTGAGAGAAAAGGGGATTCAATATGAAATTAAAGGAAATCCAATTAATTATGCAATTCTCGACTTAATGTATCAGACGGTGCTAGGGTGAATTACTCTCTCTCGAGTTATAATTCTTGGCCCTAATTGATTATCCCTATCTAAATTATGGAATCGCGATCTCTTAATTTGCTATTGATCCAAAACCTAAATTAGTTCTAGGTTGTCTATTGACCTACCGGGAACCTATGCTCAATCTCTCGTTACATGATTCCACTGTTTCGATTCAATTCTCTACTTATCAAATCACTTAACTCTTGTTAGCCCAATTTGATTATTTTCACTCGGCTCACCCTCTTAGTTTATTGTCAAGTTATTTTGAACATAATTAAATCAATAAAAAGCACAATCAATTAAACTTTATTAATCTCCAAAGTCAAAATAACTCAACATTCAACATTATTATTCTCAACACCTATTTTAATTCAATACATGTATAAAATTGAAATAATTGAAAAATATGTCAGGAACAGAATCTGGGAGACAACGATAGTGAGAAACCACCTGTTATAGCAAGTATGTCGCATTTAGCATCTTCTCCATGTTTCTCTTCCTTTATCTCCTTCCTCAATCTCTCAAAAACTCTCTAGTGTTTTTCGAAATGTGGATGACATGAAGCTCTCAATTTTTGACTCTCCAAGACTGCTGCATCTGTCTTGTAATGTTCCTTTTATATTTTGAAATCCCTAAGCTTGAAACGATTCAAAAAATCACACAAAACTTGAGTTTTTTTATCAGTCTGACATAGGCCAAGATTGTGGCCAGTGCCTAACCCTCTCTATCACAATTGTGGCCCAATGTGCGCAATTGTGGCTTGAATGGAAGCTCTTTGTCACAACTGTGCCCCATATGCACGATCTTGGCCTAGCAACTCTGGCTCATGTTAGAGTAGTGCTCTAAAGTCAATCACCTTTAGCACTTTTGTAGAAACTTTTTTTTTGACTAACAAAGCAAAAAGCATTTTTCATTGATTTGATATTCATTTATGTATTAATTGATATTGATTTTAAATCGAATTGATGAAGTCTATAATACAAAACATAGCAAGAACGAAATCATAATGAGATCATAATAAAGAGATTCGTATCATATGTAATTATGTTAGTATCTAAACAATCCTTAGTCATGGGATTATTAAGATAGGACATTATTAATCTGGAAAGACTAACACATATTATACTTATTGATTTGATCAAGCAGTGGATCTCATAAGCTGTAAGCATGAGATGTTTAGTGCGTGTCAATCTAGTTACTTAGCTATATCATGTTTTCAACTGGCTACTAGCTCTATTCATAACCTAAAGGCCAGTGAAATACTGATTTATTTGACCAAAAATACAATTTTTTTAATAGCCTACGATGTTGTTTAAGCTATTTATTTCCATGAAAAACACTAGCTAAGCAACTTAAGTTGAAAGGCCTTAAATTATGAATGAATGTGACAACCTATAGGGTGCTAAATTTACACTAAATCCTAATTAAGATGTATATTTATCCAAAGTCTCCTAGTTCACTAAATTTGCGAGCTAATGATTATTTACGCCCTAATAGACTATGCTTAGAATCAAATAAATTTCATTCCATCTAGGCCATTGACACATTCAAATAGTTCACAAGATGCAACTTAATAACTTTAATACAATATGTAAAATCACATTCCAAAACAAAAACACATAATCCCTCCCCACACTTGAACAACACATTGTCCTCATCGTGAGAAGAGCACACACACGCACATAAAAGACAAGAGAAAATAGAATTTAAATTATACAAAAAATAAACATGAAAATTAGAAATAAAGGCTAATTTGGAAAAGAAAAAGAAACTGAATGGAAAAAAATTGGGTTAGACATAAATCCTATGGAGATGGAGGTGGTGATGCGATCGAAGGTGGCAATTGAACGCCCTGAGCCTTGAAATATCTGTGGGTCTGACGACTATCCTAAATCTGACATCTTTGTGTCCGGGCCATCTCCTTCATCATTCTGGTGTTCTCCGTAAATTTCTTGTTGGTTTCGATGATCATATCCAGAACTTCTTTCCAGCCTTGGTCTTCTTCCTCTCCCTCGGATCTTTCATTGAACTCTTCTTACTGCTGAGGTGGCACTGAGCTCAAACTTGCTTGACTTGCCCTAACTTAGGCATGTGTCTTCTGGCTGATATCCTTAAGTTCCATATTATGGGACTTAAGGATTTTAGCCCACCATAAGTGATGGTGGTTTAAGAATTCCAGGTGATGAACAGTTAATCCCCTCTATTCCACGTCAAAATATTTTATAATGGAAAACACTATATACCCCTTCCTAGATTGTTGCTCCTCTTGCAGGGAGTTGCAACAATAGCATTTAGCACATGTGTAGATATGCATAGTGAAATACTATGGTCCATGACCAAAACATAAAAGTTTCTTTGTGGAACACTTGTTGGTTTCGGTTTTATCAAAAACTAGCTGACACATATATTTATGCATCAACAAGTATTTGTGGGACCTTATAATGTTGTTATGAGCATTCTTGGCATGGAATTGCTTAATGATCATGACCTCTTACTGTGCAGAAATGAGGGAGGAATGTAGTTTTTATAATTTTCTTAACATTTTACGATCGTGGCTTGCTATTTTTCCCTTGTTCTGTATAGTTGCAAACTTCCCACCACTTCTTGATTTTTCCTTCCTTTGTTCCTTTTCCAATTTTTTAATTTCACTTATTAATTCTTTTTTAGCCTTTTTTGCCTCCCTTTTCATACTTGAACAATCATACAAATTATTCCAAAATCCTATTCCTTTTTGATTTTATTTGGAAATAAAAACAAAAATAGACCTAACTACAGAATTCAAACATTGTAAGAAAAAAAATCAAAGAAAGTAAATAATTTTTTTCCATTCGTTGCCTCTCATGCAGTGCTTCTTTTAACATCGGTTGCTCGACACTCCTTTAAACTCATGGTTGTTTGAATCTAAGTCGCAATGGTAGCTTAGTCATTAATCGCAAAGTCTGCACTTAAGCTACCATGCTACAGGTCCCACCTTCCTTACAATTCTCCTTTCCTCACTTTCTTCTCCGTGACCGCTTCTTCCTGAAATCATTCCCAGGATCCTCGATATCTTCCCATTCTTCTCGAGGTTTGGGTTCCTTGATATCCACTGGATGTGAGGAGATCTGTGCTCTCTTCTAGCCACTTTGAAGATCGATTTCTCCTTTCCTATTCACAGAGTTAATTCGCCTCCATCAACATCAATCATTGAACACGCAGTGCCCATATACAGTCATCTAAGAACTATCGGGGTGTCCCCATCTTCGTTAATGTCCAGTATGTAGAAGTTTGTTAGAAAGATATATTTTTCAACTTTTATTGGCACATCCTTTATAATCCCCATAAGTTTATGCATTGTTTTGTTGGTCGTCTTTACCCAAAATTTTGTGGGCACTAACTCTAGTAACCCCAGCTTCAGACTAAAAGTGTAGCACATCATGTTTATATTCGCACCCAAATTCATGAATGCACTATCTATGATGATTCTATTGATGTTACAGAGGATGAAAAAGTCCCCTAGGTCCTCCTTCTCCTATGCGATGTTGGGGTCTTTTTCCAATACTTGCTCCTTAACCTTCTTTTTGACAAATTCCTTTAATCTAAGCTCTATCTTTAGTTGTTCTATCACTTCCTCGACCTTGTTGGATCCAATCTCCTGTAATTGCCTCATTTCCCTCTTTGCATATAACTCCTGTTGCTGCATAATAGGGAACGAAATACACGTCAAGTTGCCTTAAGTGACTCGATCATGGGCTCACTGGGAAGGTTTTCTTTATTTGCTTAACTTTCTCTTTCATCTTCACCTCCATTTACCTTCTCAGGGTCCTCATCCTGTGTTTTACTTATTGCCATAATCCGTTCCTTTAGATTAGACTCGGTATTACTTAGAAGGGTTCCAACATTTCGAGTCGACATTGCCTCTACTAACTGGCCTAATTGGACTTCTAGATTGTGTATAGATGAAGCATAGTTCTTTATTACTTGCTCGAATTTGTTCTTGAGCCTCCTATATGCTTCCTCTATTCCTCCGAACTTATCCAAAATCTTGTCTAACTTTGATTCGATCGAGCTTGCTTTATCTTACTAGAAGCTCGATTGTCTTTAAGGCCTGAACTATCCTCCGTTGTTATTTGACCAAGAGAAGTTAGGGTGGTTCTTCCACCTGGAGTTGTAAGTATTGGAGTAGGGGTTGTTACCCACTCCTCGTCCATATTATGCCCCCATATAATTCACTTGGTCTTGACTTTCCTCCTTCATCAAATATCACTCCACGATATCATGTTTATCTGGCCACAGAGCTCACACTGCAACTCTGCAGCCTTCACCTATGTTGAGCATGATGTCTTTATGTTGTTTAGTTGTCACGTTAGGTTATTGATCTTTGCTTGCATCTTTTTCATCTGATCAACCATGATAATTTTCTTATGCTCTCCGAAAGTAGCCGGTTGCCTACCTCGCTCATTCATCCATAAATAGCTATTGCTCGCCATCTCCTCAATCAGCTCCTCTGCTTCATCAACAACCTTTCATATCAAGGATCCTCCTGATGATGCCTCAATCGTGCCTCTAGTTGGTGGGTTCACTCCATTGTAGAAAGTCTACAAAAGGAACTCCTTAGGTAGGTTATGGTGTAGGCACTACCTTTGCAGATCCTTATATCTTTCCCATGCTTCATAGATTGATTTCTTGTCACCTTGTTGGAATTTAGTGATTTCCTTAATTATCTTGATAGTCTTGGTCAATGGGAAATACCTGTCCAAAAAGGCATGCACAAACTGATCCCATTCATAATGTTAGCTGGGCTCAGTGAATGGTATCAAGCCTTCGTCCTGTCTGTAAAAGTAAAAGGAAACAACCTAATTCTAACAGCATCCTCCGACATTTGATCATACCAAAAGTATCATAAATCTTCAGGTAATTCATGATGTGCGCGTTAGGATCCTTGTTCTTCAATCTATAGAATTGCATGTTCTATTGAATCATATTAAGAAGGGTCAGCTTAATCTTGAACGAAGCCACTTAAACAGGTGGCCTAGCCACTCCTTGGTTTGCAACGTTGAACCCTTACCTCATAAAGTCCATCAGGTCCTCTGTTTTCAGCCTTGATTCACTCAGTGGTCCATGTTCTATTATAATTTCTCAGCCATTATTAATTTTCCAATCTCTTCATCTTATTCTTGCTGAGCTTTCCTAAGGGTTCATTTTAGTCTGTTAATATCTAAATCTAACGTCTCCATTATATGACTCAAACCTCTCGTGACTTTTATGTTCATACAAGAGCACAATTTTTGAAACAAAAAGTAAAGAATGGAATAAAAATTAAAAACTAATCTAAACTATCGTCTCCCCGGTAACAACGCCAAAATCTTGATCGCAAGTTTACATATGCTAAGTTTTACTATTTTTAACCTTGATAGTACCACAAGCACATAGGTTGTTTGCGTAGTACCTAAGGTATCAATCCCACAAGGAGGGGTAACTATCCTAAGGTATCATGAGAATTGTAGCTTGTTTTCTTATCTTTTCAGTGAGGTAAAGTATGGAATTTTTAGACAATGGGATCGAAAGTTATGATTTGTGGAAGATAGTATTACTGTTAGGATGACACTTATATGGGCAGAAACTTTGATTGAGAAATTGAATTATTTAGAGGTTGAATTTATTTCCAAGTTGTTCATGGAAGTTGTAAGATATCTTTTTATATTTCTTTCGGTATAAAGCTTAGAATTTTTGGAAAAAGTAATGGAAAGACATGATTTTTAGAAGAGTGCTATACTGTTGTGAAAATTTGTAATTAGGCAGCAACTTTGAATGCGTTTTTGATACCCTTAGAGGTGAAATTGATTTTTAACCCCTTCATGAAACTTGTAGGGTTTTCTGTGAGATTTCCAATGAGACCTTATTTACGATTTTTGGATACTTGTGTAAAAAGTTAGATCTTATGAAAGAAGAGAAAGAAGAAAAAAAAAGGGGGAGTTGCGATCGTTACGCGGAACGAGTGCAACAAAACGGCCGCCTTCCCAATCGTTCTGCAGAACGATTGCAACGGCGACGAAGCGATCGCGCTCCTCGCTAGCACGAGCGCTCGCGATAGCGAGGCGCGCCAAAGCTCGCGGTAGCGAGCTCACGCGTTACGCGCGCGCCTCGTGACCGCGAGGGAGGTCGCAACGAGCGCGTTTTCAGGGGCATTTTCGTAATTTATGTGAAATCTGAACCTTTTGACCTTCAATGGTTTATAACTTTTGCGTCCGACCTCTGATTGACCCCATTTTTGAAGCATTGGACTTCTAAAACAGTCATCTACCTCTCCATACCAAATTTGTGAATTTTCTATGATTTTTAGGAGAAAATGGGTTAAACCCTAAATGAGTGGATCGAATATTTTTTCAGATTAAATTTCTGATTGACACCGGGATCGTCATGAACATGCATAGTACTCATTTAATTCATAC
>JANQBM010000005.1:16351385-16372687 GCA_025594535.1 Erythroxylum domingense | reverse complement strand
GGTTTCTTATTTTCACTGTTTAGGATGGAATGGAACGTAACATGAAACCCTCCGCTTCCATCCCATTCCATTCCATTCCATTATAAAACTTTCAACCAAACGATGGAAGCGTGTTACGTTTCATCCCCTTCCATCCTCAACCCCTCAACCAAACATAGCCTAAAACAAAGAGAACCTAGCCGCCACCAACAACCTCTTGCTATCACCGACCACCAGCCTTCTCCAAGACTGCCGCAGAAGACCCCTCGCCTGTGTCTGGACTTCCTCTACCCCATGCGTTGTCTGCTGCTGTTAGATTGGCGTTAATCCCCATTGTCTTACCAATCAACACCAGCAGTGTTACGCCGCTGGTGAAGACTCCAATCGCGACTTTCACCGGCTACCATGGACTCTCTAGGTAGCGGGTGACACGCGTCTCTTTAGTTCCAACAGCTGCCGCTTTCGACTAGAGGTCTCCCACGTCATCGTCAACTAATGAGATTCTCCGAGGCCATACATGCCACCATTTACAGAACACAAAACGATTTTGTGTTTCCATAAATTTTCAAGAATCTCATTCAAGCTGCATACACACAAATCGCAGACGCTAGCATCCAATCAACGCAGACAACCAGAAAATAAAACTGAATGTTCAAATATGAGGAGTTTCGAAAACCAGAGAGTGTGCGTAGAAGCTATGGGTTTCAAAAACCCATTCATAGGATAATCGCGGGCCACAAAGGTTTCTGGGTGGTTAAGGTTTTAATAAAAAAATGGGTTTTCAGACTATTGAAAAAATTCCATATTGTAATATGAACTTTTTAGATTGTAACCAAAACACAGTGGGTTTTTAAAACCCAACTTCGGCAATATTCAGAAAATCCATATTCTTAATTAATTGCTTTAGGGTTTATGCGGTGTTAATCTGAAACTTTTTCAGATGTAAGTCGCAAACTTTTTTGCAGTTCAATTCCAAATTTCAATCAATAACAATAAAACAATTTAATCAAATTATAGAAATAAATCTTGCTCTGATACATAATTGAAACTAAATTCATCAATATTCTAGTTTGGATGTGTGTTGGTCTCAGCTATATTGCTAGTTTTATGGGAAAGCCTATCTATCTAGATCAAGCAACAACTGACATCAAGCGCTTAAATTTTACTAGGGTTAGTCTAGTAATAGATGGCTTAAAATATCTTCGTTCTAAAATTACTATATTAAGACTTAATGATAGATTTAATCCAGTTGAGGATATAGTGAAAGTTTTTTATATGTGGAAGCCTAAACCATTGAACCCCTCCAAGATATGGAAACCTACAGGCAGAGTCTTCAAATTTAAAGAGAAAAAAATCTTCATTATTTACAAACACCTCCAACAGCTCATGTTTTTTCCAATTATGAAAGGCCTATTGCTTCATTCAGGGAAAGCTACCGTTCTGTCCAGAAAAAACCAAGTATAGTATAACTCCATCTGCATGCACCTGCTGTCAAGATTTCCAAGGGTGGGGAAACAATCCTCTAGTCAGCAATTTTAGAAGGTGGAAAATAATTCAACTTAATCTTAGGTCTTGGATCACTAGCTACCTGGACCCAAGACTTGTAGATGGATTGACTCACATTTGCATTCTGATCAACATTTGATGAAGAACCATGTATAACTTTGGAAAGAAGAGTTTCAGCAGGTAGAGGGATGTTGGAGTTCAAGGGTGGGAAATTATAGTCCATTGGAAAAGAGCAAGAACTTGAAGGTAAATTTTTTATAGGTACACCTCAAAAGCTGGATCTCTCGGAGGTACTCAAAGAAGAAGAAAGTGGTACAAGCAAGCAAAGAAAATGGGAAAACAAAAGGAGAAAATGTGTGTGTGAAAAGATGTTGTTAGGGGTTAAGCATAAAGGTGGCAGAAAGAAGAAAGCAAGTGAAGCAGCAGGAAGGAATAATAGGAAAGGAGATGAAGATAAGCAAAATTAGGCATTGTTGCAAAGGAAAGTGTATGACTAGTTGCAGCGAAGCTCGAGAGAGATTCAGCAGCGCCATCAGCATCTCACTCTAATGAAGGGTAGCTTATGATAACTTTTCATGTCCTTTCTTACGATTATTTTATTTTAGTATTGTTTTCTTTATTTTTAATTTAATCTGCATTATATGTAGTTTCTTTCCTTCAAAAAAAGTAAAAAGAAGAAGGATAAGAGTATAAATATTCTTTCCAATAAAACAAGTCACTGACATGTCATTATTTTTTAATAAAGAAATAACATATTAAGACTTTTAAATAGGCAAACTTAAGATTTTACAAGGAAAACTATACTTTATTATAATAGCATTTCTAGGCATATATAAAAAACCAATGTAATGACTTAAGTATAATAGTGAAGTATAAAACATTATCCACCTCAATTAATGATCAAATTTCTTTTGAGCGTTTCACTAAGCTTGTGCTTGTCTTTGTAGGCAGTTAGATGATATCTGATTTTGTTGCATATTAAGTTACATGTGGCTTCTTTGTTCATGCTTTGATTATGGAAATTTCTTTTATTTCTTTCATCCCATATGCTAGACACTAAGTAGGTTGGTGCTACCTTGTAAGCCCACTTATCTCTTTCTGTTATAAGTTTACTTGTGATGTTCCAATCCATTATCTCTTTTCAACTTGTAGGTGCATTGTCCAAGTTGCATAGTTTTAGAATTTGGCTCTAGATGAATGTTGTATAAGGATTGAAAGAATAAATGCTCATTGGACTCCATGAATGTTTTGCATAAAATACAACAATTGGGGATTTGTGCAAACTTTGCAATTATGCTCATTGTTGGAAGCATATCCTCTATTGCTAGCCACAATAAATGGAACGCTCAAAGTTGCTGATGTCTGTGCCAAACCAACTTGTACTAGTTGGCTAAGTTGTTTGAACCAATGAGTACTTCTTTGCATGACTCAATAGTGAATTTGCCTGATTTAGTTCTTCTCCATATCACATCATCATCATCATTGTTCATATTGAAGTTTGTGAGGAGCCTTATCTGAGTTGTGGAGGATGTCAAGCCGATACTATTTCTGGTCTGGAGAGCTTGTATTACTTTATCATTGTCATTGAAGATACCTTTTAGTGACTGAGCTTCCTGGAGTAACTCTGGAGGCCTAAAAATAGTCCAATGATCTAATCAAAATAAGGTTTCAAGTCCATTACCTACCACATTAAAACAATCCATTCTAATTTTATCCCTGGCTTCGAGTAGGAATTTCATATTATTATGTTTACTTATAATTAGCTAAAGAACTTAGTTGAGAAAATTTTAATTGTATTATTATTAAATTAAAAAAGAGACTATTACATAAATTAGTTAAGTTACCTTTGTTTCAAATCGAAAAAAGTGATATTTTGATAACAAAAAAAGTGATATTTTATCTATAAATAACTTTAATTTAGAATAAAAAACTTTAAATAACTTTAAAAATAATAATCTTTTTACCTATATTGTATAACTCGATTGATATTATATTAAAAAAAACAATTTAAACTTATGACAACATTTTATAGGATGAGATAACCCAATTGATATGATGATTTAGGAACCTAATTAATTAACTACTATATAGTAAGCATGAAGATAGGTGACGACAAAGAATTTAAATCCAACCATCTAATGCATCCAACAGCTGTCGTTTTTTGTCGTTTTACTTTACTCTCGAACGTTCCGCTAGAGCGAAAGTTCTGCGCTCTTTCCTCTAGCTTCTTCTCCTTCTCCACCATCGGCTTCTTTCCTTTGATACTGCTTCTCGTTTCTCGAACATGGGATCTGATTTCCTTCTCCAGCGACGCTTATCCATATTCTCTATCTCAGGTCAGTTGATTATTTTCACTTCTCCAGCGACGCTCACCCATATTCTCTACCTCAGGTCAGTTCATTATTTTGACGATGGAAGCTTTAGTCCAGCCCATCTCTTTCATGTTTTGAATCAGACGGAGTTCGAGTGATTGGAGATGTCATCGACGTTGTTCGAGGTTACACACGCCACCCAAGAGGAGGTTGAGCGGTTCGAACGCCTCATCGTCAAGGATTTACAAAATGAGCGGGCAACCTCCAAGGACCGCCTCTATCAGAGCCACCATGTTCGCAATATGATTGAAACTATCATCGCCACAACTGAAAAGCTTGTAAATTTCTTCCTATTTTAATTCTCTAGAAGCTTCTCTGATTGAAGTAGCTTTAGAGTGATTATAAAGATTATTTTTTCTGGTTTGGTGTATAGGTGGAGATTTATAAAGATAAGGATAGTGCCAGGAAGGATGAGATTGGTGCTCTTGGAGTTCAAACTGCTACTGGAACCAACGTGTTTAGTGCATTTTATGACAAATTGAAAGAGGTTAGCACCTTTTTCTCTTAAAAATTTGACGATGCAAGACGCAGTTTTATTATTAGGGTTTATTTATACTTGTGGACTTATCTAGACACACTATTTCTATTTGTAGGCAATTGTGTAATTTTTTTATTTATGAAGCATGCTTATGGTTTAAATTTGATATGTGATAGATTTAGGAGTATCATAGAAGACATCCTGTTGTGCGTGTTGTTGATACCAATGAGCAGGACGAGTCATTGCTTAAGGAGGAGCCAATTGTAGAGTTTACTGGGGAGGTATGTATAGGTCAGCTTCCTTTTGCTTTAGCCATAGAGTATTCTTCGTTGATGTCTACTTTCAGTTGTTCTTAGAAGACACAATGAATGCCTCAAGAAAGACGTGAAATTCTTGTTTAGCATTTCTTGTTCTGCATTTCAATTCGGGCTCAAATACCTTAAAACTCAAAAGTGACTGGAATTCTAGAACGGATTCCTTCCCTAGCAAAATATCTGGCAGAATACTGCTCTGCATCTGTAAGACTCATTGCAAAACTTTGCTCTAGCAGAATACTGCTATGCATCTGTAAGACTCATTGCAAAACTTTGCTCTATCATGTGATTTGTGTATCGAAATATTCCCTGGGACTTGTACACATACTATTTGCTCCATTTCTTTTGAGCCTTTGATCGCAGGAAAAGGACTTGGACACATGCTATTTTCTCCAATGTTGTTTTTTTCCTGCACATTCTCTTCACATTAAGTGTTTGTGAGCTTCCAAGATTAGTATATCATGATTTAATATATAATCGTGAAGGCTTTCCCATCTTTTATTGGCATTTTTTCCCTCTAGCAGAGGCTTATGGTAGTTTTCTGATATATTTCAACTTAACTAAATTTGTTATTGTTTACTTTTACTGGACTTTTCCACTGAAGGGTAAAGCTTGGCCTGTCAATCAGTGGAAGTTCTATGTTGCCTTTGGTTTGTTCCGTGCTGCATCAATCTTTGCTGGAGTACCTAGTCGTTGGATTATGGTAATTTCTAGATGCAAATTTGATGTTTTATCCAAATTTTGATATGGACATTTTTATCATTAAAGTTCAATGCATTAACACAATAATGATCACTGCGTTGTTTATAGGGTAATGCTTCAGGAGGAGAGCGTGCTCGAAATGCGGGAACTCTAGCAAATTGTCTTATAGACTCTGCATTGGATTATATAGGAAGAAAGTCTGTGCTTTCTGATCACCCTCCATCTGGTAGCTTCTACCATTAACCAAGTGCCTTCATTGCTTTATGTCTCGCTTGTATCTGGTTCGCCAAATGCTTTAAATCATTTCCATCTTACAATTGTCTTCGTTCATTTGGCATTAGATAGTATTTATGATGTTTTACTCGTTCATCAAGTTACTGGTTCAACAAATAGTATGCTTAGGCGGCCAGGGAGTGTTCTGCCTTCCCCTATAGATGACTATTGTGTCAATGGCTCTGTTTCTACGGTAAAACCAATTATCAAGAAATTTTCAAATGTAAGTTCAATTTATCCCTGAATAAATAGATGTTGACTTTTACACCAGATCATTGGAGAAGTCTTGACCATCAATGCACACCTGAATTTGACAATTGTTAATTTCGTTGAATGTGAAATATCTCGTGTAATTTATTTAATTATGTCATAAATTGGTTATTTGTTTTTGATTATATGAAGAATTGATGGTGGCTGTCTAAGTTGACCGATGACAATATAGGAAAACAGATCTGGTATGAATGTGGGTGCAAATTTGAGAAAAAACTGTGGCGATATTGTTAATTGTTCCCAACTCACCCAATTTTTATAGCTAGGATGCCTATTTAATTTCTAAGTTGACCGATGACATAAGATAAAACAGATCTGGTATGACTATAGGTGCAAATTTGAGAAAAGAAATGCCTTTTGTTTTAACTTAGCAATTGTCCATATGCATATTCAATTAACTGATTTTATCTTTATCTATCATGGAAATTGTTTCAACAACAACAAATTCAAAGGAACAAAACCAATTTACTTATATGTGTGTTTATGAAAATTACAGTGTGGATGATGGATTTCCAAATGCCACTTTCCATTTTGAAAATTCAGTACTCTTGAAGGTCTATCCCCATGATTATCTGTTCCCCTTTGTAAGTATATTCTGCAAGTTCATGAAGGTCTTTGCTTTTGGTTTTTGTTCTCTTCTTCTCTCCTGGAATAGCCTAGAATTCCAGTTTGTGTAGTTGTTTCATGTAATGTTGTCAACTTGCATTTTCTTTATCCATTCTACACCTATACTCAAATTGTTTTCCATGATGTTGTTACAAACAACTTGAGTCACCATGCTTCCATGGAAAATTAATTTCAATTTTCATGAAAATTAAGTTGTCTCTAATAATTGGTTGACGTGTTTTCTTGAGTTTGACTCAAGGAGCCATTATATTAGTCTGGTGTTTGGATTCTTATGGAGTTAAAACTGGATAGTCTCTTTTTGTTATTAAGTTGATGTTTTCCTAGTGTCTATCTCTGTTCTGGAATTTGATCCAGCTAGAGAACCATTATGTCCCTCATTCTATTCTTCATTTGGAATGTTGCTGCTGCTGTTGGAAAATTTATTTGTGTCCAATTGCGCAAATTATTAATGCACCAATGGGCTTTTTTTAATGTCTGTTGAGCGATAGAGCTTTCTGAATTAGAGTGATGTATCAGTGTGTGGACAATAAGAGAGGGAGAAAACATAGTTGCAAGGAATATATAGGTTTATTGTTAACTTCATGAACCTAGCTACTTACCTTTGACATATTTCGTCACTTGCTATTTGCCTTTTCCGTAGTTTTAGTTCCTGAATTATGCTGTTGTATCCTTAGCCCTGGTCTTTTGATTTGTCGATGCTTTCATGCATTGATCAGAATTCCCATAGATGAATCAGGTTTATGTTGGCAGTTGATTATGCTGAAGGAGAATTGGATAATTGCTGTTTCTAATCTCCATGTTCCTTACGGTTACATATGAGTCTTCAGTCTCTTATGGATGGCTTATCTTTCTTACCATATAGGTCATGTATCTCAGTCTATTTACTACGTAATTCTCATAACTGAGTTCATTCACTTGGGTATTTGCAGGAGGGTTTGTGGTGTATTGGTTGGCAAAACAGTGGAATGCAATCAAGGGACAAAAGGAATATGACTCTTTTGGGAGGTAATAGGAAATGTTGCACATCCCTACTTCATATGTCAGATGCGTGTGAACTGCAAAATAGTTAATCTTTCCTCTATAAAGTTCCTCTGATATCTCTTCTTTCTAACTCTATCATTACCCATATATGGTGTTGGTTGTGATCTATGATACAATTACCTAATTCTTACACGTTAACTGAGACTGTAATGTCTTTAGTACATTTTTCAAACTTTTACGATCCCTCAAACATTGTCTAATATCCCTTAAGGAGAGGGAAAAAGGAACAAAAATATGTCAATCTTCTTTTGAACAAAACTAGAAATCTTTTATTACAAGAAGAAAAATGTTGGTTTGTATTTACTGGATTACACTAATCTTCTTCATCATTGGTCTTCTAATATGTTCTAGTTTTATTGTCATGTACAGATTTAGTTCTTTCAAATAAGCTGGTCTTATATGATCTTGAACAGTAGGCCATTGGATGGGCTGAATATAACTGTGAGTCTGACGTTAATCTTATTCGTCCACACTTTAAATTGTCATGCTTACATCTTACGTTTCTTTGCAGTGAAGCTTGATTTAGTTTCAGAATATATTAGAAAGTTTGCAATCTTTGTTAGTTTAGACATTTTGATATTTCTGTTAGTTCAATTGGCCTTTGCTTCCGTTAAAATGAAATGTTTAGGACTAACTTTCTACTGATCTCTGAGATGAGGAGGAAATTAGGTGGTGAGGAGTAACTTTTGGAAAGACAGGCCTTGACATTTATCATTAATTGGGTATTCCCTGGTTATTCACCATGCCTGTTCCTATTCAAGTGGAAGTAAATGATTCTATAGTTCAGAGTAATACTCGTGGTTTCTGATTAGATAACTTCCTTGAATTGAACAAAATAGTTAGGAAGTCCTCAACAATGTAGGTAATAGCTCTTCAACAAATACATCTTAGGCAATGATATGTTTTCACTAAAATGTGAGTTATATAGTTAATGTACCTTCTTTTTCTAGGCTCGAAAGCTGGTGAATCATTGGATAATTTTTTGACGATTGTCTCTATTAGAATTGGTCAGGTCCAATTGAATTTCTTTGAGGGAGTTATTTACTTAGAAAATTCTTGATGCAAAGTTAGATTGAAGGAATTGTGTTGTACAGTTTCCTAGCTTAGCTAAGCTTCTTTTTTGGTAAAAAGATCTTAGTCGAAGGGATCTTAAAATGGAGAGGAGAGTCTAGGTCTTGATGGAATGCAAAACGACATTATTTCAAAGAGAGGGAAATGGTGAACAAGGGATTACTTGGTTATGCTTTAGAGTTCCAACTCTGGAAATCGTAATGTTTTTAGTTCCAGTGCTATCTTTATTTCATTTTCTAAAAATGAATGTTGAAATTTTAAACAAATTAGTATGGCGGAGCACTCTTAAAGTTCCGACGCAAGTTCATGGCTAGCTGTTTAGAGAGTTTATTGAGTGAAGCAAGGGCAATATGTTGAATTGGTTTCATAGCTTTTATGTAATTTTTTGTATCTTGTTTCTCTAAGCCAACCTTTCCATTCCTAATTTTCAGGCTCTTCAAGCATCAAAGTGCAGGATGAAAAAACTAGAACAGTGCATTTAGTTGGTTCCCACTACATTTCATCTGGCGGCAGTTTCAATATGCTACATGCTTTTATCATGTGGTTGCTAATAAGTACGTTACTGTGCAATATTCGTTAGAAATTCTAACGCTGATACCGATACAATTAGTCATAAGTGAATACTAAATTAATTGGCGAAAGAAAAATAGTTAGTGTTTTTCGTGTCGCGGAATAGATACCTTGAATATGTCTTCCTTTCTCAGTAGTTGGTAAAGATCATTTAAAATCGAACAGCCAGAACAAGGCTTGGATGCATATAAACTTTTAAATAGTTGCATTGTTGTTGAGCGGAGCAAGCTTTGTGGTGAGTTGACTGAAACTCAAATCCTTCTGCTTTAGCTGAAAACTGAGAGGAGTCTAATCTAGAGATTGAGTGGTACATTATATCAGATATAATTTATGTAATATTAGAAATTAAGCATCTTACTAGGCTCGATTGGACATCCATATGCCTTGATTATATTACGGGCATTCACATTAAGTGGTATCTTAAACAGTTTAAGCAATTGGAGAGAAACTTGGGATGTATGTGAGCCTCTTGTAGTGGGTCATAACTTACATGACCTCTTAATTTCTTTTTTCCGCCTATTACTTCCAGTGGAGGGGAGTTGCACGGCTATACACTGGTGGTGATACAGTGGTATTGTCACTTTTTTTTCACAACTATTCTAATTCTCTAAAAGGTTTTGTCTGCTACTTGCAAAAAAATTCTTTCTTGGGCTCATGACATGATATTCTACCAGACACAAGTATAACTTAAGTATACAACCTTTTATTATGCATGGTGAGACTTCTTGCAATAGTTTTGAATTGTTTCAAATAACAAAGAAAAAATAATCAAGATGTTAAGCTATTTAGATGTTGATTAGCTTATCTAGTTGTTAAGCTAGAGTTGTATGTCATTTTAAATTTAACATAATACATCTTTAATAAACTTCTTAAAGGTAAGACATAAATGTAAAAAAAAACTAAAGTTGAGTCTATAAGTAGGAAAAGCACGCAAATGAAACATGAAAATAAAAACCCATTTTATTCACATATTGTTGATATGCCTTCTTCATTCAAAATAGGGTATTGTTTTACTATTTGGTGAATTAAGATTCAGGCTTCTTAATCTATTCATATAATATATGATTTTATGGTTTAAATCAATTTAAGATTTCATTTTGATCAAAAGTTAATATAAATCTTAGGTCAATTATTATTAAATTGTTCAATTAAATAATAAAATAAAGATTTCATACACTAATGCATCCTTTGTTAATATCTTTCAGAAGATGTGATCAACGATGTCTAAGAGGGACCATCAAACTGTGCCGCTTGCAGTGCTGTTAAAGCGAGTTCTATCAACCTAATGATGCATTTCTAAATTATTGTTAATTATTTTTTAGATTGGTCCTAAGAGGCTTTGCACTGGTGGATTGTGTATTTCACGATCTAGAGATGATGATGTTGTTGTATGCTTACATTTGTGTCCGCTGAGTGTTAAGATTTATCTTTTCTAAGTCATGGTTGATGATTTGGACTTAGTCCCCTTACTTAAATACTATATAATGCTAAAAGTAACTGGGCATTGAACTCCAACGAATTACTACTGCCAATATGCGCAGTAACAACCTGCTAGTCCAATCCTAAAGACGGTGGAAAAAAAAAAAAGTTTAGCAACAACTAAAAATCTAATCATTTCTTGAATATCACACCTGCCTAATTAAACCGAACTTTTATGGTCGTGCCTCGGAAATGTCCCACGTTATTGAGTACCTATTTTTTAAAAACTTACAACAACAATATCCTAATAAAAGTCCTTCTAAGTGCGCGAGATTTGGAGAGATTTACAACTAGGCAACCTTAAGTCTGACTACTAGACAGATTGTTTCCAATCAACAAGCATAAAAATATTTGTATATAAATAAATAAATAAATACATATACATATACATATACTTATTAAAATAATAAAGTAATAATAATAAGAAATATAAATAAATACTTGCAAATAAAAAATATAAAAATAAGTAATATAATAAATATAGAATAAGATTAAAAATAAAAATAAAAAGTAAAATAAGTAAATAAATACACTAACTAAAAAGAAGACAAGTAAATAAGTAAACCAAAAGAGAAATATTACATATTATATATTTAGGCTAAATACAAAACATAAGTATCGAAGGAAGATACTTAGACACATGAGAAAGAAAAGAATATCTCTATATGAAATCATTCACTCGTATCTTAGTAAGCTAAAGTTTTCCATTAAAGATCATATTCTCAATAAGTTCCAACATAGTTATATCATTTTTAATAATCTCCCTCATTTTTTCTTAGACAGTTCTTTTTTCTTCTTACAATCTTAAGTACAATCTTATCGCATTTTCTTACTAGAGCGTTATGATGCATCTTCTTAACATGTCTAAACCACCTAAACCTTGTCTTTATTAATCTTTCTTTAATATTAACCATCTTTAATTTGTTTCTTACCATTACATTTTTAACCTTATCTCTTTTAGTAAGGTAGCACATTTAATGGAGCATCTTCATCTCCACTACCATTAACCTATAACTATACACCTGTTTAATAGGCCAAGACCCACTTCATAAAGCAGGGTTGGCTTTATCGCTAAATGATAAAATTTACTTTTAAGTTTAAGTGGTATATAATTACGATGTATATAATTACTAAAAACTATAATATGATACTAACTTAAATATATCTTGCATTTTTCAATGAACTTAAAAACTATATATCTAGAGCCAGTTATGCCTAAAAATATCATACTACACATCTAATCATATTAATTACAAGTCAAAATAACTACTTGATGCTATTCAATCGAGAAAATCATAGAATTGATATGATAAATTAAGAATATAATTTTGCTATTATGGGATTTTGCTAGACTAGAGTGAGAGCCAGAATTTTGGCAAATTAAGAATATAATTTGGCAGATGGATGTATACAATACATAGTATGACACCTCAATATACATCAAGCACGTTGAAATCACAACTTGATTCTTAAATCCATTTCAAGCTATTAAAGTTTCATCAAACATACAATATTGAAATATTTATTCTAAACATACAATAGTACTTCACCTTTTCAGTGATAGCCAAGAGGGGCTGGTGCCTCCCTTAATTCCTTGCCCTGGTAATGAACATCCTGCAATGCACGGGTTGATGCAGAGTCATTCATATAGACAACACAGCTTGATGCAGAGTCATTCATATAGACAACAGACAGACGTAGCAAGCAGAAACAATAAATGTACAAATTATGCAGTATTACTAGTTGAGAGGCAACTGCGATGTGCAGTTATCTGTGTCCTACAGAACACTAGGCTTGGAGAATGGAAAGGCCTGGTTCTATTCAAAATGACCGACCATCAAGATCAAACAACTCATGTAACTTACAGAAGCAAAATGATTGACATCTCGATGGTGAGCTTCATCAGCACGAATGACAGTAATAACATCCTCCAGAGTTGCATCTTTGGGTAGCCTCCAGTAGTCTATTGAGATGGCTGGTGCAGGAACATTCTCAATTTTGCCATTTCTAATGTCTTTTAAATATTCTGTGTATGAGTGTATGGCCTCCTCTTCCAAGTAGCCCACAATTCTATGAGCCAGTTTTGGTGAAAGTACATAAAGCACAAAGTAGGCATTAAAAAAGACTCCCTGAACAGCAAGAACCAAGAGCCTCTCGTACCATCTGGGCTGAACTAGTTCCACCATGGTCATCAGATGCATTCTCTCGTTCTCTGCTTCTTCCAGTAAGGCTTTAATCCAACCTCCACTTTGCTGGAATTTCCGTAGTGACCTTAGGTGTAGTAGCATACCTCCAACCATACCAGGTACAGCTGCCACTGTCTCCAACATCATTGCCCTGCAACCGTACCGTCTCTGCAAATTTCGACATATATATATTATACATATTATTAGCAAGTCCCCACCAAACTCCTCGGATCAAGTACGTGGAATTGTCTAAAACTTATACCTGAAAGAATATATCAGTTGGAAACCGAAGAATTTTCACAGTCCTGTAAGCAAATTTATCCAGATACGTCTTGGGCACATGATGTTTAGACAGATCTATGGACGTATCAGAGCGATACGTCTCCCAAGGCTTCAAAACAAATGTAACCAAACAAACATTACAACTCTCGATCTCTCATTTTCCTTATTATTTCAACTAATTAGTGATTACCATGAAACAGTTCCAAGGCCACTCGCTACCATCCTCTCTCTTGATATTAGGTCTAGATATCCCCCAGTAGCTCGACACCACCGTCCCGTCACTCGCTTTCACGACCTCTCTATTATCTCCCTTCTTATTCTTCTCCTTCTCAGCCACCTCCGTCGACGAGCTCATCATCCTCCCCCTCCACTCTTGTTGACTAACTGTGGAAATGCTTCGGCGGCCTGCTTGGACCTTGACCACCCAACTCGTCAGGAAGCGGTTCATCGTCACGATCAAGAGGGACAAATCCAACGCTCTCTGGTGTTAGACAACAGAACTTGGTGGAATCACTGGCCAAGTCTATGGGAAATTTTGATATATCGGTCGGAAGACGATACGTGTCGGTAAGACGGTGAGTTAATCTAACTTCAAAACTTCATCATACCAGGAAAAAGAAAGGACAAAAGAAGAAGACTTGTTCTTTTACCAATCTCTCAGAGCCCTGTGTCTGCATAAAATTTTTTTTACTCTCCCCTAAACAAGCTTACCATCCACTCCAGTCACTACACGACAACCTCGTAAAGCCGCCATAAAAGCAACACAGTAATCAAGAAAAACACACAACATGATCATAAATTTATAAATGAAATAAAAATAAACTTGTCCCTAAAAGTTTTTTCCTAAAATTTGCAACACACAATAATTTGATTTTTTTTTACAATTTCTTTGTGGTATACAACTATGCTTTCTCTCTTTGGAGGTGAGACAATGGTCAATACACCTGTAGGAGACATTTAGAAAAATATGCCAAAAGAAGAGAAAACACTGAAAAGATTTGGACATAAATAAGTCATCAACTCATTCTTTTACATTATTGATAAAAATTTCAAATACAAACAATCAAAGTTTACAATTTCGTTTAAAAATTCCGACACAGCCATTACGACTATAGACTTATTCTTATGCATAAATACTTGTATTCACACATTAAAAAAGAAATTCGCTTCCTAATCCAACTCAATTTAGATTAGATACTCAATTATTGTATTGTACGAGTGGGGACATTTATTGTCGTGCATTCTGATTCTGACTCATCATCTTATGCTTTAGGAATGAAATTGCAGAGAAATCTTCATAAGACTGTCCTAGGTTAAGTTCTTGTTAGTTTTTCTTTTGCATGACTGACAATGATAATAGACGAAATATTGTCCAATGAGCTCGTCATTTTTTCCTCTTCACAATTAATTATTATAGAATGGTTGTAATTTTGGTTTTTTAGTCAATGAAATGATAAATTTTCACATTCAAATCATATTGTCTTATTATTTTTCGTAGTTAATTTAATTGGATATATATTATCACTATAAAATAATATTGAAAATATTACAAGTAGTAATAAAAATACAGTGATATATATTAAAAATTACAAAAGAAAATTTTAATTTCAAGTTAAATAAGATAAAATTTTATTAACAAAAGGGTATTAATAAAAACATATTAATATAAAATTTTGATGCTAATGAAATTTAATGTTTTAACAAGAAAAAAAGGATGTCTTATATTAACAGATCAAGAAAGTTAATGTCTTAATCATCATCATCATCACCCAGTTTGAAATCCCGCAATGAAACGGAGTTTGGGGAGGTCTGATAGTACGCAACCTTACCCCTACATAATAGAGAGGCTGTTTCCGAAAAGTTAATGTCTTAATATTAATGCAAATTGTTTGCTTGTTTTAAAGAAGGCAATATCACAAGTATATAGATCATATATTGTAGTATATAGGATACCGTTTCCAACAGGATTTGATTAATCACCTAACAATTTGAATGCACTTTTTATAACGTAATAAAAGATTAACTTAAATAAATTAACTGAGATTATAATAAATTAATAAAACTTAATAATTGAAATTAGTAAAGATAACAATAAGAGTAAGGTTAATCAATCATGGAAACACAGGGGTTATTCCATTCTTTTTTTTATCTTATTAATTCAATTATGCCTAATTCTAGATATCATAAAGTTTTGATTACTTTATCTGAAGCTTCACATGTTTAAAGTGACTTACACGATCAGTATACACAATCGTGTAAGTCCATAATTAATCCAATTCTTCCATTCCATGCTACGATTTCACCCGATACATCTCCTTTGGGTCAATGAAGGTAATTATTACCTAAAACACACTTTAAGTTAATTAAGTACCAAAAACACTATCCAACTCTTAAATAACAAGCAAAATACATTAAATACAGGTATATAAATATAGACAAATAATTGTCTATCAAAACATCTCCAGACTTAAACTTTTACTTGTCTTCAAGCAAATCATAATCTAATTCATCAAACCTATAACATCCATCCCCTATTAACCTCAACTTGTCCATCCATACCCTTCATCCTCATCTTACATCAATCAAATTGGCATACAATTATATTCAAGTCATTGTAGAGACGATGTTTATAAGTAAATATTAAGAACAATCACATAGAAAATTGTTTTGAATCAAAAATGCAAATTTTACACCCTCACCAGGGATTTACTCAATGCACTCAAAGTGTTTAGGGTGAAAAATGTAAGAACTCTCAAATTGATGCATAGAAGGATTCTTAACCATAAGCTTCCAATAAAATCATATTTTCACCAATTATAAGTAAACTAGAAACAAAAATTAAGAGGTATTATTACCAGGTTTTAATGAGGCTTAGGTTAGGGTATGATGGGGATAATAAAAAAGGATGATAATATTGAAGGATATTTACATTAAAAAAATTACCTACAACTTATTTCTTTAAAATATAGGTTCTTCATATTATAATTACATTGGTACCAAAAATTTAACATTTTTTATGCTCACAACATATATTTTTATTTTTTACTTTTTATTTGTTTATTTTTCGAGCATTTATCATCTACCAACAATTAAAGAAATATTAGATCTTTTCAAAATTTTAAGTTTCAAGCAATAACTTAATGTAAATAGCCTTCATGGTTGAAAATAATAACAAGGCTTTAAGATAAATAAGGTAAAGGCTAATAATATGGTTATAATCAATGAAAAGGCTCAAGTCTCAAAATTGGTTACTCCTAAAGGATAAAATATAGTAGGATAATAAACAAGAAAATATGATGAACAAAGGTTCAATCTAAATCCTTTATCATTTCAGTGCTTCTAATTTAACAAATATGATATTAATATGATAATAAAATCAAGTTCTAGAATTATCCAACTATGCGTGATAACACGCACAGAGGAATAAAAGAGCTTAAATAACGATGTATTTGCTTTTTGGCTAAAAAACTCACAAAAATAATTTTGTGTGTAAATAATATGCAATTTTCATTCAAAATATTTATCTCAATAATTACTAAAAAATATAACTTATAAAAGCAAGTATACCTTTTGCATATTAATTCAATTCAATAATCAATAATGATATAAAGTATTTTGGACTGATTTATCTAACTCGGGATATTAGTTAATAAGATTTAATAAAAAAGATTATAATAAACTTAAGAAAATTGAATTTCCTTCGAAACACTTAAAATTGTATTTTCCTCAATGTACATAATGTAAGCACATAAAAAATAAAATAAAATAAGAAAAAATTGAGAAAGGTTAATTGATACTACCTTAAATAAGAATATCAAGTCCTAAAGTGAAGAAGATCCATCTTATACATGTATACATATCCAACCTTGCAAAATATA
Source organism: Erythroxylum domingense (assembly GCA_025594535.1). Lineage (NCBI taxonomy): Eukaryota > Viridiplantae > Streptophyta > Magnoliopsida > Malpighiales > Erythroxylaceae > Erythroxylum > Erythroxylum domingense. Next base: position 16,355,659 of record JANQBM010000005.1, on the reverse strand, counting down.
AACAAAGGTTGATAAAAAGATAAAAGAAAATAATGTAAGAACATTGAAGAAAGAACATTGGAATACAAATATCATAACATAAATGATAGATCAATTATTTAGAAAAATAAAAGAAAATAAGAAAATTACACAAAAGTAAGGAAAAAAGAAAGAAAAGACCAAATACAAGCATCCTTTAGTCCTTCTGTGATCTGGAATAGCTATCAAAGGAGGGTCCTCGAGTCGTATAGCCTCAAATTAATATTCAGTTGAAGATTATGTAGTCGCTACAGATGGTGGAGGTGGGAAAGACATTTCAAATTGGCCCACCATTTGCGTCAATAATTCCACTAACCATCTACCATAGCTTGCTCTGCATCTACTTTGAGCTTTGAGCTACTTTATCCACTTCGTAATCTCCGTTTGTTGTGCTTAGATAGTACACTAAACACTTAGGATCTTCCCCATGTGTTTCTTCAATCAAGCTATCTTCAGCTGGTCTGGGTGTGGTGTATGTGCCTTAGGTACTTCCGCACTAACCTCCTCTTATGCGACTCCTTCCGTCTAGGATGACGATGAGCTCAATTGTGATGGCTACTTAGCTATGTGTGGATCCTTATCTGCTCTCAATGCTTCCAGCTTGTTGAGAACCCCAATCAGGTGGTAGATGTCGTCTGTAGGTCCCTACTATCTAGTACCATATACATATGTTTCATCACGTCCAGGTTTAGAATTGCCTTGGTACCAACAATTCGCATCACTAGTAGTCTATCAAAGACCCCTATCCTCTGTGCAAGCCTCGTCATATAAGTTCTGATACATATCATTTTGATCTTCTTCTCTTCACTTTAACACTAGATGAATTGGGCTAAAGCTTTCCCCAGATATATTAGCGTTCGCTCACTCATGCTCCACAAGTAGGACATGTTTAAGTTCCTGACTACTCCAAAGCTATCACCCAGTGTACTCAGTTTATGAGTCAGAATTTCATGCATGTATCTGAGAGTGAGGTGTCATAGAGATGATGTCTTGGATCTACTGGGGTCTTAGTTGCCGTCCTTGCTAATAATGCTTCAAAATTGGTGAGAAGACATCTCATACGATAAGTCTAGCAACAGGGTTACGTTGTTTGACATTCCTATGAACTCCTAATTGTACAACCCCATCATGAAGGAGAACTCTAAATAGCTCATGCAGACCATCTCCCCTAATAGCTCGAAATGGATCGTGCTTGGCTAATCCTTGTCGTAGTAGCCTTTCTCCATAAAGAATGTGGAGATCACATCGATCGTCATCTCCTAATACGAGGGCTCTACAATCTTGAAGAATTAAGACCACACTCTAATATTGATAAGGTTTTGAACCTGCTAAACCAAATTGACTTGCTCCAACGCCTCCCAGCTAATGCTTCGACCAATATTGAAATTCTTCTCCCTGAGTCGTTGATATTGCTCCTCATAGGCTGCGACATTAAATAGTAACATCAGAGGTTGCTCTGGTGGCTGGACTACGTTAGCCTTCCCGTGTTATGGACAAGCTCCCCTCGAGTCTCTGAAGCACCCTTCTCCTCATTGCCTCTTCCTTGATGCCTTTTTTTCTCATCTCGGTCTCAAAATTGTACTTGAAACTTTAACTAAATGTGAGAAAATAGCAAATAAAGCATGAAAATGTGAAAATACACTAGAAAAGGAACATTAAACGAATAATAAAATCAAAAACAAATTATTTAACAAAAATAAATAAGTAATAAAATAAGAAGAGTAAAATAATTAGATTGTCAAGCATAAAACTAAAATCTCAAACATTTCAATTACAAATAAAACTAAGCTAACATTACAAAATTAAACTTAAACTTGAACACTAGACTTTAGTACATTGCATTACGATAAGCCAATATACAGATGGTCCGATTTGCTTCTTGATTACTCTTCATATGCTCAAGCTTATTAAAGACATCAACATAGTTTAAGTTAATGAAATGTAAATCGTATAACTCATGTATTGCTCTCCAAATTTTGGCCAAGAAATCACATTTAAAGAATATGTGTTGAGTAGTCTCTTTCTTTTTCACACAAAGGCAACACGTTTAAGTAGTGTTGAAGAAACTTAATTTGTCCAAGGTATTAGTCTTTGTATATGGATTATCCAAAATAGAAATGTGATTTTAAGTAACTGCTTTTGGCACCAAACAATATCATACCACATCATTCTTTGTATTGGAGGAGTTAGAAATTTCCATAAGTGTAATTGCTAGCTGAATGCTTTAGCCATACATGTAGGTCCTCTTTAGATAGATTGGGGGAGTATTCAAACAATGAATTACCAAGTAGAGATGCATTGTAAGAGTAGTTATTCCCCTCTATTGCATTGACTTCCAAAGAAATAAAAAATATTCCTCTAAGTGAGTTGAACATATTGGTCTTATAAAGGGGACTATTTTTGCTCCATTTATCAAATCACAGTGATGCTTCCTTCTCATTACCAATTAATCATCTAAAACACATTTCAACTCTTTCCTTTAATTTGAGCAGTTGACACATGAACTAGGAATGTAAAGATAAGCTTCTCATTTTCCATAAGCTTTTTTCCTTTGAGGAAGTATGTGTGAAACCCATTGAACCTATAAATCTTCCTTATTAGATAGAATTCACTATAATTTCCCTACTGAGAGAGATTGGTTAGCCAACTTCATAGAAGTGACATGTTATGCTCCTACTACTTTTGGTTTATAAGCATAAGGCGATTTGAATTTGGCATAGTATCTCTTAATCCCTTCTCCCAATTATAGAAAGCTTCTTAATAGTCTCTTAACTACCTTGATCAATCCTTTGGAGAGGAATATGAGGGAAGACTAGTAAATGTGGACAGAATTTAACAATGAGTTAATTAATAGAACTTAGCCCGCAAAGGATAAAGCATTTTTACCCTAATTGTTAATCCTCTTTTGAATTTTCTCTAATAAAAGGGTGTAATTCTTGAACTTTAATCTTCTTATGGCGATAGGGATGCTAATATAGAGAAAGGGATGGTCCTTAAGTTGAACTACAGTTATTCAGAAAAGCCCTAGTGTAATATCTCTAGCTCTAACTACTACTAGCATTTAAATTTTTTCATAATTCATTGCAATTCATGATAAAGTTTTAAATGTGTTAATGTAAACATTAACAAGATCATTGATTTGTTATCAACTATGGAGAATAATAGGAGATCATTTGTAAATACTAGGTTGAAAATTCCTAGTTTCTTTTATCATGCTTAATTGACTTCTCAATTAGCCTTGTAGGAGAATCCATACACAGAATGAAGAGGTAGGGGATAAGGGGTTCCCTTGCTTTAGTCCCTTCCTACTTTTAGATAGATTTGTTGACTCTCCATTCATTAAAACTACAAATAAGGCGATGTTGAAACATTCATAGATCCAATTGATGAATGTGCTAGGGAATTTAAAAGCTTCAAGAAGATGCAAAATATAGCTCCATTGTATTGAGTTAGATACTTTGTAAATGTCATTATCTCTAAATCTAAGAAGAGGTATCTCATCTGGAATTCCTTACCCAGCTAAACCACTATACAAAGACGAGCTTAGCCTATTATTTTGAGTTAAGTTGTTTGTTTATCCATAGGTATTGGTGAACTTATATAACTAGTTAAGTACTTTTAATAGATGAAGATTCAACTAGTATGTTGTGAATATTAATTCAAAGGGGAACTTGCTTACTCATTATTGATTCAAGCTTTATTCATGGCTTCCATTGGAGATGGATATGCCTTCCATATAGGTGCCAAGGCCTCTAATCCAAAATCTTTTTTACAACCTCTTTGGATTAGAAGTTTAATAGGAATGTTTTATCTTCTAGGAGTGGTGGGGTTTCTTTCAGTCCCATTTGTTTCCATTTAGCAGAAATCCAAGCCTAAGAAAATGCTAGCCTCTTTTGCATAAAGTATCATAATCGTGTGGCATTCCACTTAGTACCTCATTCTTTGAGCACATCCAGAGGAGCGGCTACAATCTATAGGCCTTCTTTGATAGCTAGAGGGCAAAAGTGCAGTTTGGTTGTGAGGGGCTCACTAACCACCTGTTTCCAGCTTACTTCCGCGGGAGCTAAATTACTAGAGCATGGAGAGGTTTATTCCTCCTCAGAAGAGGAGTTAGCATGAGTCTTGTAGCACCGTACTCCCGCAAGACACGTACCCGACATCGTGAGTGATATCCGAGTTTGAGCCCCGCGAGGGTGACATGCTAGAGCACTCAATCAGTCAAATCTCATTACAAAAATCTTTTTCTTTTCTTTTTA